>CM033745.1:59356433-59777311 GCA_019671005.1 Hibiscus mutabilis | reverse complement strand
ATGACTCGAATCAATGAAGGAGACATTGGTAAAGGTCGGGTGGTGGTAGAATTAGCTCGGGTGCTCGCTGAAGAAGATGAAATAGCCGGTCGAAATGTCGCACGCGTGGTTGTTACACGCCAGTGGTGATCCGCGTGCCTTGCTCTGGAGTGATTTGGGCTGTTAGATCGTGTCTTGATCTAACGATTATGAACGATGCGGTGCTATATCATCCCCAGCTGGCGCGATCTGCACCGTTGGATCACAGATTGATTCAATGGCCTCTTTTTGGCTGCGCAGCAAAGAAGTAAAAGGGATTAGGGTTTTGTTTGGTTATAAATGGGCTAGCAGACCCTTATTGTAAATGGATCTGTGTTTTGTTATGGACTGCTTTTTATTTTAAAATTTTTATGAACCTTTTTAATACAAATGGGCTGTAAACTTTATGTAATTTTGGGTTTTGATAACTACCTATATTATAAACAAAATGCATATAACCTATGTTAATTTTAACTAACATATCAATATACTAACATATAACAATTATTATAATACACTAAGTATATTAACAATATTATATGACACCTAGATAATTATAATACTAATTACTACGTTAATATTTTATAACATTAACATATGGCACTTATACTAATTATGATGTAACACTAACAATGTAATATAATACTACTAATCCGAAAATGACATAATTAATACAATGAAAGTAAAAGAAGTTAGGTGAAAATTTAGTGACAACAATTGCCCTTCTTTGGTCATTCCGGTGAAACAGGAATAGCAAAGAATAGAAGACACTAATTTTCACCAATTACAAAACCGTCAATGCCTGAAAAGACAAGCGGGTTCTATTCTCTTTGCGCTCGAATAGATAAGCGAATTCTATTCGCCTCATGCTTGAATAGATAAGCAAGTTCTATTCTCCAAATGCCCAAACGAATAGGCAGGTTCTATTCTCCTCGTGCTCGAATAGATAAACAGGTTCCATTCTCCAAATGCCTGAACGGATAGGCAGGTTCTATTCTCCTCGTGCTCGAATAGATAAGCATGTTCCATTCTCCAAATGCTTGAACGGATAGGCATGTTCTATTCTTCTCGTGCTCGAATAGATAAAAAAGTTTCATTCACCAAATGCCCGAATGGATAGGCAGGTTCTATTCTTCTCGTGCTCGAATAGATAAACAGGTTCCATTATCCAAATGCCCAAACGGATAGGCAGGTTCTATTCTCCGTATGCCCGAATAGATGAGTAGGTTCCATAAGATGACTTCATCCTCCATACGCTTGGATGAATGAGCGGGTTCCAAAACCTGTCAAAAATAAATACAAAATAATCCAATTAAGATGCATATGCCCCTAGGGATACCTAGTCATGAATGTATGCCTTATTTATTTTGCCTTTTAAATTCTTTTCCTCAGAATTGGTTAACAGACAGTAGACACGGAAGAAACTGTGAAGCTCTGGGAAACTTGGATTATATCATCTCAAACATTTTCTCAACTCTGGCAATAGATGGTGAGTGTCTATTCTGGCCCATCCCATCGAAAAAGACAGTATGATTTCTTTTCATTTCTCTACACCGAATGGCTCTACACTATGTTACTTGGATCACAAGAAAGCTTGCAATAACTCATCTTTCAATGCTAGTTGGCTTTACCAATTTCTTGTTGTTAAAATTCCATCGACCATTGCCAACTCTTAACTTTGGGAATTGTAAGATTCGTCCTTTAATTTGGGTGAAATTGAAGTTCACCAAAATACCACCATGTTGTACCCTAGGTTTGATGCCCTATTCATCTTTTCATGTGACTTCTGTCTTTTCAGCCAAGGAAGCTCTTTTGTATAGCGTTGCTAGGACTCATAAGAGTGAAATTCCGTGGGGATATATGGGGGATATTTAGGCTCACCATCGTTAATGCGTGGGAAATCATCTAAAAGTTACAACTGCATGCTATGATGATTGACAAAATAACCATAGGTAGTCATTTCATCGTCTCTGCTTTACCATTCTCATTCTTAGTAATTCTTTGCTTCACTGAGAACATTTCTAATCTTTTGCACATTTGCTTATTCAATCCAATTATCTTGTATTCCTGGTTGGAAAGGCCAACTTTATCCTCATATTCTTCAACACTCTTTTAGCCTTTGTCAAGTTATCATTGTAGTTGATACATCAATGTTCAGTGACATGCTTCCTAGAATCCTGTTGTTCTTTCAATGTCTCATATCCTTAGCTATTTCCTCTAATGTCTGTAAAATTGCTCTCATTGTTGTAGAAAAAAAATTATCTCGTGTAAGCATCTATGTTTTGTAACATGCTATCTTAAGGTAATATCAAAACATCTCCTGAGGATCCTCCACAGAGATCTCTGAATAGAAATTTTTGCAGCAAAACCTATTTCATCTTGAATCTCTACATAAGTTTACTGCTCTTTATGCCCTAAGCTCCAAATTTGACCACGGGGTACCTCATAGTTCCAATACCCTTTTAGACAAATTTCAAAGTAAAGCCCAAAAATCTTTTGTAATTCAAGTGATGTCAAATTTATTAATTCTCATTTCAATGCAATATGCTTTATGAAAAGGGAAAGATATCAAAGGAGGAAAAGAAAAGTATACGCAACAAAATTTTATTAGTATTGTGGCAAACACAAAAAGAAATTACAAGGAAAGGAATAGGCATTCAGATATCAGAAACCAAAACTCCTTTTGTGATGACTTCATAAGATGCCTTGAACGTCAACTATGCTGAGCGAACCCTACAAATAAAGACTATACGAAAAGATATGAAGCTTCCAAACCCCGAGAAAGGCCTTATTTGCAAATTGTCTGAGCTGCCCTTTATGGGTTTTCAACTCAGATCCTCCTTTGGTTCAAAACGCCCTTTTCAGGTTTTCATTTTGAACCCCCCTTTTTTTTCTTCTCTTTCTCTTTTTTTTCTTTTTCCTTTTTTTCACTTTTTCTCTTTTTCCTTTTCTTTTTCTTCTTTTTCCTTTTTAATTTTTTTTTTTTTTTTTCTTCTTCTTTTTTTTTTCTCCTCTTCAAACATAATACTTTTTAACTGAGTCTGAATTTATTGGGCTCTAGAGTTCGTCTCTGTCCATTTCGGCTAAAATTAACGCTCCCCCTGAGAAAACCTTTGTTACAATAAAATGTCCTCCCCAATTTGGTGCACATTTCCCTCGGGAATCATTTTGAATTGGAAGCTTCTTCTTCAGAACCAAATCCCCCTCTTTGAATTCTCTTGGGAGAACTTTCTTCTCATGAGCCCTTATCATCCTTCTTTGGTACATTTGCCCATGACACAATACTTTCAATATTTTCTCTTCAATTAAGTTCAACTGGTCATATCTTGCTTGAACCCATTCTGCTTCTTCCAACTTTGCTTCCATTAAGATACGAAGCGATGGTATTTCAACTTCAATCGGTAATACAACTTCCATTCCATATACCAATGAGAAATGTGTTGCCTTAGTGGAAGTTCTTACTGCGGTTCGATAAGCATATAAGGCAAACGATAGCTTTTCATGCCAATCTTTATAGGTATCAGTCATTTTTGCAATTATCTTCTTGATATTCTTATTCACAGCCTCCACTGCCCCGTTCATCTTCGGGCGACACACCACAGAATTATGATGTTTGACATTGAACTGCCCACGGACTCCACTTATCATTTTGTTATTCAAATTAGAGGCGTTGTCAGTGATGATACTTTCAGGCAAACCATACCGGTAAATGATTTCCTTCTTTAAGAATTTGCAAACCGTTTGACCAGTTCAGCGAACAATTCTGCATATGTCATTGGAATAGGAGGAAAATATGGTTTTGAGCTCCCTTGATATCTTCGTTCTTCCTTCAGAGGATTTGTGATTGCTGGAGCTGTGGTCGAAACATTGGGCTTGTTAAATACTACCCCCTTTAAGTAACTGGGGTTGTAGACATTAGTGGCATTGACTTCATTGTCTCTCTTTTTGTATGGTTTCTTTGTTTCCCCACTATCCAACTTTCCACTTTTCATGGCCGCAAGAATCAACTCTCCATTTATAAGCATGTCCGCGAAACTCTTTGTGGCATGATTAAGCATGCGATCATAGAAAGAACCTTTTAATGTCTCCACAAACATTGGGGTGATCTCATTCTCCAACAATGGTGGCTGGACTTGAGCAGCCACATCCCTTCATCTTTGCACGTATTGGCGGAAGCTCTCATGATGCTTTTGCTCCATCCCTTGTAGAACTAAATGGGTTGGAATCATTTCTGAAACATGCTTGTACTGCTCACTAAAGGCTATGGACAAATCTTTCCATGATCTGATGTTAACTCGACTTAGCTACGTGTACCAACGTGTAGCTGATCCTACAGACTATCTTGGAAGCAATTGATAAGCAGCTTCTCGTTGTCAAGAGACATCAACATTTTCATGCAATACACAGTTAGATGTGTTGAAGGACACGTAGTTCTATTATATTTTTCGAAGTCAGGGACCTTGAACTTTGGTGGTACTACCAGATCTGTCACTAGGCTTAAATCCTTGGCATCCACTCCTCCATATATACCTCATTCATGAAAAGACTTAATCATTCCCTCCAACTTCTCATAGCGATCTTCCCATTTCTTCTTAGCTTTCACCTTATCGGCAATTTCATCGAGATCAGGCACCTCAAAGACCTCTTCAGAGTTTATCTTCCTATTATTCCGTGCTGGGGTTTCAGAAAAATGTGGTGAAATATTGACCTTAGAAGATTGAACTTCTCTTTGCATGCTTGGATGAACGAAGGTCATCCCCTGAAATTTTGGCACAACATTAGCTTCCTCGCCAACTTCCACCGCTTCCGGGTCCCTAAAGCCTAACATGGTTGCAATTGAACCAACCGTCTTTTGATGAACTAACTCCATCTGTTGCTTCAGATCCGTCTCCTGCTTGTCTAACCTATCCTAGGTACTCTTATGGTTGCTTTCTAAGACTGTCACTTTGTCTTCCATTTCTCTAACTTGAGACCAAGTACCGTACTTGTGATTTGTTTTTGCTATTTAGATTTTTTTGTCATTTTATTTGAGTTACATTCTTATTATGTCATGTATGCATGCTCAAACACAAATGCAAAGAAAAGCTATAAAACACAGAAGAATGAAATGCAAATGCATGAATGCAAGCAAAGGGCCATCAATTCCATGAAATATCTGCTCAAGAAACAACTATTTTACTGAATATGAAATGGTCCTTATTACATCAAATTTTATTTACAAATATTTTTCAGCCTGAACTCCTAGTTCCTTGATTTTTTCAACAAGCCACATAAGCCTCGGTCCCACTTCTCCTGCTAGCTTGACATACTGACGAAGAGTTGCAGCTTCAGTGGCTAACATCATCACGTGTTGAGCCACATCTTGTACCTGGGTCATGATAGTCCTGTCAAACTCATCTCGTTCTTGAAACCTTCTAGCCACGTTTCTAAGACGAGTGAACCAGTAATCATTACCTCCCTCATCTATGTCTTCAAGGACCAGGATCTTCGTCCTATATTCCTGGATGATGCTATCCATTCCTTCAACCTGTTTCTTCAAGGTATCATTCTCACTTAGACATGCCTGAAGTTTGATATAGGTGTGATGATTATAGAGTCTATGCATCGAGCGGTTTAAATCATCTATCTTGGCTTGCAACTTAGAAACACAAGCCTGACTTTGCTTCAGCTTCTCAATTGTTTCATCATATAATGTCTGCAGCTCAAATAAACGGATCTTGCCATCATGTGTATTCCTTTTCCATGTAGCCACATTTTATTTCTCTTTTTCATGAACCTATTTGCCATTTCCATTTTCAGTTACGAACTTACCCTTATTCTTTTCTTCAATAAGGGCTCGTCTATATTTCTCGACCTCGCGCCTTCCTCGTTCCTTTTCTTTTCCTACAACATGCTCAATTTCAAGCTTCCACTGCTCTGGGGTCTTTCTCAGATCAGCATTTTAGACGGCGGTCTGGAATTTGAGGAAATCTACCCTTTGAATCTCATACTTATTTTCTAAGTCTTCATACAGTTTTTTCACTCGCTTCTTCTCCCCTTTATACTTATCAACATCGAGGCTTGACTCAAACTTGTCTCTTTAGTTCTGCTCTCGTAAGGTTTCTATCTCCAATTTATCTCTTCTTAACTCTTCTCTTAGGATGTCAGCTTCTGTTGGGACTACCTTTAAGTGTCCTTCTAGAGATTTAGCATGTTCGGGTGTAGGTTCTATGACTTTGTCATTACTCTCGTATGCCTCCAAATATCATAGTCTTGGGTGTACATGCAATGCTTATCAGATTCTAACTTCATATGATAATAGTGGTTCCACGCATCACTGATTGTCTAAATCTTCTGTCTGAATTCTCTTTGGAACTCGAATTTTGATGAGCTAAGACCGGTAGTGAATGAGATGAACTGTCGAGACCTAAACTGACGAGATACTAGCAAATGAACACATCCAATTCCTCCATGCAAACCTAGCAGCATCAAAAAGTTGTAATCCCCACACTTGTACAAAAACTTGGTATGACCCATCCAAGGAACCCTCCATCTGATGTCTTCGTCACGATGATCCCTGAATATATCAATCCATTTATTCTTCTTAACAACGGGCCAATCCTTCGCCAGGAACTCTCGAAGAGGTGAGAAGTTTGGGGAAAACACATTTGATAAAGCTAATGTTGGGCACTTCTATTCTAGAAATGACCGAGGGCCCAAACTTGCAGAAGCAGAGCACATCCTCCAAAATGGACACCTTCAACTTTTCGACAAGCATTGAGGGAAATGAAGGTTTTAGCAAGTACAACTGGCACTAGATTGACTCCTCTCTTTATCTGTTCAAGGAAATCAAGTAATGCCACATCAATGTTCCCTAAAACCTTCGGAAAGATGACTAAACCATAAATTGCAATGGATAGGAGATCAACCCTCTTTTATCTGTCAGGGTGAATTGAAATTATACTTCTGATGCTTGACCAAGGGAAATTAAAGGTGCCTCCTCTCTTCCGTGTCAACCCCTTGACCCATCCATCACTCATACCAACGAAAGCTTGAAGTTTTGCATGTGGGTTTTTGTTTTTAGGAGGCTTGGCATAAACCTAGTTCTTATTCACTTTACACAAATTGAAAAGGGCTATGTACTCCTCAAATGTAGGCATCATGTCTTCTTTATTAAAAGTGAAGTAACAATACCTGGGATTCTAGAATTGGACCAAGGCTTTCAGAAACTATTCATCAACCTTCACGTGCAAGAGATATGCTATATCACTAAAGACTTCATGGAACAACCAAGGCTTTCAAGACCCTAATCCTAAGGTTTTACATATATATACACATATAAAGGAACAAAATTGCTTAAATTAAATTAATTATCAAAATAATTGCTAAAATAAAGAAGGATAATTATTTTTTACTTTTAAGAAAAAACTGTATTGGTGATTAGATTGAAAGAAAACAAAATGTGAGGGTTAATTTGAAAACCATTAAAAATTCAGTGCCAAATTGAGAAGAAAAATGATGAAATTGAAACAATTGAAAACTGAAGAGCTGCGGTACAAGATCCAAAGAAGAAGGGCGCGGGTTATAGCCGGGTATGGGTCGGGTTACGGGTTAGTATATATAGTAATTATCATAAACAGAAATTATTTTCCCTTCAGTTATCAAAACGGATCAAAACTCATTTCTTTAAAATCCTCTAATATGTTCTTCGTGTTCTTCATAAAATGAAGAACACGATGAACATCCGTCGTGTCGGCCGCCATCCACCGGCGGCAAAATTTCCTAGAAACCGCCCATTTTCCCAGATTTGGTGACCCCAAATCACGTTTTTTTACCAGAACTACATCGAAGTCGAATCACGACGGCATTTCAAAAAAATAGAGGTAAAAAATTCCTTTTATTATTTAAATTCGAAATAACAATAGAAGAAATTACCTAATAATTGCTTGCTTTTATTTCTCTGGAACTCCGATACAATTGATTGTCACTTTCCACTACCCGTCATTGATTAGATGTTGGACAGATTGGCGGGGAAGTCATTTTATTGCTTCTTGGCATTACTCAGGCCATAATTAGATTGCCATCGCTCTAGAAGGTCGGGAGAAAACTATGTTCACTTGTCCATATGGGACATTCTCCTTCAGAATGATGCCATTTGGATTGTGTAACGCCCTAGCAACATTTCAGCGTTGCATGATGTCGATTTTCTCGGATATGATTGAAAATAAATTAGAAGTCTTCATGGATGACTTCTCAGTGTTTGGCAAAAGTCTCAGGGAATGCCTTCAGAGTTTGGAGCTTATTCTTCGGAGATGCATGGAAACTAACCTGGTATTGAACTGGGAAAAATGTCACTTCATGGTGAAGGAGGGCATAGTTCTCAGACATAAAGTGACCATGGAGGTCACTTTGCTGGAATGAAGACAATGGCAAAAGTGTTACAGTCAGGATTTTTCTGGTCAACACTATTTAAGGATGCCCATTATTTTGCCAAGTCATGTGACAGGTGCTAGCGTACTAGAAACATTTCCAACAGACATCAATTGCCATTTCAGAATATTATACATGTCGAGTTGTTTAATATATGAGAGATAGACTTTATGAGTCTCTTTCCCTCATTTTTTGGAAATTTATATATACTTTGTGACAGTAGATTATGTCTCAAAATGGGTTGAAGTTGTTGTTCTCCCAATGAATGATGCCAAGTTCCTACACAAGCATAGTTTTACCAGATTTGATACCCTAATGCCATCATACATGATGAAGGTACCCATTTTAAATGCCATTTAATCACCAAAGCTCTGTATAGGTAAGAAATCCAACAAAGACTTGCCACCATTTACCATCCTCAAACAAATGGCCAAACAGAAATTTCAAACAAAGAGATAAAGAACATATTGGAGAAGACTCTGAACCCAACTCGGAAGGACTGGTCTTTGAGGCTAGATAATTCCTTGGGGGCATACAGAATAGCTTTCAAAACTCCATTAGGAACTTCCCTAAACAAGCTTGTATTTAAGAAGTCATGCCATCTTCCAATGGAGCTAGAACATCGAGCTTATTGGGAACCAAATAGTTGAATATAGAATAGAAAGTTGCAGGTAAGAAGTGTTTGTTAGATCTGAATGAGTTAGAGGAGTTTAGAGCACAAGCCTATGAAAATGCCAAGCTTTATAAAGAAAGAACAAATAGGTGGCATGGCAATAGAATATTGCCAAGACAGTTTGAAGTTGGGAAAAAAATGATGTTGTTCAATTCAAGGCTTAAGTTATTTCCAAGTAAACTCAAATCCAGATGGTCAGGACCCTTTGAAGTTGTCAAGCCTTATGCTCATGGAGTAGTAGACATTAAGGACTGGAATACAAGGACAACGTTCAAAGTGAATGGCCAGCAATTGAAACATTATTGGGAAGGAAGTCAGAGGAATTACAAGGAGATTATTCTTCTGGAAAAGATTCAGTAAATTTTGTCATTTTAGTTTGATCATTGTAAATAGTTAGAATAGTTATTTTCTTTTTGGTATATTCATCTTAGTTTTTCTTTTTCTATTTTGAAAGGTTTTTGTGAGTGTTAGTGCAGGTAATTTGCTAAGGCAATATGGCAGGACAAGCTAGAATTCGGACAACCCTCATAATAAGACGTGGTAACACAAGGACCTTATTCAAGATCAGACCCAATAGAGAGCACTTTTTTGCTAAGCGAGAAACCCTAGCTGCTGCTGCCTCACTTGAAATTTCAAAGTTTGAAAATTTAACCTATTTTAGCCGTGCATTAGTTCCCGTGCCGTCAACTCCCACTTGCCCAAACTCATCATTATCTCATTCCCCTATACACGCTATAACTACCTGCACTAACTCTACTTTAAACCAACCCAACCATCCTCATTAATCCCTATTTAACACTTATTTCCCCTTAATCAAAAACCTTTCCCCTTTCCATTCTTTCAAACCGGAAAGAAAATCAAGAACCAATCTTTTCTTTCATCTTCTACTTAGATCAACCATACTTCTCCAGACCTTCAATGCCATATTCATCAGACTTTTCCAAAATCTTCTTCAACGATGAAACAAAGAAGAACTATGAGTAGAACTACGCTGCACGAACCTTTTGCTATGAAAAAGGGTTCTGTTGCGCGTAATAAGTGCTCCGCAATTGTGCAAGTGTACACGTCACAAGTTATAGTATAAAAGATATCGTCTCCATTGGGATTGGTGCCACTTCAAGAATCTAATCTCTTGCACTGTAAAAAGTAAAAGAACACAAGTAGAAGATTGTAGGAGTTTTAACTAACAACTAAACTAGAAAGCAAATAAGTAAAAGAAGATGTAATTAAATGAGAGAGAATAGGCCAGGTTATCGTGAGTTGAGGTGTGATAGCCGATTGGATCGTCTTGGTAAAAGAGTGCAAGGGCAACTCAGTTGTCATGGCAACTTGCATAGCGAGGTTGCCTTGGCAACTAATCGATGGTTGCCTGGGCGACTAGCTGGGCAACTACTTGGGCGGCTGGGCAACAACTTCAAGGTTCGGCGGAGCATTGTCCTCAATGCATGTAAAAGTGAAAAAAAAATTAAAAGAAACTAAATGAAATTAGTTAGTCGGAGAGGTCGTCACCTTGAGTGATAAGTTTCCTTCGTGCCGTTTGCTTGATTCATTTTTCGGTCGGTGGTTGAATGCTTGTGGCTGGTACTGCGTTAATAGCATTGCTTTGATTTGATCCATGTTTGCCGAGGTAGGTTACTTGCCTGGGCATCAGTAGTTGCCGAAGCTATTGTTCTTTTCTGGGCAACGCCAGTTTCTGTTGTCGTGGCAACTGCTGAGGTAGTTGTTGGGGTGTCCTCTGTTGCGGTTGCCGTGGCAAGTAGTCGGCAGTGAATTTCCTTAGCATGGTGGTTTTGATTCTTGTTGTGGAAAAGATAAGAAAACAAAGAAAACCTGGAAACTAAAGATAATGAAGAAAAATAAAATAAAATATCTCCTAAAAATTCCAAAAATAAATAAAGAAAAAAATGAAAATAAAATAAAGTTCCAAAAAGTTAAAAACAAAATTAAAGATTCTTAGAAAGAGCATTTTTCATGCATCTTCTAATGTTACTGCATATCTGAGAAAACTTGAGGAGGGTCATTTCCGATACTTCTTATAGTCCATCCACACCCTCCATCGAGTGATAATATTACCCAAAAAGAGTTGGGCCAATATGCTCGCAGCTACTCCCTTTTGCGTTACCATGGTGGATGTGTCTTTCTTTCGTGTTCCCTTGTAGTCCATGCATGCCCTCCACCTTGCTACTGTTCTTGAAGGCACAAATATATTAATAGGAAAAATTATATCCATTCCAAACTATTCAATTACCTCATTCTTGTCGACTTCTATCATGGTTGGATGTATCCTTTGTTGTCGTGGCAATTGCTGCTCAAGCCAATTGTCGTGGCAATCAGTTGCCAAAATTCGCTGTAAGTCAAGGTAAAAACCAACTTTTTGAAAAGCTTCACGAGTCCAAATACCATTTTCTTTTAGCCTCTCAAACATCTCCATCAGTAGAGATTTCGACGACTTCAAATCTACCAACATCGGTTCCTCAAGACATACCTGCAATGGATGAGGTGAGTTTTTAAAGAATTCGAAAGGTTCAACCATTACCTGCTCATATTCCATTGGCAAAGTATTATCATATCGTTGATCTTGCATGTGGTCATGCAATTGCTGTGGCAACTGTAGATGAGAGCAATCTACAAATTCCTGCTTCAACATCAACGTTGTAACCTTCTGGACATCAGGTTCCTCAGAATTTGTTGTAGTATTGTTGTTCTCAGCTTCATTGAGTGTTGTCGCGGCATTGCTCTGTTCAAGCTCCTTAATCATTGCCGAGGCAATTTGTTGCTCAGGCTCATCATGTGTTGGGCAGTCTCTCTCATTGGCATCCTCTTGACTTGGAGGTTCTAGTTGTTCTCCACACATCAGGGACCTCTCTTTGCATTGCTCCTTATCCTCTTGCCTTGGGACGTTAGTATCCCAGGAATGGATTGTTGGTGCATGTTATCCAAGGCATAAGTGGATCTCCTCAATTGATCTTCTGAATCCCTCAAGGTTGCATCCCACTGAGCTATCCTCGTATCTATTTTCTTTGATAGCTCTCGAATCTCTTCAATTGATCCGTCAAGTTTAGCCAAGGAAGCTAGCAACGTTTCCTCCAAGGAATTGGAATGTTATTGAAAATGACTACATTGCCGAGGCATGTCTATTGCTGCAGCAAAATTGTTATGGTAAACAAAATTTTGAGCTTTTAGATCATACCATGAAGGATTTTGCTGCTGGTTCCATCTATGGTTCTCCATGTAGTCATATGCACCGAAAATGTGAGGACAATTTTCAAACACATGATGTTCTCCACAACAAGTGCACGAGTTTTCCACGGTATATGCTTTTCTCGGTTGGTATAAGTAATCATCGAAGGGTGCAAGAAACTCTTGATTGGATTGATTCCTATCTTCCCATATCAACTCTCGAATAGATTGACTTTTATTTCCCGACATGTTGATGTCCCTAAACTTGTAGCGCACCTAATTTTTTTTTATAAAACACACAAAAAGAAAAGTTAGTAAAACTAAGAGAAAAAAATGCAATAACAAAAACAACTAACACCAATTGCCAATCCCCGACAACGTCGCCAAAAACTTGTTGCGCGTAATAAGTGCTCCGCAATTGTGCAAGTGTACACGTCGCAAGTTATAGTATAAAAGATATTGTCTCCACAGGGATTGGTGCCACTTCAAGAATCTAATCTCTTGCACTGTAAAAAGTAAAAGAACACAAGTAGAAGATTGTAGGAGTTTAACTAACAACTAAACTAGAAAGCAAATAAGTAAAAGAGGATGTAATCAAATGAGAGAGAATAGGCCAGGTTATCGTGAGTTGAGGTGTGATAGCCGATTGGATCGTCTTGGTAAAAGAGTGCAAGGGCAACTCAGTTTCCGTGGCAACTTGCGCAGCGGGGTTGCCTTGGCAACTAATCGACGGTTGCCTGGGCAACTGTTTGGACGGCTGTGTAGCAACTTGAAGGTTCGACGGAGCGTTCTTCAATGGTTTCTTCTTATCCCTAAGTCAAAACTCTAGCTATTTATGCATGCCTTGATAATACATCCCTATTTGAATCAAGGGTGAACAACAACCAATCTTGCACTCCTCTTAGCCGTTGAAATCCTTAACTTATTCCTAAGCCGGATTAATCTTCACTATCAATAGATTGAATAAAGACCATACTCATTCGTTTCTTGAATCTAACTCTCATGATATTAGATAAATAGATGAAGTTACGAGATCCTCTCCCAATTTACTCGCAAACAAGAATAAGAACCAAGAATGGGTAAACTTTGAATTGAAAGTGTAAACTCTTATTACCTAAACAAAATCCAATTATTTCTCACAAGCACAAAACACAATAACCTTAGCCAAATAGATTTAGTTCATGGCTAGGTTCCAAAGAAACACAAAACAAAGAATTCCTAACATAAACCTAATCGAACAAAGAAGAAAAAGATGAAGAATGGTTGAAGCCTTTGTCGAAATCTCTCCCTCCTTCTCTTGTCGAAATCTCTCACTTGCTCTCTTTGAGTTTGACGGCTTGGTCTCCTTTAAATAGGAGATGGCTAGGTCAAAATCCTTCTTGAGGAGGAAGTTAAGTTGGAATTAAATACTTTAAAAGAATATAATTCTTTATTATATTTAAATTCCTTCTAGATCTTCTCCTATCTTTTTGGGATTTAATTTCTCTTTGACCTTTTCATGGAGATCAAACTCCTTTGGGATTTAACTTTGCTCCACGTCATCTTGGGCTTATCTAGTCATCAATTTTGACTGCCATATCATCTTATCCCTTATCAAAAATTACGCTGGCAACTAGCTCGGCATCTCTTTCATGCATTGTCCTGGCAACTGCGTTGGCATCTCCTTCATGCACTGCCCTGGTAATTGGTTCCAACCTTGTTTAAGCAAGTGATTCTGCACACACACAAAAACACACCAAAGTAGTATATTTTTCCACAAAAATCACCAAGTTAGGTAATCAAGCTCAACGATGGAAAGAAACATGAATTAATGCATGAGTGACTAATTATGCAACTAATATGAGCCTAAGTCTAGCAATAATATGAACAAAAAGGGCGAAAAAATAGTACTTTTAGACACTTAACATGTTCAAATTCAATAATGATCCCAACTTGGGGTATTCACCGAAGGTGGTTGTCGTCATTAAGAAACACAACTGGGAGGTCTTTTGCCAATAGCTCAAGGAGGTCCACTCTACCATGGTTTGAGAATTTTATGCCCACCTCACCACCAAGGCCTCGGTTTTTTCTTTTTGTACAGGGTAAGTGTGTTTAATTTGATGAAGGGTATGTTAATCGCATGTTTAGTTTGGACGGTGCAGGAGAGGAGCGCTTGATATTCACCGAATCCATGGATGTTTCCAAGAGACAACTGCTAAGGATGGGTGTTTTACCTGACCCGGCTCGATCATGTTAGTTTTCTTAGTGAAAAAATTGGTTCGAGTCAGGTTCTTTTAAGGGTGAAGTTGGGCTGGATTAGGTTTGAGTTTAGGGTGTAAAATATCTGACCTGACTCGGGACTAATTGTGTAATTTCCCCTTAAAATTTTTAGGGATATTTATCATAGTATCTCTCTTTATATACATTTTTATAATTAGATTCTTAAAATTGAATTTTTTATTTGCAATTTAGTCCATAAAATTATATTTTTTTACAATTAAGTCACTAAAATTATTTTTTCTATAGGTCGGTCGAGGTTAGGTTTAGTGTATTTATTTTTGGGTCGTGTTAGGTCGGGTTTTTTTAAAGAATACGTTCAAGTTGGGTCAGGTTCAGGGTATTTATTTTTGGGTCAAATTCGGGTGGGCTAAAAACCTGACCTGACCTGACCCATGCCTATCCATAACAACTACTATTGAAGGATTTGTACAAACCAGGCACAAAGTGGAATGTCTCTTCTAAAGGCAAAATGATAGTGAAATGGTTTCCATTAAGATCGCAGCCGAGAGGATGGAACTATTTTTGAAGGCCAATCTGATACCGACCACACACAATGAAATAGTGTCAGAGGAGAGGATGGCTTTGCGACACTTGATCATTATTGAAAGGAAAATCAATGTGGGTCGTTTGATCATTGACGCGACCTACAAGTGTTCCAATAAGAGTTGTGCTAGTTTGATTTTTCCTTCACTAATTTCCAAAATTCACATGCAGCATAAGGTGCCAACACTCGACTTAGACAACGTCCAGAAAAGCAAAGGAAGCATCACCCCTACTCTTTGGGGGAAATTAATTTCTAGGGAGGCACGGGAAAAGGGTAAGGGAAAGGCTGCTCAGCCGCCATCTGCTGCCAAGACACCCAAGGAAAAACCTTCCACACCAATGCCAGCTGACATAATGGCATTACTTTTCTAGATCTGTCAACGCAAAGAACTCATTCTGCAAAAGTTAGAGAAGGCTAAGAAACAAAGGTTGGTGCTCTAGCAATATGTTGGAGCCAGAGACCATACCCTAAAGACGACTCTTGATGGCATGTCCACCAATCTTTTGTCACCGTATCTAGATTTACCAACTGAACTTCATGCACTGAAAGGAATGCAAACCAGCATGTAGTCTATCCATACTCCAACCCAGCAATCTGATGCCCCAATACCATTATCACCTATCCACATAGAATCTACCAGAATTGAGACTACGCGGGAGTCTGATAATGATGTGCCTACCAAGACTGATGTGCTACTCGTTGTTCTAGCTTCTTTAGCTGCCCCTGTAGGTCCTACCGCATCTGAGTCGGAAAGGGTAATTGAGAAGTTTCTTTAAGACATGAATGCCTCTATTGCTGCCTCGAAGCCACAGATGAAAAGAAAGAAATCATTGGCACCAAATTGAGGGAGCTTCATCAAAAGAAAAACATGCATCTCTCGCCCAGAACATTCTGAAGGGGAGTCCTCATCCCCTTAACTCCTTAACTTCAGATTTTTCATTTTTATCATACATTTCATTTGTATATATGTGTTCTCATGCATTGAGGACAATGCACACCTTTGGTTTGGGGAGTGTGTTGCCTCACATTTATTGTCATGATATTCATTTATTTTTTCTGTCTGCATTAAGTTATTTCCATAGAGATTAGATAGGATCATGCATACCAAACCATTAAATTTTACTGCCATGGTGTAACGCCTCGGTTTTGGGCCTAGCAGTTTATAAGCTGGTTAGACAGCTCGTTGGACCGGGTTAGAGATTCGAGTCATATTTAGGATTAAAATTGAATTAAATATTTTCGAGTGAGAAACTATTTGGGAAAAAATATCTAAAAATAATTATTAAATATATGGATATTTTTATAAAGTCAATTTTAGAAAATGATTTTTGAAAATCGGACATTTTGATCTAGTGATTAAAATGTAAAAATTGAAAAACTATTTTTGGTGACTGTTTTGTAAAAGGGGTCAAAGCTTTGAATCATTAAGGAGCTATTTGCCCAAATTCTAATATCATAATTTTATCCCTTAATTGGATATTTTTAAAAGGGTTTTTTGAAAATATAAGTAGGTTAGGAGAATTAATTTTATAATTAATTGCTTAAACAAATTTCACGTAACCATTTTTTTCTAAAAATATTTTCTCACAAATTCTCTCTAGCCCAACACTATTTTTTCTTCAAAATCTTAAGGTAAATTCTTGTTTTCTTTAATCTTTTGATTTCAAATGGATTCTTGGTGGTTTCCTATCGAAACCTTATTGTTTTAATCTTGTTTTCTCATGTAAATCAATTTAATTAAGGGGGAAAGCAATCTATTGGAGGTGAGCTTCGTTTTCTCCTCTAATATAAGGTTCTTTATTGAAATTCCCAAGTTCTTCACTCTTTATAAATGATTTCTAATGAGTTTTAATGATTTAATTATGGAATATGGTTAAATCAAGGTTTAATTGATGAGTTTATGTGATTTTCGAATTGGATCTATTTTCTGGGTTTTTGATTGGTTTTAATCAATATTTTGATGTTATATAATGTTAATAAATTGATTTTAACATTGGAATCCCAAAGCTATGTGAATCTCTAATTTTCTAGGTTGCTAGTTATGTGATTTTGACGAGTTATAGAGGTTTAATGTTTGCTGGAGATATAAGGATTGGTTTAGATTATTTTTCAATGTCAATTGATGTTAATTAATGGATTGAAATGTTAGGTTATGGCTGGGTTATGTCTAGGTTAAGTTGGAAGGTGTTTTCGGAAGGCGTTTGGTAGTTGTTTGTGAGACGAAGTTGAGGAATTGTGTTGTTGGGATTATGAATGCATGATAATGCATTAATCCTTTGTTTTTAGGTATTTAAAATATGGGAGAGTGATCCTAAGGTCTTTGGTGAAGCTTCAGGAGCTTATTTTCGCATCGGTGATTAAAGCTTTGCGTTGTCGGTGAGTGAGAACATGGATTTCAGCTTTGAAATGGTTTAATTGTGGTTTATGGGAGTTTAAACTTAGCTTGAAATGCTGGATTAAACTCGAAAGTAAGTATAAAGGGGTTTCTCTCTCGTTCGTGCTTTCAATGAAATGGTTTTATGCACTTGTTTTGAATTACGTGGTTAAAGCATGTTACATACTGATTTTGATCATGAAATGATGATGGATGCACGTGGTAAGTGATCCATGTAAGTATGAGTTATACTTGATTAAAAGCATGGTTTATTGTTTTGGGAATGGTTTTGAATTGATGCATATAAAAACAGTGAGGTACATGGTTAATAATGAATTATATTGGCAAGCGATATGGTTTAAAATGTGAACGGATATGGTTGAACGACCATAAGATTGATAGTGCAATACAAAAAGTCATATTGGATGTCGAGGGGTTTATACGGTGTACCGAATACTCTATTCAAGTACCCTAACGGTTGAGGGGTTATATGGTACCAAAAAAATCCCGTTAGTGGATTATGCATCTCACCGATGATTGGGGTTGGTGTTCATGGGTTGAGAATGTACCCTTGTATTACGGTTGAGATGGCATGAAGTGTTGAGAGAACACTTGTTGAATTCGTGTATCCGATGTAATATTTTGGAAAGTGGAACTTGGTTTATGATCACTTCAAAGCCAATATAATTGTTGATGTATCATGTTGATGGATGATAATGTATAATGTTGGTTTATACATGTTTTACTCTTTAAGCTTTTCATATGATTGTTATACATGGGAAGGCTTAAATTGAGGGTTAGCATTGGGACATGTTGTTGATCCATGATACATGTTGCACATGGTTTAATATGTTGGTTTTTGAAAGTGTTGAGTGTTTGTTTTCAAGGCATAATGTTTTAAATGATGATTGAAATGGTGATTTCAATGTGGTTTTGGAAAATGGTTTAAAAATGTATTGATGGTGTGTGGTTTGAGCACTCCTTATTAAGCCTTGTGTGCTTGCGCTTCTTTTTGTCCATCAATGCATAGAATTAAAGGTTGTGAGGCAGCGTGTGGGCAAAGGATTACCAAGGACTTCGAGATTTAAAAGTACAATTTTGAATTAGACTTGTAGTAATAAAGACAATGGGGTTCATTGTTGGTTTGGGAGGCGTTTTGATAAACTCTTTGTTTTAGCATGTTTGCTATGCTATTTTGGGTTGTAAATGGCCTTTAATGCTTGGTATTGCTTGGATTTATGATTCATGCTTGGGTTGTTTTAGTTTTTAGAAAGCATGCCTCTAGTTTACTCATTGAAGCATAATGCCATGATTAGTTGGTGATCATGTGATAAGTGGTTGTGGGTTGATCCTTGGTAATGTTGTGATTATGTTGGAATGTTATAGTATCTTAGAAAGCTTGGAAAATCAGCAAAATTAGACATTACAGGTCCAAGTGTAACTGTACGCGTGTCCTAGTACCGGTACAAGTAAGCTATTTTGGGGTTTGTGTTTCGATACACAAGAAAGTGTTCCGGTACGAGCAAGGGCATTTTGGCAAGGCGTATCGATATGCCATAGCCGTATCGGTACGATTTTAGGACACTAGAATTTGGTTTTTAAGAAATGCCAAAGCGTACCAATACACTTGCCCGTGTATCGATACGAGCAGTTATTAATTCAGTTATTGTGATGTTTGGAAGTTTATATTTCTTCTATTTTCGTCCCTGAATGTTATTTATGCAATTGCATGAGTTTGAATGATCGTTTTGAGCTAAATTCTGACATTTGAGCTTTGAAACCTAATTAATTAAGGATTGGTAACTTTAAAATGAGTTAAGTCCCTGTAGTTTTCTAGAATTGCAATTTGGTCCCTAATTGCAAGTTCGAGCAATTGGATATCAATTCGATGCCCAATTGAGTTGAGTTTTCATCCACTACCAATATGCACACCATAGGTTAATGTTGCATCTAGATGATATAAAAAGAAAAAAAAACGCATAATTTGAGTTAATTTTTATGGGTTTGTTTCGGCAACCCAATGTAGCTCACTCGGTTTGGTCTTGCGACTAGGTAGGGTCGAGGGGGTTACATTTGGTGGCATCAGAGCTAGGTTTGCGATAAGTGAGATGTTGTTATGATTGTTGAAATGTTATAATCGGTTGATCCCTGTTGTATGCTATGTACGATGATTGTTATATGCACGTTGGTTGCTATATGCCATGTTGGGGTTTGTTTTAGGGACACATTGCCTTATTACTATAATTTGTAATGTTTTGATTTGAGATGGAAGTCTTGGATCCTTGCTTAAAGCTGCCCTGATTGTTTGTTTTGGTATATTATCATACTTTAGATATTTTAGCACGATGAGATTGATGAGAGAGTTGTGATCTAGTACGATTGTTGTTGCCGTTGGGCAAGGAAATCAAGAGGATTTTGTACCTCCTAGAAGGTTGCCACCCCATCCGTTTATTCCATCTGAGAATATGGAGCAAGCACAACCTGGGCCAGCTGGGCCAGTGTTGGGTGATATAGCGCCTTTGATATAGGTATTTAATAGAGCTTTTCAGGCTGTTGTTACTATAGCGCATGTGCCTGCGTCAGCTGTTGGACAAACGTGATTGTTATTGGAACGTCTCCGTAGTTTGGGAGGGTTTGAGTACTGAGGGTTGGCACCTGAGGCATCCGAGGCATGGATGGCCAATACTATTCAAATTTTGGACCAAATAGGGTGTAATGACACTCGTAAGTTGGGATGTGTTGTATCCATATTGCAAGGTGATGCTTATAGTTGGTGGACAACTGTAACTGCGTGCATGGAACCCAATGATGTGGATTCAAAGTTCTTTCAAGATTCCTTTAAGAAGAAGTATCTGGAGTTATATACTTGGATGAAAAGAAACATGAGTTTATAGCTTGGTTCAGGGCAATATGATTGTAGCTGAGTATAAGGCTCAGTTTGTTCTGTTGAGCCAATATGCTCCTAAGATGGTATTGGATGAGAGGCATCATTGTGACCGATTCCGTTACAGATTGGTAGAAGAAATGAAGACTTATATGTTGGCTTCTGACTACACCGATTTTTATGTTTTGGTTACACAGGCAAAGGATATTGAGCAGAACTTGGGTTTATCATCTCGTGTGGGTGGTTCTGGCTCGAGCAAAAGAGTTGCAAACTATAGTTTTGGTGGTGGTCAGTATAAGAAGCATCATGATAAAATGTATCGCTCTAATTCGAGACTAGGTGGAGGTAGTGCGAGGCGTAGACCGCATGGTCAGGATACCCAGGCTAGATCAGTTTTTAGTACCTATTGGGTATGTGGATCGCGTGAGCACTTGAGGCGGGACTGTCTACATTTGGCTCGAAAGGGATAGGCTTCTACTGCTATTGTTGCTAACTCTTATTGAAGTAGTGGATTGAGCAATCATATGAGGCATGATTGTCCGTTGTTAGCTGGTGTTGGACATGCTATGGCACATATTGTTGCATCACAGCAAGGTCGTGGTTGTGGCTAAGGGTAGTTTCAGTGTAGGGGTGAGGGTCTAAGGACGGTGGCTCATACCATTGCCATTCAACCTAAGGGTGGTGGTCCTACGAGGGTGTACACACGTCGCGAGGGACGTAACGTCACTGATGTGATTGCATGTACATTTACTTTGCAATCTTTGTCGTTGTTTTCTTTGGTTGATTCTAGTTCTACGCATTCATATATCTTACGTGAGCATGTACATTTGCTTGATATACCTACTGAGGTTTAAATGTGGGAATACAAGTACCTAGTTCTTTCGATGAAACGGTTATTACAAGAAGGTTGTTTAGAAGATGTCCTTTGACTGTTCAAGGTCATGTGTTTGTAGTTGATTTGATGAAGTTATCGTTTCACAGTTTTGATGTAATCTTGGGTATGGATTAGTTGACCGAGCATAGAGATGTGGTTGATTTTGAAACTAAGTGAGTTACCTTGAAACTTGCAGATGATTATGAGGTAGTAATCGTGGGTGAGAATGCTAAGTTCTTGTCCAATGTTGTTTTAGCTCTAGAAGTGAGTCGTTTGATGGATTCAGGTTGTGATGCATTCTTGGCCTATGTTATGAATCCGAGATCAAAGGAAGTGCGTGTTCAGGATATCCGCATAGTGTGTGAGTTTTTGGATGTTTTTCTAAAGAAGTTGCCCGATTTGCCATCGAATAGAGAGGTTGAGTTTGGCATTGAGTTGTATGTGAATACAGCTCCAGTTTCTATTACTCCCTATCGTATGGCTCTAAAAGAGTTGAAGGAGTTAAAGACGCAAATTCAGGAGTTGCTTGATCGAGGGTTTATTAGGCCTAGTGTTTCACCATGGGGTGCACCGGTGTTGTTTATGAAAAAGAATGATGGCACAATACGGATATGCGCTGATTATCGTCAACTGAATAAGTTGAAGATTAAGAATAAGTATCCTTTGCCAAGGATTGATGATCTGTTTGATCAGTTTAGAGGTGCATCGGTGTTTTCTAAGATTTGTTTGAGGTTTAGGTACTATTAGTTGAAGGTAAAGGATGTGGATATGCCTAAGGCTGCTTTTCTTACGAGGTACGGGCATTATGAGTTTTTGGTGATGCCGTTTGGTTTGACTAATGCCCCTAATGTGTTCATGGATATGATGAATCGGGTGTTCTATGAGTTTTTTGATCAATTTGTGGTTGTGTTTATCGATGATATTCTTGTGTACTCTTGTACCGAGGAGGATCATGATAAACACTTGCGAATTGTGGTTCATGCTTTGTTGGATAATCAGTTATATGCCAAGTTGAGCAAGTGTGAGTTTTAGCTTAGAGAGGTTGTTTTCCTTGGGCATGTTGTGTCAACCGAAGGAATTCGGGTTGATCCTCACAAGATTGAGGCAGTGAGAGGTTGGAAGCCACCTAAGTCAGTGCTGGAGGTTCATAATTTCCTTGGGTTGGCCGGTTATTATCGTAGGTTTGTGGATGGTTTCTAGAGGGTTGTTGCTCCTTTGACCAAGTTGTTGCAAAAGAATATTTGTTTTGAGTGGACGAAAGATAGACAACGAGCCTTTGAAAAGTTGAAAGAGGCTTTGACGTAAGCTCTTATTTTGATTCAACCTGAGTCGGGTAAGGAGTTTGTTGTTTATAGTGATGTATCGTATGTTGGTTTGGGTTCTGTGTTGATGCAAGAAGGAAAAGTTGTGGCTTATGTATCTAGACAATTGAAGGTGCACGAGCGCAACTATCCTACCCATGACCTTGAGCTTGTTGTGGTTGTGTTTGCGTTGAAAATTTAAAGGCATTATCTCTATGGTGAGAAGTGTGTGGTGTATACGAATCACAAGAGTTTGAAATATTTGATGACTAAAAAAGATTTGAATATTAGGCAACGTAAATGGTTGGAGTTGCTTAAGGATTATGATTTGACGATTGAGTATTATTTGGGAAAGGCTAATATTGTAGCTGATGCCTTAAGTAGGAAAGTTGAGGTGGAGTTAAGGGTGATGTTTGCACGGTTGAGTGTGACGTGGAATAAAGGTTTGTTGGCGAAGTTGCAAGTAAAGCCATCTTTGTCCCAGTTGATTAAAGAAAAGCAACCTTATGATGATACGTTGATATTGCATGTATTAGGCTTTGTAGGCTCGATTTTCTTCAACCGATTTAGATTGCCAACTGTAGAGAAGATTCATTTTTGGGTGTTTTGGTGAAAGCAAAAGATAGAAAAATAGACAAAGGATTTCAGTGTTTCATGCTTCTAACAAGCTCTACATCCACTACCTTAGCTCCCACTAAGGATTTTCAAACCAATTTCACTAGAAATTCTTCCCTTTTTTAAGGCTTAGGAGGAAACCTTTACAACCTAGACTCACTCACCAAGTCTAGCAACCAAAGCTCACAAACCGAGCATTGGGAACACTTTTGAACAAGAGAAAATCTAGCAAACTTGAAACCCCTCTAAAAGGTGTTTGTTTGCACTAAATAAGCACTCACTCAAACCTAAACACTTGAGAAAATATAACAATGTAAGCTCACAAGTTTTGTCTATACAAAGAATGAGAAATTAAGCTCTAAGAAAATTTGACATCATAATGTTGTTGACAAATAAAGCATTAGTCTTCCATAAATGCTTGGACATCCCTTTTATACTCCTAATTGAGTTTATAGCTGTTAGAGACCATTTGGATTGAATTGGAGTCGTTGGGGCTGATTTCCATGCTCATTTTCCTGTTCTGGTGCATGGTGTATCGATACGCAAGGTACCCGTATCTATACAGTCTCTTTGAGAAAGAGTCGTTGAGCATTTATTGACCTATATGTATCGATACTACTGGTAGAGTATTGATACGGCCTGACATTTAGAAAACCGTTGAAATCTAGCCGTTGGGGGTAGTTGAAAGAGCCGTTAGGATAAAACAAAGGGTATCGATACGCTTCATAGCGTATCAGTACGACCCTACTCCATATCGGTATAGCCAAGCCGTATCGGTACGAGTTTTGGCTATTGGAATGTTCTTGTAGCTGAAACCCTAAAGCGTATCGATACGGTATACACCGTATCAGTACGGTGACTTTGAAACGCAGGTTTGGCTACATAAAACACATTTTAAATCATTCCAAAGCCTTGTAAAAACCCTTAAACATATTTTCAAGTTGTTTGGACGTACGAACTTTTTTTTGAATTCTTTTCAAATTAGTCCAAATCAAATTTTCAATTATTATATCAAAACATATATCTTAACAGTATGTTAAGGATACCATGGATGGGAATCCAACAGATTTTAATTTAATGGTGATAGGGTGTTGTGCTTTAAAGATCAGATAGTGGTGCCTAATGATGATGACTTGAGGCGAATCATCTTGACCGAGGCTCATCTAGTTATTTTTCTATGCATCTCGGTAGTACTAAGATGTATCAAGGCTTGAAGGGAGAGTAATATTGGGTTGGTTTAAAGAAAGATGTGGCTAATTTTGTTGCTAGATGCATGGTGTATCAGCGTGTTAAGGCTGGGTATTAGTTTCCTTCTAGGTTGTTGCAACCGCTGAGAATACCGAAATGGAAGTGGGAAAGAATCACCATGGATTTTGTGTCTGGGTTGCCGTTGACGCCAAGTAAAAAGGATTCCATTTAGGTGATTGTTGATAGGTTTACAAAGTGTGCGCATTTTGTGCCTGTTCATACTAAGTATACTTTGGATAAGTTGGCAGATTTGTACATTGCCAAGATTGTGCGCTTGCACAGTGTGCCTAAATCCATAGTTTCGAATAATGATCCGCGGTTTACAGTGAGATTTTGGGAATGTTTGCATCGAGCTTTGGGTACACGATTGAGTTTCAGTACTCTGTATCATTCTCAGACGGATAGTCAGTCTGAACGTATGATCCAAGTCTTGGAAGACATGTTGAGGTGTTGTATCATTGAATTCCAAGGAACCTGGGAGAGGCAGCTTCCTTTGGTAGAGTTTTCCTATAATAACAATTATCAGACTAGTATACAAATGGAACTGTATAAGGCTTTGTATGGTAGAAAGTGATATACGCTTTTGTGTTGGGCTGAGGTTGGAGAAAAGTATGTTTCTTTGCCTGATGTGTTAAAAGATATGAATGAGAAAGTGAAACTCATTTGTGATCGCTTGAAAGTAGCTTCAGATCGCCAGAAATCCTACACAGATTCGAAGCGTAGGGAGATTGAATATGCAGTTGGTGATCGCATGTTCTTGAAAGTGTCGCCTTGGAAGAAAGTGATGCGGTTTGGACGTAAGGGTAAGCTTAGTTCGAGGATCATTGGACCGTGTGAGGTTGTGGAGCGAGTTGGTCCTGTTGCTTATCGTTTGAGGTTACCTCTTGAGTTGGAGAAGATTCATGATGTATTTCATGTGTCGATGTTGCGGAGGTATCAGTCGGATCTATCGCATGTTATGCTGGTGGAGGATATTGAGTTTCAACCAGATTTGTCCTATGATAAGGAACCGATAGCGATCCTTGATTCCAGCAGTAAAGTTCTTCGTGGCAAGACGATTGAACTTGTAAAGGTGTTGTGGCGACACCGGGGAGTTGAGGAGGCCACGTGAGAGAGCAAAGCGGACATTTTGAAACAATTTCCGCATTTGTTTCCTTTAGGTAAAATTTTGAGGATGAAATTTCCTAAGTGGGGGAAATTTATAACGCCCCAGTTTTGGGCCTAGCGGTTTATAGGCTGGTTGACAGTTTGGTAGATCGGGTTAGAGATTTGAGTCAGATTCGGGATTAAAATTGAATTAAATATTTTCGATTGAGAAAATATTTGGTAAAAATATCTAAAAATCATTATTAAATATATGGATATTTTTGGTAAAGTCAATTTTGGAAAATGAGTTTTGGAAATCGAACATTTTGATCTAGTGACTAAAATGTAAAAATTGAAAAACTTTTTTGGTGATTGTTTTGTAAAAGGGGTCAAAACTTTGAATTATTAAGGATCTATTTACCCAAAGTCTAATATCAGACTTTTATCCCCTAATTGCCTATTTTTAAAAGGGTTTTGGAAAATATAAATAGGTTGGGAGAATTAATTTTATAATTAATTGCTTAAACAAATTTCACGTAATCAATTTTCTCTAAAAAGATTTTCTCTCAAATTCTCTCCAGCCAAACACTCTTTTCTTCTTCAAAATCTTAAGGTAAATTCTTGTTTTCTTTAATCTTTTGATTTCAAATGGATTCTTGGTGGTTTCTTATCGAAACCTAATTGTTTTAATCTTGTGTTATCCTCTAATATAAGGTTCTTTATTGAAATTCCTAAGTTCTACACTCTATATAAATGATTTCTAATTAGTTTTAATGATTTAATTATGGAATATGGTTAAATCAAGTTTAATTGATGAGTTTATGTGATTTTTGAATTGGATCTATTTTGTTGGGTTTTTGATTGGTTTTAATCAAGATTTTGATGTTATATAATGTTAATAGATTGATTTTAACATTGGAATCTCAAAGCTAGGTTGCTAGCTATGTGAACAAATTTCACGTAACCAATTTTCTCTAAAAAGATTTTCTCTCAGATTCTCTACAGCTAAACATTCTTTTCTTCTTCAAAATCTTAAGGTAAATTCTTGTTTTCTTTAATCTTTTGATTTCAAATGGACTCTTGGTGGTTTCCTACAGAAACCTAGTTGTTTTAATCTTTTTTTCTCCTCTAATATAAGGTTATTTATTGAAATTCCCAAGTTCTTCACTCTTTATAAATAATTTCTAATGAGTTTTAATGATTTAATTATGGAATATGGTTAAATCAAGGTTTAATTGATGAGTTTATGTGATTTTCGAATTGGATCTGTTTTGCTGGGTTTTTTATTGGTTTTAATCAAGACTTTGATGTTATACAATGTTAATCGATTGATTTTACATTGAAATCCCAAAGCTATGTGAATCTCTAATTTCCCAGGTTGCTAGTTATGTGAACAAATTTTACATAAACAATTTTCTCTAAAAAGATTTTCTCTCAAATTCTCTCCAGCTAAACACTGTTTTCTTCTTCAAAATGTTAAGGTAAATTCTTGTTTTCTTTAATCTTTTGATTTCAAATGGATTCTTGGTGGTTTCCTATCGAAACCTAATTGTTTTAATCTTGTTTTCTCCTCTAATATAAGGTTCTTTATTGAAATTATCAAGTTCTTCACTCTTTATAAATGATTTCTAATGAGTTTTAATGATTTAATTATGGAATATGGTTAAATCAAGGTTTGATTGATGAGTTTATGTGATTTTCGATTTGAATATGTTTTGCTGGGTTTTTGATTGGTTTTAATCAAGATTTTGATGTTATATAATGTTAATAGATTGATTTTAACATTAGAACCTGAAGCTATGTGAATCTCTAATTTTCTAGGTTGCTAGTTATGTGTTTTTGAGGAGTTGTGGAGGTTTAATGTTGTTTGGAGATGTAAGGATTGGTTTCGATTGTTTTTTAATGTCAATTGATGTTAATTGATGGATTGAAATGTTAGATTATAGTTGGGTTATGTCTAGGTTAAGTTGGAAGGTGTTTTCGGTTATTTTCGGAAAACGTTTGATAGTTGTTTGTGAGGCAAAGTTCAGGAATTGTGTTGCTGGGATTATAAATGCACGATGATGCATTAATCCTCTGTTGTTATGTGTTTAAAACAGGGGAGAGTGATCCTAAGGTCGTCGGTGAAGCTTTACGAGCTTCGGACGCTTGTTTTCGCATCGACGATTAAAGCTTTGCGTTGTCGGTGAGTGAGAACGTAGATTTCAGCATTGAAATGGTTTAAATGTGGTTTATCGGAGTTTAAAATTAGCTTGAAACTCTGGTTTAAACTCAAAAGTAAGTATAAAATGGGCTTCTCTCTCGGTCGTGCTTTTAATGAAATGGTTTTATACACTTGTTTTGAATTACATGGTACCTACTATTTAAGCATGTTTTAAAGTATGTTATATACTAATTTTGATCATAAAATGATGATGGATGCATGTGGTAAGTGATTCATGTAAGTATGAGTTATACTTGATTAAAAGCATGGTTTATTGTTTTGAGAATGGTTTTTAATTGACGCATATAAAAACAATGAGGTACATGGTTAATAATAAATTATATTGGCAATTGATATGGTTTAAAATGCTATCGGATATAGTTGGCCAGCTATAGGATTGATAGTGCACTATAAAAAGTCACATTGGATGTCGAGAGGTTTATACGGTGTACCGAATACTCTATTCAAGTACCCTAGCGGTTGAGGGGTTATATGGTACCAAAAACTCCCATTAGTGGATTATGCATCTAACCGATGATTGGAGTTGGTGTCCCCGGGTTGTGAATGTACCCTTTTATTTTGGTTAAGATGGCATGAAGTGTTGAGAGAACACTTGTTGAATTCGTGTATCCGATGTAATATTTTGGAAAGTGGAACTTGGTTTATGATCACTTGAAAGCCAATATAATTGTTGATGTATCATGTTGGTAGAAGTTAATATATAATGTTGATTTATACATGTTTTACTCTTTAAGCTTTGCATATGGTTGTTATGCATGGGAATGCTTAAATTGAGGGTTAGCATTGGGACATGTTGTTGATTAATGATACATGTTGCATATGGTTTAATATGCTGGTTTTTGAAAGTGTTAAGTGCATGATTTTCAAGGCATGATGTTTTAAATGATGATTGAAATGGTGATATCAATGTGGTTTTGGGAAATGGTTTAAAAATGTATTGATCGTGTGTGGTTTGAGCACTCCTCACTAAGCCTTGTGTGCTTACGCTCCTTTTCCATCAACGTAGAGAATTAAAGATTGTGATGCAACATGTGGGCAAAGGATTACCAAGGACTTCGGGTTTTGAAAGTATGATTTTGAATTAGGTTTGTAGTAATAAAGTCAATGGGGTTCATTGTTGGTTCAGGAGGCGTTTTGATAAACTCTATGATTTATCATGTTTGTTATGTTGTTTTTGGGTTGTAAATGGCCTTTAATGCTTGGTATTGCTTGGATTTATGATTCATGCTTAGGATGTTTTGGTTTTTAGGAAGCATGCCTCTAGTTTACTCATTGAAGCATAATGCCATGATTGGTTGGTGATCTTGTGATAAGTGGTTGTAGATTGATCCTTGGTAATGTTGTGATTATGTTAGAAGTATGTTGGAATGTTATGGTATCTTAGAAAGCTTGGAAAATCAGCAAAATTGGACATTACAGGTCCTAGCATATCAGTACGCGTGTCCCTGTACCAGTACAGGTAAGCTGTTTTGGGGTTTGTGTTTCGATACGCGATGAAGTGTTTCGGTACGGGCAAGGGCATTTTTACAAGGCGTATCGATATGCGAGGAAGTGTACCGGTATGGTTTAGGCCACTGGAATGTGGATTTTAAGAAATGCCAAAGTGTACCGATACACTTGCCCGTGTATCGATACGGGAAGCTGTTAATTCAGTTATTGTGATGTTTGGAAGTTTGTTTTTTCTATTTTGGTCCTTGAATGTTATGTATGCAATTGCATGAGTTTGAATGATCGTTTTGAGCTAATTTCTGACAAGTGAGCATGAAACATGATTAATTAAGGATCGGTAACTTTAAAACGTGTTAAGTCCTTATAGTTTTCTAGAATAGCAATTTGGTCCCTAATTGCAATTGCGAGCAATTGAATATCGATTCGATGCCCAATTGAGTTGAGTTTTCACCCGCTGCCAGTATGCACACCATAGGTTAATATGTTGCATCTAGATAAGATAAGAAAACGCAATTCGAGTTAATTTTTACGGGTTTGTTTCGGCAAACCCATTGTAGCTCGCTCAGTTCAATCTTGCAACTGGGTTGGGTCGAGGGGGTTACACATGGCTTGTCTTTTAACTGATAATTTTGCCAACACATTGCTAGCATAGTTAAAATTTGCACTAGTATGCCCTGTCTGATGATGAAATTAGAATCTCTAATTAGCATGAGTTGGTAGATTAGTAATGTCAGGTTTCTTGGCAATTGATCTCTAGCTTAGGGAAATTTAATTTCACATAAACACGTAGTATGCATCTAGTTCCCAAGACAAACTTTGGACTCTTGAAACTGAACTCAGAACAGAATAAAACAATGTTAGGGTAAAAATAAAGAATAAGGCAATAATGTTTTGTCAAAGGTAAGAAATTTTTTTAGAACACTCATTTGCCTTAGAGACAATAAGTAACTTGGGCCTTCGTTGTTTGCTCCCCATTAGTTCTCAGGCCAACAAAACTTTAGGGTATGAGTGTAATGGGTTAGCTTAGTGATGAAGTTTGGATTAACGTGGGGTATGCTCCCTCTTACTTCTCACGCCAAACAGCGACATGACATGAACCCAAAATTAATGCCAACAAAAGAAATCCTTGGAATAAAAAAGTGTTTTCTGAGTTTGGATAGTGAAGTTTCACTTACGGAGTTGAAGGATACTTGATGCAAACCACCCGCATTTCATGCACACTTTATGACACTAGGTTAAAGTTATTTTGATACACCTAAATTTGTTGATCTGTTGGCATTACTGCTTTAGGATATTTGAGGATAGAACTAGGACCAAATTTTACTTGCTAGCTTATGTTGTTAATCATCAAAATTTTGCCGAGGTACTTATTTTACAGTGTTTTATAGTTTTTAGTTGCATTACTTGAGGACAAGCAATGAGCTAGGTTTGGGGGAGTGTTAACTCCTCAAATGATCTATTTTTCACGTATATATTGCCATGCTATTGCTTGACTTTAGGTGTATATTTGTGCATTTTGCTAGTAGATTCATGCATTTGTATCTAGGAGTTAAGGAATGTACAGTTTTCATTGCTAGAGTGAATGGGTATTTTTCTTGCTGTGGTAGGCAGGTCAGGAGCAGGAAGAGCAGAAGAGAAATGTAGAGTTCCGTTGGCAAAAGTAGGATGAGGATTGCCAAGCTCAGTTGACAAAAGAAGGACGACTGATGCCCGGTTAGATAGCCGTTAGTCAGAGACATGTCAACCTTAATTCAAAAATAGGATAACGCTCTTACATTGGTGCGTAAAAAACTTTCAAAAATCAAACCAAAACTAGGGTTTCCAGGAGCGCCTATATAAAGAAGACCATTGATCAAGCAAGAGGAGGCTACACCGTGAGAAGAAAGAGAGTAGAAGGCAAACCATGGTTCAACTAGGCCGTGACCAAGAGCTCTAGATCCATTGAAGGGCTGCATCGATGGATCTCTTTCTTTGTCCATTTCTCTTAGTTTTTATTTTTGATTTGATGATGATGTTTAAAAACGATATTGTTTTGATGGTTTCCCCAACCATGAACTAATTCTCTAAGTTAGCTAGGGATGTTTTGCGATGAACGCTTAGCTTTTAAGTTTTTAATAATTTATTTTTGTCTATTTTTAATTCATTTTTTTAATTAATTGAATGCCTGTAGTTTCTGTCTTCTTATCTGCCCAAAGGTTTCTTTCTATCTCTCTATCTGCTTTGTGTTAATTTTTAATTCTGTTTTGACCGAGATAGTGGTTTGACCTAGGACTTGAGAGCATCACTGGAAAATGAGGTGTTTTTGCCCCTTCCTGATGGGATTCTCATCAATGGACTAGGGCCTAATCAAGCAAGATTCGAGTTTGAACCAGGTGAAATTACGTTACTGTTTGTTAACTTAGTAATCAAACTTAGTAATCAATCAAGAATTTCAAATGTAGGCTTGAAAACGTCGTTGAATTTCAAATGAGGTGTTTTTGTATGCTTGTTTGGTTTTATTTCTCACAGGTGAGACATACTCTGACATGCTATAAAATTTTATTAAATTTGTAAGAAATTAGATATATGAATTTGTTGTAAAGCAAACTCGTAATTGCTAGGTTGGTATTGTAAAAATTAATTTAATTTGCAGGTGTGGCAAGGATATTAAACCAAATTAGGAAATTGAATTCTGGAAATATGAAATGTTTTTATTTTATTTCTGGGTTGAAAAGTGAGAAGACCTGTATTTCTAATCGTGGTGGTTATGTTTTTCAGGTTTTCATTGTTAGATTTAAAGGTTTCTACGTGAAAGGTAAAAATAATTAAACTTTGTCGCTAGTATTGTTAGAATTTGTACCTTAGAGGTTATTGAAATAAAATTAATTTTATTATTCTGAATAATATTAAAATTTAAATTTAAATAAAAATAATTAAATTGGCGAGAGATTTGATAGCATTTGAAATCTATTAATGTTATTGCTTTAGCAAACAACAATGTTTTGTCTTTGCTTTTACAACAGTGGTATAAAGCTATGCTCTTTGCTTTAGGGTAAAGGACATATCGATAAAAGCAAGCCTTGCATGCTTGCTTTGAACCATCAATGTCCTGTTTGTACCCTTTGCTTCTATCCCAAGATGTAATAAACTTCTTTCTTTTACCAACTTTTGATTGGTTAATATATGGTAGGTAATTGAATTTGAGACCTTTTTAACAGGTCCTAATGTTGATTGAGGGGTTGATCCTAATGTTGTTTTGCTTCATATGTGATCTTCTCAAGTTAGTATCATACATTAAATTTGCACCACAATTACAACGAATTTATCCTTCAGCTAAAACTATCCAGATTTTCCAAAATCTAGATTTGATGCACTAGGCAGTAACTACACGATGATGGTAATGTCATCTGTAGAACAGGAATTTGTAGAAAGATAATAGGGGGTCGATAGGTTGAGTTTTATCAACATTCTAGTAAAATAGAATTTTTACTGCTTCCACATGATGTTGTATATTATGCAACTATTCCTTTTTTTTTTTAGATAAAATGGAACATTATGTGACACGTTCATGCATATAAAACATTAGTATCAACGAAATTTTCTACCTCAAATGATGGTTTTAGATTCAAGTAACAACTCATTTCATTCCAATTGCAGATGTTGTTCTCGAGATCGTTTTTAAGACTGATTTAAACTTCTATTTGCATCTTTTGTTGATGTTTCTCCATAAGAGAGCATACAGAAGAATGCTTTTGAAGATGTAGCAGAGCTAAGTTCATCAGATAATGCTCAGATTCTCAAGGAAGTAAGTTTTTTTAAGCTTTTTTTTTTTTGAGACTGGTTGTATGGATTAATTTCTGTAATTTCATTGCATACAGAAGAATGCTTTTGAACGTTTTGGTTTGTAGTCGTTGTAACAACTGTTTTAAGAAAAGGTTAAAAAAACATGGAGTGTTTTGTATCAATTGCAAACTTTGTTGTTTTCCCATTGGTTTAGAATTTTATTTTTACCAAGGGTGGTTATAGCTTTATGACGAAAAAAAGTGTTATTCTAATGTTTTAGAGATCAAAATTTTATTTTTTATTCGAATATCAAACAATATTTTTCCCTTTAAAGTCTAAATCAAATTTTGTTATAACTTTATCCAACATTACAATAGTATTAATAATTTAAATATTTAAAATAAAAATATTATTAAACAAAAATAACAATAGTATTAATAATTATTAATACTTCAAGTAAAAAATAAATGCCAATTAAACTTATACCGGCGGACAAAGACTGTCAGTATATGTATCATATACAAATCTACATGATACATATACCAACGGAAAAAATCGTCGGTAAAAGTTAGAATCAGTTGCGACGGAAGAAGTCTGTCGGAATAGATACACTAATTTATCGGAGTAGGCCATATTTATACCTACGGACTTGTTTGTCGGTATAGCGCCTCAACATTTATAACGACGGTTGGTTCCGTCGTTATAAATATATACCGACTAGCATTTTAGCGACGTCTGTATGTCTGTTGAAATATTGCTTTTGTTCGTCGATAAAGGGTTTTAGAGCATATACCGACGAATTTTAAGTGTTTTATCGATAGTTTTCTGTCCGTCGATATATGTCATTTTTTGTAGTGAGATAAGGATTAAGTGTCAAATACGAAGGAGACAAACTTCGACAGAAGATATTCAAGTAGATGAGCTTACTTCGAAAGTGAAGCTACCCCTTAGGAGTAAAGATTAACACTTTTTCAGGTTAATTATTTGAAAACAACACTATAGACATATAGGTGTTTAAGGTAATTAACTTAGAATATTTTCATCGACGGAGGCAATACTAACTTAAAATCAGCTCAGCAATAAAACCAAGGCTGAATGTTATTAATTGTTGTCTTCACTAGCATGAAATCCAAGCATCCCTTATCAATGTCAATCAATCATCTATATACATTTGTTTGCCTATCTGTTTGAATTCTCACTTCATTTTCCCTTAGTCACTTTCTTAATTAAAATTCGATCTCAATTACCAACTTATTTATTCTAATGCACAAGTATTTATCATGGCATTTAATTCTTGGACAATTCTTGTTGATACGATACTCAGCGTGCTGCTGTATTACTTGATGGGCGTGTATACTTGCACGTAAAAAAACCTATTCTTGGCATTGTTTACTTGCTTAATTACACTGAACCGTTGATCTATTGCCAAGCATTAGTCAGTTGACAAGGGTCTTACGAATACCTTGTCCAAATAAATCTAAATATTGTTCTCTAATGAGGCGATGTGCTGAAATCCTATGCTGATGGTGCTCCTCCAAGCAACGTACCAAACATACTAACTTGCGAATCGAAACAACGATTTTGAACGCTGAGCTTATAAAGCTCAATGGTACACTTCTACTGTATCATACTTAATGTAAATCATAAACATAAGCATGTAGCTAGAAATGATGCAATGGAAAGGGAAAACAATATATGACGTTACCACTAGTCGTTTAAAAGCATGCTTAAACAACAATGTATAGCATGGCATCATCAATTAATCAACAATAACCATAACCACGAACCTTAAATGAGGCTCGAGTCACAAAACATCGGGATCATACACTCTGAGTGAGGCCCGGGTCATACACTATCGAGAACGTACACTCATACTCGAAATCTCCCCTCGAGTATCTTCGAATGAGGCTTGGGTCACACAGTATCAGGAACATACATTCGGTGTCCCTTACCATGATGTTGTAACATGCTCTCTAGGTATCCAAATCCCATCGATCAAGGTGACTCTAGCAAGCAAGTGTTCACACAACACACATCATCGTCATAATTTCAAGCGACCCTACCATTTCTAATAATTAACAACTCACCCATTATAGTTACCAAGTTCTTACCTACTATGCTCGCATATGAGAGTGAAAATCTCGGTTACTGAGTTATATAAGTCATCTTACATCATAAGGAGTGTGTCCATATTATGTAACTTTTCAGTCGCTCAAATTCAAATTCATATTTCTTGGATAGATTGTCCATAGGGTATCGGTACTCGACCTTAAGTATCGATACGGTACCATGGGTACTGGTACCCCCATATGCGTACTGATACAAAATTTCTTTACTAGAGTGGTTGAAGGTTGCCCGATACCGGTACTCAAGCACGAGCATCGGTACAACACCTTGGGTACCGGTACGCCTCGTATGTACTCATACCAAAATAGCTTACTGGAATTTTAATAGGCCTGCACATACCAATACGAGTCGACTTATACCGATACGACTAGAATAGCGTACCGATACTAGTTGAACACCGTACTGGTACCCTACTCACAGTTTATCCTTGTTATTCATCTCGAACAAGGGGTACCATCACGAGATCCCGATGTAACTGTACTGAAGCCTAAAAATGGATTTATAAGGCTCGTGAATCAACTCAGGTACATAAAAACATTACTACAAAGCCCTATATCCATCCTAAAAATTATGGGAGTTATTTAGGGTGGTTTACTACTATTTTCACACATTGGCAACATCAATTACGAGTTTTAAATCATCAAGCATGTCTCTACCACTAACAACACCCAAAACCACCAATTCAAGCATACAAAGAGTCATCCAAAGGATGTGCATGAAAAAAAAGAGTTATAGGTGCAGCAACGTTTTTTTTTGCTCCTACAGCTGCAAATGAAGTTTTTTGCTCCAAACCCTTAAATTTTTTCACGACACAAGAAAGTTGTTAAACTAGTTACAACTTTGTAGGAATCATAAGGGAAAAGAAATGGTGGAATTTCCAACTAAAAACGTGGCTAAATCTTCCTTTCACTCAATTTATTTCAAACCTTTTTCGAAAACCCAAACTTTCACCTTGCCACCATTTCAACCATCCTTAACTTTTCTCGAAGCTTTTGATGAGGAAATTATAAAATTCTAACTCAAAATCTGAATTAAATAATATGGAACCAAAGCTTTGGTTCTTCTCTTTGACTTTTAGAGAGGAAAGATGAAGGAGAAGAAGGAAGCTGTTGATTAATAGGGTGATGTGAGCATGTCTTCCCATGCCACTCCCTTCTAAGGCACAATATAAGTAAGGTATAATGCCAAAAAATACCCTTAACGTTTGATTAAGGAGAAGAAGGAAGCTGTTGATTAATAGGGTGATGTGAGCATGTCTTCCAATGCCACTCCCTTCTAAGGCACAATATAAGTAAGGTATAATGCCAAAAAATACCCTTAACGTTTGATTGAATAATCATTTTGTCCTTTTTAGCCAATTTAACCCCCAAAGTTTCATTTTGGGTCAAAATGGCCCCTCTACGGATGAAAACTGCTAGTCAACTGACGATAAACAACTTGAACTGAGGTGAGAAACATGCATGTCAGTGTACGCTGCGATAGCAGTGTCATATAGAGAAATATGTTGACTTTACACAATGATACACTAGTCAAAAAATATTTTTATAAAATTGTATAAAATATAAAATATTTTTCTTCTGATGCGTCATTCTATCAAGTCATTTCAAGTTGTTTATCGTCAGCTGACAAACAATTTTCATCCGCATAGGGGCCATTTTGACCAAAAATGAAACTTTGGGGTTAAATTAGTTCAAAAAAAGAATAAGGGCTAAAATGACTATTCAGTCAAACGTTAGAGTGTATTTTTTTGGCTTTATGCCTAAAGGTAAAATCAGCCTTTGTTTTAAAATGTGGTCAATCCACCACAAAAATTCTCCAAACTCTACCTTACTTCCAAAATGGTCACCATCCATGCCCAATAACCAACTATGATGCCCATTAAGGCTCTCTAGGCACCAAATGAGCCCATCATAATGACCCAACACCTAGGGCCCAAAGCTCGGGTGAAACCAACCCGAGGATTCAAAATCCAGATTGTTACGAAAGTAATGTCAAAAATTTAATTTCTAGTGTTGTAAAAGAGCAACTGAAGTGTAAAAATCATATCCATAACAAATCTATGAAATACTCGATTTAAAATAATCAAATAATTAATTATATATCGATGACTAAAAAAATCGTTATACCTATCCGGTAGGAAAACTTCCCCAAGGAAATTCCTTGTTAGATGTTCCCAAACACAATAAGCAAAAAAAAAAAAAAGACAACTGGACACGTGTGATCCAACGCCGGGCGACACTTATCTTAATGGTAGGAAATTGCTAACAAAGTTATCTTTTCTTGTCCAAACAAAGATGTGTTTTCACTTCGATATTTTGTATTTTGAGGACATAAACTAAGGTGTTGGTTTTATAATAATTTAAATGATTGGTTTTTTGTGGTCCACGTGGTTGAAAAGGATAATTATATAAAAATTCATTATTTAAAAATGACACGTGTATGTGTCATGTGAAGAAAAACAAATAAAACAATCGTATTGTTTTATTAATTTTACGTTGTTTTAGTATAACTATCGGATTTATTTTATTAGACGATTAATGAATGGAATATCACATAAGTCCATTATTTAAACTTTTTAAATTTAATTTAAAAATTTTAGAACGGGTGATGTACACCGCTACACATTATTAATATTATACACCGCTATATACTATTAATTTTTTTTAATAATTTTTAAATAAATATTAAAATTTTTATGGACTCAACATACAGTTAATTATATTTCTTGAGAATTTTAATATTTAAAAATTATTAAAAAAATTAATGGTGTATATACAGTTTATAATATTATTGGTGTATAACAATGTGTGTTGTTCGTTTTAGACTAATTCTTTAATTTATTTTATCTATAATATTAAAACATAAAATTTTAATATTATTTAAAAAATTTAATGTCTCATCTATTACACCGATTAATCGTTGGTAATTTTATTTTTTAAAAATAAAGAAAGTGTCTTGTCTTGTTTTTTCTATTAAGCCTTTGGATCTTTGAGATCCATCGATGACGACGAACATGGAGCTTTGTTTTCAGAAAGCGACTGCTGCCTACACAAATTCCACTATCCAATGGATTTACTTTGTGTGAAACTGTCCATTCCTCACTATATGAAATTCCTCATTTGATTTGATTTAATTAATAGGCTTAATATATAAATAGGTGTTTAACTTTTTTTAATTTTAGATACACTATTTATTTTTAAAAAATAGATGCTTAATATTTTATTTCCTTAATTGTAAATGTCTAAAATTTTAATTCGTTATCATTTTAAAGTTGAGCAGTTAAAAAAATTTATCATCTAATAAAATTTAAACATATGGTATTTATTTTTATTTCTTAATTAAAAAAAACTAAAACTAAAATAATTTAAAAATTCTCAAAATCTCCTAAAATAGTCTCAAATCTCTAACCCATAACTTAGAATTCTCACAATTACTGTCATTGTCATCGTTGATAGCGTCGTCGGACCCACCACTACTGCAATCAGACGTCGTCGTTTATTTTATCCAACCACACATCGTTGATAATTGACGGTAAGTGTTCCAATCGAATCTAGTTTAGTTAGAGCCTTTCGCGTTCGTTGTTCGACATTTGATTGACACGTCTCCCATCTCCCACGGTTACCGACGATGTGTGGTTGAGGAAAATAGACGGCGGCGTCTGGCGACCAAAGTGGTGGAGTCTGACAATGACTATTAATGACGGCAATAATATTAATTCTGAGAATTTTAGGTTAGAGATTTGAGACTATTTTAGTTGTTTTAAAATATATACTTATTTTTAGTTTTTCTGAAAAAAGTTAAAAAAAAAAACATATTGTGTGTAATGTATTGATTGAATAACGATTTTTAACTACCGTTAATGGTCAGATACCTAAATTTAACGAAATGAAACATTAAATACCTATTTTTACCCAAAATAGTTCAGACATATAAAATTAAAAAATATATAGTTTAGACACATACTTTTGTATTAAGCATCATTGATATCTTCAATTTTATTTGATTACGAATAAATTATATAGTATGATTAGGTTGATTGTATGGTCGATTATAATAAATTATATCGGCCGGTTATCGATTAATAAATTCTGTAATCAAACTGATTAATTTGTATATTTTATTAAATAGAGAGATCGTATGTTTCAAAGGCAACTGTCAAAAATTGAACCACACAAGATGTGACAATATTAGAATTCTTGATTATTAGGTCAATTATTGGACTCTGATTAATTTATAGGGTAAACTAATTGAATGACCACTTAAATTTTGGGTGGTTTCGATATGACCATCATACTTTTAATTGTGTCATTATGACCACTTAACTATTTAAGTGGTATCAATCAAGGCACCTAGCGTTAAAATCTAACGCAGAGAGTGACGTGACAATTAATAAAAATTTGTGTAATTATACATTTGGTCCTCGATATTTACACATTCTATCAATTTGATCCTAATTTTAATGTAATAAAATAAATTAATTTCAATTAATTATTGGTGTGAGTAGCATGTCCTTACCACTAGGCCAAGTGATATTTTGTAATACAAAGTACAAAATGAAATATGTGTTAATTTGTTGTTGATGCAAAGGAAAAGAAAATAGATATTGTAATTACCCTGGTTTTAAGATATGTTTTTTCTTTCTACAATTATTTTTATAATTTCACATATAATTATTGAATTATTTTTAATTTAATTAAAAATTTATTATTATTAAAATTTTAATTAAATTATTATATATGTAAAATTATATTAAAAAATCAAAAATTATATTAAAAATTCATTTAGTGAATTTAAACTCACAAACATAATTCAAATGAATTATTATTATAATTTTTTAATATAATTTCATATATAATAATAATTAAATTAATTTTTTAATAAATATTAAAATTATAAATTAAGTGAAAAATCAATTCATTGATTATATATGTAAAATTATAAAAATAAACATGGAAAAGAAAAATATATTAAATTTAGTTTAAAAAAACAAAATCTAAAACCATTGACTTGAAATCATGCATTGACTAATTTTATGTATATATATATATAATGTTGTCAAATTTAGTTTAATTATTAGTTTTATTTTAGTGGTTTAGATGTTTTATGCTCGCAAGTGTGTCATGTTCGAGACCCTTTAATTCATATTTATTTCATTTCTCTTGCATTAACAATTAATTAACACAAATATTTAGTTATGTACTCTATATTTCAAAATTGCACTTTTTTAAACTTGAAACTAGATAACTTTATTAATAAACGAAACAAAAACAAGAACATAATCTTTCAAAGGTTTAATAACATTAAAAAAGAAAATAACAAATCTACAAATAAAACTAAAGGGCTGCTCCAGTCGAATTATACACTTCCTTTTTGTGCCACAACAAATTTCTGAAGTCTATTGTAGGAACAGTCTCTAGGAAGTTATCAAAACATGAACTAGATGAAATCCCCACTTGAAAACTGCAAATACCTTTTGTGGCAGTTTCAAAGGTGTCAAATCTACTCCACAGTTCTGATTACATTGGCAAATAACCACAAAGATGATGAAATTATACATGACCACCGACAAAAATCAGAAACAAACGTCGTGAGAAACACTACACGAGCATCAAACGGCTACAAAGGTATTCAGAAAACGTGTCATGAGACAGAGACTTGTCATAAGACAGAGACGTGCCATAAAGACAGAGAAAAACGTGTCATAAAGATAGAAAAACAAGTGCAACAAGATGTGCGAAAAGGAGATAACCATAACACATTGAATTTTTATTAAAAATTAGAAGAAAAAAAACTAAAAATATAAATTTCAAAACAAAAAATAAGAATATATATAAAAAATAAAACACAAACAATCGACGACTAACACCAAAGATGGTACCGCTGTCGGCGACCAAAACAAAATATAATTCAAAATTGCACTTAACTCAGTGGTAAATACACACTGTAGTTTTGTACTCTATATATAAACTACCCTATTCACTTTCACATAAAAGTTTCAATACCATATTTTTTTAATTTCAAGACAGCGGTTCAAGGCTTTTGTGGAATTTCGTGAAGTTTGATGACCCCTTGGACTAAAATATGAGCCATAAATGCGGTACCAAAGTGACGAGGTAGACTAAGCCATATTTAGTGAGGCAATCAACGACAACCAATATAGCTTCCTTACCATTGGATTTGCGCAGTCCAGTCATGAAATCAAGAGATATATCCTCAAAAACTTGGCGTGAAATGTGAAGAGGTTGAAGAAGCCCCACCAGAGTTAATCTTTCTGTTTTCATTCGTTGACACACGTAGCATTCCGCGACAAATCGACAAACATTCTTACGCATGCCTATCCAATAAAAACTTGCTGCTAAACGGTGAAATGTTCATGTAATCCCAGCATGACCCCTATTACGAAACAATGAAATTCTCGTAATAATAATGTACAGATTGTAGTTTCATTAGGGACCAAAATTCGACCACGGATCAAAATCAACCCACCCTGTTCTTCATGATGCGGAAAATCAGTAGGAGTTGTCTAAATGTTGGTATAGAGCTGGTGAATATGAACATCCGTAGCGCTAGTAGCTCGGATAGCATCAATAGTACCCAAAATTGGACGAGAAAAAGCCATAAGACTAGCTCTGATTTTTTGGTTCACGCCGGTACACCCCCATGGTACATCGGAAAAATTATCCGGTGATTTCCACAAGAGATCCATGTACGAGGAACAAATCAGGGTGAAAAAGGTAAAGAATTACCTGTTTAAAATATGGAATTCTGAATTTGGAGAAGATAGATATGCAATCACGATTCCACGATGCCAATTCCTAAGCCGCAATGATAACGCTCTGACCTCTGCTTTGTTCACCCAGTTGAAAAAATCATATAAAACTCTCTAAACTATTTAGAGGGTTTTTCCAAAAAGTATTAATGGCTGCAAGATCTCTCATGACTTTATATAGCATTTGAAATCATAATTCAACTCATCTTAAATATATATATATATATATAATTCTAATTTAACTTTAATTAGGATTTCAATATATATATATATATATATATATCTTAAATATATATAATCTCAATTCAACTTAATTAGGATTTCAATATATATTAAATATATATAATCACAATCCAACTTAATTAGGATTTCAATATATATATATTGATTAAATTGAATTATATTATTTATATATTAAAAGAGTCATAATTATAATAACTATTTTCTTTTAATATTTATCCAATAGTTAAATTATATATATCAAATATATATTAATTTAACTAAATTTATGTACAACAAATTTGTACATATATAATTCATTTAATATATGCTTATTTCAACCACGAGTGTAATCCTACAGGTTCTTTCTAACGTTAGTAGTAAATATTAGAACATTTCTAATATTACAAATAATGAGTAACATCTAGCAATAAGTCATTGTCACCTAAGTTACAAGAAACCATGATTCGACGTAACCTCTTCATGATTATCTATTTTTCATGTATTACATCCTTTTGTCCTTTATATCTTGATTGGACACAAGTCATGGAACAATCACACTTGTATAGTACATCTAATATTTTCTTAATATCTTGAGTTAACTATTATAAACAAATAACTATGATATCTCATACCAACTTATTCGAGCATGATCATGCATTTCTAGTCTCACTCAATCAAGTGGCCTATGATATTACTCCTTTATATAGGAGGGACAAATCCTATCTTGATCAACCATATCCACTACATAGAGTGTGACATATCCAATATCAGTCTTTATAGTGTAGTCAGTTACGACACACGTTTGACTGTATTAAAATATTTCACTCACGATGTTGAAATAATGATGATCTCATGTCTGAGGATCATACATGTAGTTATCACTATGAGCAAGGTTGTGACGTCACATAATAATCCAAGAAACATGCTCATAGCGAATCAATCCAGTATGTCGTTCTCTAACACATACTTATGTATTGATTTTGACACCTCAATGTCAATGACAACACTTTGTCATCAATCAACTACAAATTAGTCTTAATGCATTATTGTTGTCGATGCCCACAATAATACTCGACTAAGGACACTTAAGAATAACCATACTATTCTAAGGACTTTATTATAATTCAGTTTATTTATGCACGCAGAATAGTAACTGAAAATAATAATGGCAATGCCTATGTATTAATAAACAAGGTAAAACAAATGTCATTTATAATAATCTTATGATTGGTCTTTAGGCATACTCTAACAATCTCTCACTAGCATTAAAACCAATCACTCATGTATCTAATACCAAGTGACTTGGTGTGACGATCATCATTTTATTACGTCAGAGGCTATACATGATTGACCAATGTTGACTCGTTTCGATACGCCTTGCATTATAATGATAGATTTTATCTGGTTTTTACTCAATTTGACCTATTAAACAATGTCCAAATCAAATGAAATTTTACCAGCAAGTTTATAACACTATAGTCTACTAGCATGTTATATCCATTTGAGTCTAGTTACTATGTTTTCACCTTTTTAGGCCAAGTATGCAATTTTGGTCACTTTTAAGCCATTCAAAAGGGTTATTTAGGGCCTAAGGCACAATTCAAAACCAAAGGCAGTACGTACATACCAAAAGACTATAAGTGACTAGTCTAACTACTTTGCCACCATACTAGGAGTTCATATATTCGATATACATTACTTTAGCTTGGTTGTGACTTGCCAAAATCTTCCAACTCCTCCGATCTCTAACAACGAACTTCTTAACCTAAAATGTATGAAATGAAATGCATTAGGCATACATTGCCTAGTGAGGTAGCCCTAATCAAAGACGATATCAATGAAATGTATCCCAATGCATATCTTAACAATGACAATGTAATGAATCGATTGTAACAATGTAATGTTCACATTCAACTATATCATATTTTTAACAATAATCCTTGGATCGATTCAGGATAGTGGATACGTGAATTCCTACGCCTCGCCAAATCAATGAATGGTCTAGTCCCTCTGCCTCACCAAAATGACCAATAACACAAATATCCCTCCGCCTCGCCACAATATAGGTCGTAGCCCAAGGACCATAGTCCACCTATACATTGAGCTAATGAATTCTATGGCATGCCAATTATATCCAATGTCCTTCGAATCCAAAGTCCGGTGACAATATCAATAATCAATGTATAATGGCAATAATAATGTTCAATGTTTCCAATGTCCTTATCAATAAGCAATGTTTAAATACCAATGTTTGATGACAATAATAATGACGTTAACAATGTTCAATGATCTCGATAACAATGTCAATGGTTGATGCTTCATAATCAATGTATCGATAACAATAACTATGCCAATATCAATGCTCAATAACAATGGCTATAACTATGAATATGAAAATGTTCAATGACTAATGTCCTATAAATCTATAATCTGATGACAATAACAATGACGATGTTCGATGACAATGTCTGATACTCAATACTATGGCAATGACAATGTCTGATACTCAATACTATGGCAATGACAATGTCTGATACTCAATATCTTTTAATCAAGGGTTAGCAATACTAAATTCAATGGCAGTAAATTTGGGAAAGGCGTCTAGCCTAATCCCGAGACTCTGACTACACTTACCTTAATATTCTGAAGCTCCTACGACTCTCGGATTACAATCCCTTTGTTCCTAGATTTTGATGGTGATGGTGGATGATCTTTCTCCACTTCTTGAGATAGGTAAACAATAAGAAATTGTTAGAATCAATAATACGATATCAAAATCCACATAACAATATCAAAATCAAATTCTAAATTCAATATAGCTATTAGCTATAGGGTATACATTGATGGAAGCTTTGAAATTCCTATGTTACCAAAGATGATTAAACTCTAGCTTGACATTAAACTTAATACATATATGGATTCACACAATAGATTAGGGATTATAGCTTACCCGATCGATATATGTGCAAAGGATTCGATAAATCAAAGGAAAAACTAAGATTGAAACCAAGCTCCAATAGAGGTGCTTTCTTAGGTTGAAGATAATGGAGAGATGGTTGATTCTTTACTTAATCGGGTAAGTCTTTTTTCATTCTTTTATTTCCCTTTTGATAATTGCTAACCGATAGCTTTCCTTCATATGAATGAAGCTAAGCTCTATTATCCACATAGGTGGTGATTGAATTTAGAGAGGGGATAATCACAAGGTTAGTCCTTCAACTCTTGGTAGCTTAAGCCTTTACCCCAAAATTTCCAATTTCTACAATTTAGCCACTAGTTAACTTTCAATGTATTCAATAAGGCCCTTAATCAATAAATTGACTCAATTAGAGTCTAATATCAATACAATTGACCACATGGTCAAAGTCAATGCAATATTTGGGCCTTTCTGATGTAGGGTTTTTGATTTCCAGAACCTCATTCTGACTAGAATGGTTTTTAGGGTGTTACAACTCTCCCCCTATTAAGAAAAATTCATCATCGAGTTTTACCTGAGTCGAAGAGATGAGGATATTGCTTCTTCATCGAATTTTTTGGTTCCCATGTTGCTTCTTCAGTATATAATGGCTTTTCCAGAGCACTTTATCTAATAGAATGGATTTGTTGCGAAGTCTTTTAACTTCTTTTGTAAGAATCTGAACTGGTTCCTCTTCATAGGACAAGTCCAGTTGGATTTCTACAGATTCAGGGTCAATGATGTGTGAAGGGTCAGAGTGATACTTTCGAATCATCGATACATGAAATAAATCATGAATCTTGCTCAGTTCTAAAGGCAATAATAATCGATAAGCCACAGGGCCAACCTTCTTAATAACCTGGAAAGGTCCAATGGATTGTGGACTCAGCTTCCTCTTTTTGCCGAATCTTAGAACTTTCTTCCACGGTGAAACTTTGAGGAAGGCTTTCTCACCAATTTCATAATGTATATCCCTTTATTTGAGATCAACATAGGCTTCTATCGGTCAAATGCGGCTTTCACGCAAACCGATCACGAAAGTATAGGAGTCCTTTAGGACTAATCCTAAAGCCAGGGTTATCTTGAAGCTTGGAAATAATAGATTGAAATTCAAGATCTTGGTTTTGCAATGCTTTGACCCTCGATACGGTGGTAAATTGAACTTGGAGTTTAGCTACAAAGCAACGGTGCCTCCGAAGCCGAAAGTGAATATTAATAGCTTGAGGAGCTATAATACAATAGCTTTTCAATGAGTCAGTATACCAATCAATGTATTGGACTCAATGATCGATAACGTTACTTACCAAATGAAGGTTTGTGGCTGAGTGCATCAGCTGCAAAGTTGGCCTTGCCTGGATGGTAATCGATGATAAGATCATAGTCTTTAAGGAGTTCTATCCATCTCCGTTGCAGAAGATTCAACTCTTTCTGGGTTAAGAGATACTTGAGGCTTTTATGATCAGTAAAGAGATAACATTTCTCTCCGTAGAGATAATGTCTCCATATTTTCAATGCAAAGACAATTGCAGCCAATTCCAGGTCATGAGTGGGATAATTCATATCATGTGGCTTTAGTTGTCCCGAAGCATAGGCAATAACCTTACCTTCTTGCATCAATACACATCCTAACCTGAGATGTGATACATCACTGTAGATGGTGTAGTTTTTTCTAAACTCAGGTTGGGTTAGGACCGGCGCATGGGTTAACACTTACTTCAGATGATCGAAGCTTCTTTGTTGTTCCTTAGTCCAAACAAACGAGACTTCTTTCCTCAGTATCTTAGTCAATGGAGTTGCTATCATAGAGAATCCTTTAGCGAATCTCTTATAATAACCAGCAAAACCAAGGAAGCTTTTCACTTCACCAATGTTCCTCGGTGAATGCCACTCAACAATGGCTTGAATTTTCTTCGGATCCACCTAGATACCCGAAGCTGATACAATGTGCCCAAGAAAGGCAACTTTGGTAAGCCAAAATTCACATTTAGAGAACTTAGCTAATAATTGCTTCTCTTAAAGGGTTTGAAGCACAATGCAGAGGTGATCTCGATGCTCAGTAGGATTCTTAAAATAGATCAAGATATCTTCAATGAATACCACTACGAATTTATCAAGATATGGCCTGAAAACTCAATTCATCAAATCCATAAAAGTTGTCAGTGCATTGGTTAGCCCAAAGGGTGTCACCAAGAATTCTTAGTGTCCATATCTTGTTCGAAAAGCCGTCTTGGGTATATCATATTCTGTAACTCTCATCTGATAATACCTAGACCTTAAATCGATCTTGGAAAACACAGAGGCATCCTTAAGCTGATCGAATAGGTTGTAAATTCTTGGTAATAGATACTTATTCTTGATGGCTACCTTGTTCAACTGTTGGTAGTCAATACACAATCTCATGGAACCATATGTCTTCTTGACAAAGAGAACTAGGGCTCTCCAAGATGAGAAACTTGATCGAATAAAGCCTTTATTCAATAGGTCTTGAATTTGAGCCTTTAGCTATTTGAGCTTGACGACTGCCATATGGTAGGATGCAATGGAAACTGGGACAGTCCCAGGTTGTACTTTGATGCCAAATTCAACCTCACGGGTTAGAGGTAAACTCAAAAGTTCATCAGGAAAGACATCAAGGAATTCACATACTGTGTCAATATCCAATAATCGAGGTTCATCCTTGGCTTCCAATGTCAAAGCCTTCAGGGAAGGATTTCCCGATTTCATCAATACAATACTCTCATCGCCAAGGCCTCGAAGGTACAACTTCCTCTTACTACAATCTACCCACGCTTGATGTTTATTGAGCCAATCTAATCCCAATATAATATCAAATTCGTGGATCGGTAATACCAATAAATTATACGAAAAAGGAATCCCTTGAATCAATAAAGGAAAGTTCTTACACACAAGGCTTACGATGACACAATCACCTAAAAGATTGGTTACATAGATTCTCGATACTATAAGTTCAGATGATAATCTATGCTTCTTGACTAACACGGTACTTATAAAGAAGTTGGTAGAATCAGGATCAATCAATGCATGCAAAGGATGTGAACAGAATTCAATAGTACCTGTAATGCATCAGGTTTATCCTCCTCTTCTCTGCTTCTCACATGGTGCATCCAGGCAGGAGCCTTCAGTTCTTGCTTGCTCGGTGCCTTCCTAGAGCCACCAGATCTTCATGCAGCTCCTGATGATCCTTGCCTTGATCCCTCACCTTGAAAGGACTGAGTAGGGGATGCAACACTAACCGGTGCAACAGTATATTTAGTTCCATTGAGAGGGTAGTCTCGAATGAAGTGGCCTTGCTCACCATAATAGAAACAAGCTCTAGACTGCTTACGACACTGGCCCGCTGGATATCTATTCTGACAATAGTTACAAACTGGAAACTGCGAACCTATGTTCGAACCTCTAATACTCTCAACTGAAGTAGTCTTAGCAAAAGACGGAGTCACAATTTGGGGCCTCTCGATGTTCTCAGAACTGGAAGGCTATGGAAACATATTCTGCTTAGGGTCAGAGTACTTCCCTTTATTGCTCCATTTGGGAGGTCGAGAATCATCTTGAAACCTCTTTTCTTATTTGCCTAACCCGCCAGTCTTTTGGGCTTTCTGCGATGCTTCAGTGGCCTTAACTCGGTTCATAAGGTCTTGGAAATCAGTGATACGCAATGTTATGAACATAGGTCGAAGCTAGTCACTGATCTCGACAATGAACATGCGACACTTTTCTTCCTTCTTCTTTATGTATTCAGCACCATATCGGTAATACTTACAAAAACCCTGGATGTACTACTCGACAGGTCGTTCGCCTTGCTTAAGGTGGAGGAAGATGTTACACCTCTCTACGAGATAGAACTCGTTGATATACTTCTTTCAAAATTCTTGGAGAAAGAATTCCCAGGTTACTTTCTCCTTAGAGATCATGAAAATAATAGTCTCCCACCAATGAAGTGCCTCGTGAGCAAGCAACGCGAGGGCACACTCCAGCTTGTATTCGTTTGAACACTGTAGCTGCTTGTTCGAGATTCTTAGGGTGTTATCCAACCAATACTCGGCCACTTTAGGATTGTCATCACCCTAACCAATGAAGGTATAAGCTCGGTACTATGATAACTTGTCAATAGGAGCCCGAATATGTTGGACAACGGGTGCAGTAGGCTGTACAATCTGCTAAGCTCGTATAGTATCCATAAACTGCTTGAACATGTCAGCCATATTCCAGTAACATTCTGCTTGAGCAGTCAGCACATGAGGTTTGGTGCCCTATATAGGAGGGTCCTACGAATTCTGAGGATCTCCCCTTTATCTCATTTCTATGCGTCAAAGAGCCGGTAGCTAGCTCATTAATATGAGCTTCATTTGTTTCAGACATAACTATAACATAGAGAGATCAGATTAGTCGGTAAGTCACAATTTACACAATATATGACTCCTAGGTGGCAAAGTAACACAATAATAATACAATAGGCTTTGGTCTAGTCTTAGAATCAACTAAACTCTAGCTCTGATACCACAAATGTAATACCCTATTCCCGGTCTGGTAGAAAACTGGGTCGAAAAGAGTTACCGGTGAACAATAGAGTGATCGGTGTAATAATTCATTCAAAAACCAATGCGAGACTATGTGATATGATATTATATCGATATACAGAATAATGATTCAATTTGAAACTATATTAATCAATTTTAGGGCTAATTTTAAACCTTTATAAACTTTACGGACTAATCTATAAATTCTAATAACTAAGGGTCCTTTTCTAAAATTAATAGTACCACAATGAAATTCAACCCATAATTAACAATCATGCAAATTTTCAAGTTAAACTAATACCATTTATTCATTCAATTAGTCTCATCAATGAATAGTGACCGATTTGTAATCTTTCAAAACTATGTTCAATACTATATAACAGAATTACCAGACACCGTACCGAAATGCTAAGAAGCCGTATCGGTACACCATGCACGGATTGTAAAATCCAAATTCAAGTGACCATTTTCTGTTTCAATACGGCTGAAGCTGTACCGGTACAGATTGACCAATGTTGACTCGTTCCAATACGTACCTGAATTGTAATGATGCAATTAATTTCTCATATTCCAGTGTTGACTTTTTGTACCGATACACCTTTGACGTATCGATACGCTATAGTTGACCTGTGCTTGACTAGACCAAAAATGCATAGCCGTACCAAGACACTTGCACCCATATCGGTACGCCTTGCACTATAATGACAGATTTTATCTGGTTTTTATTCAACTTGACCTATTGAACAATGTCCAAAACCAATGAAATTTTACCAGCAAGTTTATAACACTATAGTCTACTAGCATGCCAAATTTTCTAGCCATTTGAATCCATTTACTACGTTTTCACCTTTTAAGGCCAAGTATGCAATTTTGGTCACTTTTAAGCCATTCAAAAGGGTTATTTAGGGCCTAAGGCACAATTCAAAACCAAGGGCAGTAGATACATACCAAAAGACTATAAGTGACTAGTCTAACTACTTTACCACCATACTAGGATTTCATAGATTCGATATACATTACTTTAGCTTGGTTGTGACTTGCCAAAATCTTCCAACTCCTCCGATCTCCAACAACGAACTTCTTAACCTAAAATGTATGAAATGAAATGCATTAGGCATTACATTGCCTAGTGAGGTAGCCCTAATCAAAGACGATATCAATGAAATGTATCCCAATACATATCTTAACAATGACGATGTAATGAATCAATGGTAACAATGTAATGTTTACATTCAATAGAAACTATATCATATTTTTAACAGTAATCCTTGGATCAATTTGGGATAGTGGATACGCGAATTCCTACGCCTTGCCAAATCAATGAATGGTATAGTTCTTTCTGCCTCACCAAAATGACCAATAACACAAATAACCGTTTACCCTTTAAGCCTTGCATATGGGTTGTTATGTATGGGAAAACTTAAATTGAGGGATTGCAAATGGGATTTTGCTATGATTGAATCATGATACTATGATTTTATCTTTTCTCTTTGAAATTCTGGCATGGTTTGATCATTAGTTTAGTGGTGTACATATTTATGGCTTGTTAGAGCATGTTTGAATCCATGATTGTATGAAAAACCAGTAAAATTGGACATTACAAGTCAAAGCGTACCGATATACGGGGCCTCGTATAGGTATGGGTAAGCTGGAAAAAGGCCTAGGGACCGGTACACGAAACGTCGTATCTGTACAGGTTTTAGCTACTGGAATCCAAGATTTTGCAAATGTGCCCACATACTGATACGCCTTGGACCTGTACCGGTACGACCCTGTTGGAATGAAGCCTCAAATTGGTACGGGTGCTCGCGTACCGATACCGGCTATCAGTGTAACAACGAGAGTCACCACCAATCTTTTTAGTTTAGGTGCGATTGGATCACCTGAAAACTCAGTTATTTTAATAAAACCTATTTTTGTATCATTTTATTAAAACAACGAGTTTTGAGTTTGCGAAACCAAAAAATAGGTTCGGGAGTCAGTTACGTGTGGGGAAGGATGAGCGCCCCCACAACGCCCAAAATTGGTACTTGGTCGATTATTTTGTGTCTTAATGATGGAAATTAAGAATTCGAATTTAATTTTAAAATTTGTGATCCCTTAAAATATTTTAACATAATATTTTTGTATAAAAGGTATTTACACCCCTGCACCCGGGGCATAATTTCCGTTAGATTTCCGAATAAAGGGAATCTATTTTGAAAATTATAATTTATAATTAAAAATTGTATTTTTTGTATTAGGGATTAACAAAAAGCGGCTCGCCTTACGTTCGAGGTACGTTATTCACGAGAATCCCTAATAAAAATATTACCTCATTTTTTAAGTATTTAAATATAAAAACCAAATATGAATGCAAATATATGTAAACATGTGTATATACATAATGTGAATATAGAAAATATTAACAAACATATATATGAAAACTTTAAATATATATGTGACTATACGTATATAACCAAAATTAAATATAATACCATATATATATAGTTTACATATATATCTACTTTACATACATAAAGGAAATTTCTACACGTAGAAATTACTTACCTTATTTCACATATATATATGATGCTACATATATTTACTTTACATATAATATGATTAAATATAATACCTTTTTTGAATAAGATTAAATATAATACTATATATGTATACGTTATATTATATATCATACTTTACGTACATATATATGTCATGTATGTATACATTTTAGGAAAATTTACTTATATATACTATTAGGCTATTAAATACTATATTAAAATAATACACATAATAATAACACATGTATAATATTAATAAATGGCAAATAACAATGACCAAAACGAAAGAAAACAAGAAATTAATTGCGAAAATGCAAAAGATACGGAAAAGAAATGACCAAGCCTGCAGTTTTCCCATTCATCAAAAAGCGCGGATCTTCTCTTCCAGGTCGGGTCTACGCGCGGGTTACGCAGCATCAAAACGTCGTCGTTTTGATTGCCTATAAATACCTATTTTTTGCCCAATAACTCATTTGGGGCCTGATATTACAAAAAAAAGATAAACAAATTCTCTCATCCCTCTCCCATCTCGCAAATGTCGGTAATCCCTCAGCCGTATTTGGAGCGTATCCTGGCTTGGCCATGTTGAGGGGTGACGAGGATAATGAGGGCGATGGTGACAAAAGACGGTGTCAGGTGGCAGAGGAAATAAGCATTTGGGGTATATTTTTAAGGTCTTTATTTTGGATTGTTAGGATTCGAATTGGGTTTTGGTTGGGATATGATTTAGAGTTTCAACAATGGCTTCGGCGGCGGGGACAAGGGCAACGCGGTCCATGGTGGCAGTGGCTAGGTTAGCTTATTAGGGTTAGGTTTTTTTATGTTTAGATTAGTTTGGGTTGCAATGGGTTGTTGGGCCAGATGAATTTGGGTATTGGATTTGTAATATTAATGGGCTCAATGGGCCTAGATGAAATAGGTTAGTACAGCTACCCCTCTTTTCTTATTGTTGTATAACGACAATGAAGCAAAGACAAAAGGGAAACTATTTTTTTCGGTCTGGTTGGGCTTCTTCTTTCTTGGCATAGCCTTTCTTCTTTTGCTTCACTTGATCTGCCCGGCCGCTCTTGTGGGCAAAATCTTTAAAATAGGGTGATTTTTGTTGGGGAGATAAAACTTTAATCTATGGCGATCCGTTGGGGGGTGCAAAATGAGATCGGCTTGCTACGACTCTTACGACGACATAATACCTAGAGAAACTGTGACCTAACTGCAACGCTGACAGAGAGGCAAGGTCTGCAAAACTTGATCCAACAGAAAAACTGACGCAGAGACAGGATCTGAAAATGAAGGTTTTGACATTTGATCTAGCTGCTACACTGACGAAAAAACCAGATCTGAAAAATTTCCCTTTTTATTATTTTCTTTTTCCTTTCTTTCTTCTTTCTATTTTTTATTCTATTTTTTCTTTTTTCTCTTTATTTTTCTTTTTTTTGTTTTTGAAAGGATGGTTTATCTACTCCGCTCAATCTTAGAGAAGTGAAATCTGTAAATTAGGGTGTTCTTCTCCACCACTTAAAGAAGTTGATCTGCTACAACACTGACAATGTGACATGATCTGGAGTAGAAATTCTGATCTGCTACAACTCTCACGAAGAGGCATGATTTGGAGAAGAAGGTTTGATCCGCTACAACTCTGACAAAGTGGCATGATCTAGAGAAGAAAGTTCGATCTGCTACAACTCTGACGAAGTGGCACGTTTTAGAGAAGAATGTCTGATCTGCAACAACTCTGATGAAGTGGCATAATCTGGGGAAGAAAGTCTGATCCGCAACAACTTTGACGAAGAGGCATGATCTGGAGAAGAATGTTTGATCCGCAACAACTCTGACGAAGTGGCATGATCTGGGGAAGAAAGTCTGATTCGCGATAACTCTGACGAAGTGGCGCGATCTGGAGAAGAAAGTCTGATCCAAAACAACTCTGACGAAGTGGCATGATCTGGGAAAGAAAGTCTGATCCACAACAACTCTGAAGAACTGGCATGATCTGGAGAAGAAAGTCCGATCCGCAACAGCTCTAACGAAGTGGCATGATCTGGAGAAGAAAGTCTGATCTGCAACAAATCTGACGAAGTGGCATGATCCGAGGAAGAAAGTCTGATCTGCAACAACTCTAACGAAGTGACATGATTTAGGCAAGAAAGTCTGATTCAAGACAACTCTAACGAAGTGGCGCGATCTGGAGAAGAAAGTCTGATCTGAAACAACTCTGACGAAGTGGCATGATCTGGGAAAGAAAGTTTGATCCGCAACAACTCTGACGAACTGGCATAATTTGGAGAAAAAAGTCTGATCCGCAACAGCTCTAACGAAGTGGCGTGATCTGGAGAAGAAAGTCTGATCTACAACAACTTTGGCGAAGTGGCATGATCCGGGGAAGAAATGCTAATCCACAAAAACTCTAACGAAGTGGCATGATCTAGAGAAGAAGGTTCGATCTGCTACAACTATGACAAAGTGACAAGATCTGGAAAAAGTTTGACCAGGCTTCCACTCTAACGAAGAGGCGTCATCCGAAGAAGAAAGTTTTTTTTTATTTTTTTGTTTTTCCTCTTTTTATTGCTTTCTATTTTTTTGATTTTTTATTTTGATTTTTTTGATTTTGATTGTTTTTTTGGCCAATTTTTTTATTTTTCATTCTTTTTCATTCTTTTTTTTTGGATTTTTTTATTTTTCTCTTTGATTTTTTATAAGTCTGAAGATGAGGTTCAAAGAAAATATTTGACCTAGTCGTACTATCAACGACGAAACTAGACCATCAACGGCAAAGCAAGATCTAAAAAATGTGGGATTTGTTATATCATGGCGAGGAATCACGAACCTTATAGGCTTTGATCACCTTGTCTTCTTCTTCTAAAAGGGCATAGAACTCCCTAATCGTTTTCTTATTCTGCTTCTTTGGGGTAAGTAAACTAGATGATATGTTTCATTGCATCCTCAAGGAGATATGATCTACTTGCTGTGTTCGTTCCGCTACAATTTTAGGGAGATGAACATGTTGTCGTGTTCATTCCGCTGCAATTCTAGGGAGATGAAATTGTTGTGCTAATTTGTTCTACCACTTGTTGGAGGGATAGATTCTGTAAAACTTTTTGTAGACATATTTAGGATGTTATGATTAGCATGAGTCAAATGATCCTAGATTAAATATGTCTAATAAATGCATGAATGATTCTAGAATGAATGCAAAATGCCATATGAGAATGATTTTTAGTCTTGAGATCAGATTGAGTATCTGACATCATCGTCTGCTCAAACTCTGTCTAAGTCACTAGGCCCTCTATTTTTCAGGTCTGATCAGATTGTAAGAAAACTATTTCCCCCACATTCTGTTCAGGTGGTGTCACTTTTTCTCTTGAGTTGTTTACCTATGAGAATGCCCCTTTTTGAATTAGGACTACCTTTGGTCCATGTACCTTTAAGAATCTTTCAAAAGCAATGTAGAGGGATCTTCTTGTATTTGTTAGCTTATCGATCATTATATCAATGTATAATACTTGTGTAAACAAGGATGAAAGGAAGAATTTATTGAAAATAAAGTTCATGACATCTACGCGGCAAACATTGAAAGAGAATAAAGCAAAAAGACAAAATTAGGTGCCCAGATATCTAGCTGATGAGCTTTGTTGAACTAGCTTGCTGGGAATCTTCATGTGTCTAGGAGACCTTGAGTGCTTTTTCGATACCTCAACATACATGATCTATTTCCTTCCATGGGGTTTTCGAAAGAACTGAACATTTCATGCATTTGCCTTCTTTTATGAAAATTTGAGATACCCTTTTTTTCAATTGAAACATTTCTTGACTGAATCTGAGTTCACAAGGCTAGACAGATCTCTTTCGGCCAAAGTCAAGGTTCCTCCGGAAAAGGCTTTTCCACAATGTATGGGCCTTTCCAATTCAACATCGATTTCCCCCAAAAATCTCTCTAAATCGGTAGGATCTTTTTCAATACTAGGTCTCCCTCCTGGAATTCTCTTAGGCGAACCTTCTTATTATAGGCTTGCATCATCCTTTGTTGATACATTTGACCATGCCAGAGGGCTTTCAGTTTATTCTCTTTAATTAAAGCAAGTTGGTCATATTTGGTTTGGATCCATTCCACTTCCTCTAGTTTCAATTTTGACAACATTCTGAGGGGATAAATCTCGACCTCGATGGGTAGTACCGCCTCCATACCATAAACTAGGAAAAAAGGTTACCCTAATAAAGGTCATGACCGATGTACAATAAGCATATAGAGCAAATGATAGCTTCCCATACCAATCTTTATAAGTTTTCACCATCTTTCCAACAATCTTCCTTCATGGGGAGTTTGTGTACAACCACATCTACACTTAGCCCTGGCATGTCTTTATAGGACCATGCCAATACATCCTTAAATTCTACGAGTGGCTCAATCAGATCGCGTCTTTTTTTTGCAATAATGCATATCCCAATCTTTGCTTCTTTCTTCTCATTTTCATCTCACAGGCTCATAACTTTTACTGACTCTTTGTGAGGTAATATTTGTTTTCTATCTTACTCAACCATTCTCAATAGACCAGGATATAGATCACAATCTTGATCTTCTTCAAAGTTTTTAGGTCTATCTAAATACGCGTCTCGCTCAAAAATGAGTTTCAGATCAGTTTTAGTGTCGTTCGATGCGTTGATATCAGGGAACCCGACACAAAATAATAATGTCCATTGAACAAACGAATTAAGAAATGACAAATAATGTAAGTATATGGATGAAAGAGAATTAAGAATAAAAATGAATAAAATGTTTGCTAGGTGGAACACACAAAAAGTATTATTCAATTGGCATAAGGACAATAAGCATATGCCTTTTACAAAAGATCCTTAACATATGCCACTTTACAAAAAGACCCTTAGCACATGTTTTTGGCAAAAAGACCATTGTTGCTCTTGGGCATGAGTAACAAGTGTGTTCTAGACATTACTCTGAAACATTCGTAAACAGTGGAGGGAGTTCTTCAATAGTCCAATTGTTCAGAATAGTTTCGGTGGTATAAGGACGGATCCCCCTTAGGTATATTCCTTTATTCCCTTCTTCAGTCACAACATTAATATCCAAAGCTTCTAACATTTTCCCATCTCAATTTCTTCATCTTTCTTAACCTGTTTAGGGTGGATAAATCCCCCTAACACAACAGTTTCAGACAGACGAGGAAAAGCCATAGGTTCCCAATTGACCTCTTCTATTTTTCTTTCTTTGAAAAATTCTAACTCTTTATTGTCAATGAATTTCTGAACTAGAGCCTTGAACTCTACACGGTCTTGGATATAATGAAAACTTTAAAAATATGTGACTATACGTATATAACCAAAATTAAATATAATACCATATATATATAGTTTACATATATATCTACTTTACATACATAAAGGAAATTTCTACACGTAGAAATTACTTACCTTATTTCACATATATATTATGATGCTACATATATTTACTTTACATATAATATGATTAAATATAATACCTTTTTTGAATAGGATTAAATATAATACTATATATGCATACGTTATATATATATATATCATACTTTACGTACATATATATGTTATGTATACATTTTAGAAAATTTTACTTATATATACTATTATAATTTTAAATACTATATTAAAATAATATACATAATAATAACACATGTATAATATTAATAAATGGCAAAAAATAGTGACCAGAATGAAAGAAAATAAGAAATTAACAGCAAAAATGCATAGGATACGAAAAGAAATGACCAAGCCTGCAATTTTCCTATTCATCAGAAAGCGCGGATCCTCCCTCCCAGGTCGGGTCTACGCGCGGGTTACACAACCCCAAAACAGCGTCGTTTTGATTGCATATAAATACCTATTTTTTGCCCAAAACTCATTCTGGTCTGATATTATAAAAAAGATAAACAAATTCTCTCATCCCTCTCCCATCTCCCAGACGTCAGAAATCCCTCAGTCGTAAGTTTCGCCGAACGTCACCGTGAACCGCTGTTCGTCAGCGATGGAGAGCAGTTGCGAACGGTGGCTGGAGTACACGCAAGTATTCAGTTTGGTTCAGTTTTGGCTCTAAAGGTTGGATCTAAGGTATGTTTTCCTTAAAACTCCCCCTATTTTTATGGATCTAACAAAACCAAAAGGTTTTTTTTCAATTATTTTACCTTTGTTTTGCCTTTTTCGAATCTGTTTTTTTGTTGTTTTTGGTTCAAATGCTTTTTTTTCTCTATTTTGGTCTAATTTTTGTTTTCTCTCTCAAAGCCCCTCTCCTCTCTTTGTTGTTTTAGATGGTTCAAATTTATAAGAGATAGGAGTGTATCATGGCTTGGCCACATTGAGGGGTGATGAGGACAGTGAGGGCGGTGGTGACAGGTGGCGGTGTTAGGTGGTAGAGGGATAAGCATTTGGGGTATATTTTTAAGGGTTTTATTTTGGATTAGTTAAGATTCGATTTGGGTTTTGGTTGGGTATGATTTAGAGTTTCAAAAATGGCATCGGCGGCTGTCGGCAGCGGCGGGGACAAGGGCGGCGCGATCTAAGGCGGAGGTAGTGGCTAGGTTAGCTGATTAGGGTTAGGGTTTTTTTAGGTTTAAATTAGTTTGGGTTGCAATGGGTTGTTGGGCCAGATGAATTTGGGTATTGGATTTGTAATATTAATCGGCTCAATAGGCCTGGACGAAATGGGTTACTACAGTCGGCATTTTAATTAAAGTGATTCTTGAGGTTTTTGATTCTTTCATTTTGGTCCTTGATATTCGTGAATGCAATTGTATGAGTTTGGATTCTCATTTTGAGCTGAAATATGGCAAGTTAGCATGTAATATGATTAATTGAGGATTGGTAACCCAAATTTTAACTAAGTTCTCGTAACTTTCTATATGTTCAATTTGGTCCGTAAATTACAAATATATGCAATTGGATGTCAATTCGACGCCCGATTCAATTAAGATTTCACTTGTCGCCAGCATGCACACCTTAGGACTTAATTTTGCATCTAGACAAGATAAAAATATAAAAATAGACCTAATTTTAGTTAATTGTTTTGGGTTTGTTTTGGTACACCCAATGTAGCTCACTCGATTTGGTCGGGCGTCTAGGCCTGGTTGAGGGGGTTACATTTTGTGGTATCAGAGATAGGTTTGCGATAATTTAGGTGAGGTTATGATTGTTGGAATATTTTTATTGATTGATTACTATTGTTTGTTGTACACGGTGATTGTTATATGTACGTTGATTGTTATATATCGTGTTGTGGGATATTTTGTAGGACACATTACCTTATTACTACAGTCTGAAATGTTTTGGTTTGAAATGAAAGTCTTGGATCCTTGCTTGAAGCTGGCCTGATTACTTTTGTTTTGGTGTAATTATCATGCCTTAGATATATTAGCACGATGTGACTGAGGAGAGAATTAAGGTTTGGCACAAATGTTGCTGCCATTGGGCAGGGGAATCAAGAGAATGTTATACCTCTTGGGGGTTTGCCACCCCCTCCGCCTATTCCACTTGTAGGAGTAGAGCAAGTACCACTTGTGTCAGTTGGGCCAATGTTGGGCGATATGATGCCTTTGATTTAGGTGATGACCAGAGCATTTAAAGTTGTTATTGCTGGAGTGCATATGCATGCACCAGTTGTTGGGTAGACGGAGTTACCGTTAGAATACTTGCGAAGTCTAAGAGGAGTTGAGTTTATAGGGTTGGCACCCAAGGCATCCGAGGAGTGGTTTGCCAGTACCAATAAGATTTTGGAACAAATGGGGTGCAATAATGCCCGTAAGTTGGGTTATAGTGTATCTCTGTTGCAAATAGATGCTTATAGTTGGTGGACTATCATGATCATGAACATGGAACCCTATGATTTAACTTGAATTTCTTTCGAGCTGCCTTTTAGAGGGTTGGCACTCGAGGTATCTGAGGAGTGGTTTTAGATTTTGGAACAAACGGGGTGCAATAATGCCTGTAAGTTGGGTTATGTTGTATCTCTATTGTAAGGAGATGCTTATAGTTGGTATACTACCGTGATCACGGACATGGAACCCGGTGATTTGACCTGAGATTTCTTTTGAGCTACATTTAAGAGAATGTATCTAAGAGTTAGACACTTGGATGAGAAGAAGCGCAAGTTCATGGCCTTGGTTCATGGCAGTATGACCGTGGCAGAGTATGAGGTACAATTTGTTCGATTGAGCTAGTATGCTCTTGAATTGGTACCGAATGAGAGACGTCGTTATGACTTATTCTATTACAGATTGGTACATGATGTTAAGACATATATGTTGGCCTTTGAATACACCAATTTTGACTTGTTGGTTACACGGGCGAAGGACATTGAGCAGAACTTGCGTTTATTGGTTTGTATGGGAGGTTCTGGCTCTGGCAAGAAAGTTGCAGATTCTGGTTCCGGAGTTAGTCAGTTTAAGAAGTATTGTGATAGAAGGTATTGCCCAGATCTGAGGCGAGGTAGGGGTAGTGTTGGGCGAGGATTGTAGGGTCAGGGTACCCAGGCTAAAATAGCACACAATACCTGTTGGGTTTGTAGATCGCTTGATCATATGAGACAAGATTGTCCGTATTTTGCTTGTGAAAGATAGGATCTTGCAACTGTTGTTGCTAATTCTTATTGGAGTTGTAGGTTGAGCAGTTATTTGAGATGTGATTGTCCGTTTTTAGCGAGTGGTGGACATGCCAGGGTACATGCGGTTGCACCATAGAGAGGTCGTGGTCGTGGCCTAGGACAGTTTAGTGAAGGGATGAGGGTCCGAGGATGGTGGCTCATACCGTTGCTATCCAGCCAGAGGGTAGTGATCCTACAATGGTGTATGTGCATCGTGAGGGACGTAATGACACCGACATAATTGCAAGTACATTTACCCTGCTATCTATGTCGTTTTTTTCTTTGGTTGATTTCGGTTCTATGCATTCATATATCTTGTCTAAGCATGCGCATTTGCTTAATATACCTATAGAAGTGTTAGATGTGGGTATGCAAGTAACTAGTTCTTTTGGAGCGACAGTTGTTACGAGGAGGTTGTATAAGAGATGTCTTTTAATAGTTAAAGGTCATGTATTTGCGGTTGATTTGATGGAGTTGCTGTTTCACAATTTTGATATAATCTTGGGCATGGATTGGTTGACCGAGCATAGGGTTGTGGTTGATTTTGAAACCAAACGAGTTTCCTTGGAACTTGTTGATGATTACGAAGTGGTAGTTGTGGGTAAGAATATTAAGTTTCTGTCCAATGTTGTTTCAGCTCTGGGAGTGAGTCGTTTAATGGATTCTGGATGTCAGGCATTCTTAGCCTATGTTATGAATCTGGGATCAGAAGAGGTGTGTGTTAATGACATCCGTGCGGTATATGAGTTTTTGGGTGTTTTTTTGGAGGGGTTGTCGAGTTTACCACCTAATAGGGAAGTAGAGTTTGGCATTGAGTTATATGTGGATACAACTCTGGTGTCTATTTCTCCTTATCGCATGGCACCAGAGGAGTTGAAGAAGCTAAATACACAACTTCGAGAGTTGCTTGATCGAGGGTTTGTTAGGCCTAGTGTTTCACCGTGGGGTGCGCTAGTGTTATTTGTGAAAAATAAGTATTGCACGACGCAGATGTGCATTGATTATCGGTAACTGAACAAGTTGACGATTAAGAATAAATATCTTTTACCATAGATTGATGTTTTGTTTGATTAGTTTAAATGTGCTTTTGTGTTTTTTAAGATTGATTTGAGGTCTAGGTATTATTAGTTGAAAGTAAAGGATGTAGATGTGCCTAAGATTGTCTTTCGTATAAGGTACGGGCATTACGAGTTTTTGGTGATGTCGTTTGGCTTGACTAATGCATTAGCGGCGTTCATGGATATGATGAATCGGGTATTCCATGAGTTTTTAGACCAGTTCGTAGTTGTTTTTATTGATGATATTCTTGTATACTCTCGTATCGAGGATGATCATGATAAACACTTTCGGATTGTGCTTCAAGCATTGTTGGATAATCAGTTGTATGCCAAGTTAAACAAGTGTGAGATTTGGCTTAGAGAGGTTATCTTTCTTGGGCATGTTGTTCCAGCCGAAGGAATTCGGGTTGACCCACACAAGATTGAGGCGATGATAGGTTGGAAGTCACCTAAGTCCGTGTCAGAGGTTCATAGTTTTCTTGGGTTGGATGGTTATTACCATCAATTTGTGGATGGTTTTTCGAGGATTATTGCTTCATTGACCAAGTTGTTGTAGAAGAATATTCGTTTTGAGTGGATGTAGGATAGGTAGTGGGCTTTTGAAAAGTTGAAGGAAGATTTAACGCAAGCTCCAATCTTGATTCAACCTGATTCGTGTTGGAGTATGCCAAAGACCAATCATGAGATGGTTGTAAAAGACATACTTATTTTATCTTGTTTATTGATATAAAGCCATTATTATTATTTCAGTCTTATTCTGTGCATTTATAAATAAACTAAATTATAATAAAGTCCTTAGAATAATATAGTTATTCTTGAATGTCCTTAGTTGAGTATTATTGTGGGCATGGACAACAATAATATATTAAGACTAATATGTATTTGATTGATGACAAAGTGTTTTCATTGACATGGAGATGTCAAAATCAATACATAAGTATGTGTTAGAGAATGACATACTGGACTAACCCGCTATGAGCATGTTTCTTGGATTATTATGTAACAGTTACAACATTGCTTATAATGATAACTATATGTATGATCCTCAGACTTGAGATCATCATTATTTCAACATTGTGAGTGACATATTTTGATACAATCAAACGTGTGTCGTAACTGACTACGCTATAAAGACTGATATTGGATATATTGCAATCTATGTAGCAGAATATTGTTGATTAATATAGGATTTGTCCCTCCTACATAATAGGAGTAATATCATAGGTCACTTTATTGAGTGAAACTAGAAATGCATGGCCATGCTCGAATAAATTGATATGAGATATCATAGTTATTCGTTTATAATAGTCTACTCAAGATATCAAGAAATATTAGATGGACTATATAAGTGTGACTATTCCATGACTTGTGTCCGATCTAGATATTAGGAAAAAAAGATTTAATACATGAAAAGAGTTAATCATGAAAAAATGTTATGTCGAACCATGGCTTTCTGTAACTTAGGTAGCAATGATGTATTGCTAGATACCACTCATTGCTTGTAATATTAGAATTGTTCAAGATATTTCTGCTAACGTTGTATGAACCTACAAGGGTCACACCCTATGATTGAAACGAACAAATATCAACTAGATAGCATGTGTACAAACTTGATGTGCACGAAATAAGTAAAAATCAAAATTATTCTGATTATTGTAATTATAGATAGTTTCGTTTATATATATTTTAATACTAGATAATTATCATAATTATCAGATACTATTAAAATATATATATACCTAAAGAAACCTAATTGGAGTAGAATCAAACTCTACATATTTAATTATATTCGGTTAAATATAATGTATATTTAAAGAATCCGAATTTAATTAGAATTAGGGTTTTGAATGCTATATAAAGGTATAAGGTCTAGCAACCAAAAGGGGTTTTCTGCAAAATACATCTCTAATAGTTAGAGAAGAGAAAATATTGTTCGTTTCGTTCGGGTGGATTGCGTAGAGGTTGAAACGCTATTGTGACGAATTGGATTCGATATCGTGCTAGAAGAATTGGATTCTCCTAACTTCTTGCTATTTTCAGATTTAATTAAGGTAACGTTTCATCCCTTTTCACCCTAGATTCGTTCCTTGTACATAGATCACTGGTGGAATACGCCGGATAATTTTTTCGCTGCGTTATGGGGCGTACCGACGTTTCCCAACAATTCGGGTAAGGAGTTTGTTGTTTATAGCGACACATCATATGTAGGCTTGGGTTGTGTGTTGATAAAAGGAGGAAAAGTTGTGGCTTATGAATCTAGACAATTGAAGGTGCACGAGCGTAATTATCCTACGCGTGATCTTGAGCTTGTCGTGGTTGTGTTTGCATTGAAGATTTGGAGGCACTATCTCTATAGTGAAAAATGTGTTGTGTACACGGATCATAAGAGTTTGAAATACTTGATGACTCAAAAAGTTTGAATCTTAGGCAACGTATATGGTTGGAGTTGCTTAAGGATTATGATTTGACGATTGAGTATCATCCGTGTAAGGCTAATGTTGTGGTTGATGCCTTGAGTAGGAAGATTGCAATGGAGTTGAAGGCGATGTTTGCATAGTTAAATGTAATGCTGGATGGAGGCTTGTTGGTCGAGTTGCAAGTAAATCCATATTTATCACAGTTGATTAAGGACAAGCAACATTTTGATGAGGTGTTCATACAGCATGTTAAGGATATCATGGATGGAAATCAGACCGAATTTCACTTTAATGATGATGGGGTGTTGTGTTTCAAAGATCAGATGGTGGTGCCTAATGATGATAAGTTGAGGCGTACCATTTTGACTGAAGCTCATACTAGTCATTTTGCTATGCATCCCAGTAGTACTAAGATGTATTGAGGCTTGAGGGAACAGTACTATTGGGTTAGTTTAAAGAAAGATATGGTTGATTTTGTTGCTAGATGTATGGTATGCCAGCGTGTCAAGGCTGAGCATCAGTTTCATTTGGGTTGTTGCAACCGTTGAGAACACCGGAATAGAAGTGTGAGAGAATCACCATGGATTTTGTGTTTGGGCTACCGTTGACACCAACTAAAAAGGATTCTATTTGGGTGATTGTTGACCAGTTTATGAAGTGTGCACATTTTGTGCCTATGCATACCACGTATACCTAGGATAAGTTGGAGGATCTGTATATTGTTGAGAGTGTATGTTTGCACGGGGTGTAGGCTTTAGGTACATGGGTGGATTTTAGTATTTCGTATCATCTTCAGAATGATGGTCAGTCTGAACGTGGATCCAAGTCTAGGAGGATATGTTGAGGTGTTGCATCATTGAGTTCCAAGGAACCTGGGAGAAATAGTTGCCTTTGGTGGAGTTCGCTTATAACAATAGTTATCAGGCTAGTATACAAATGACGATGTATGAGGCATTGTATGGTAGGAAATGTCGTACACCTTTGTGTTGGGCTGAGGTTGGGGAAAAGTATGTTTCTTTGTCGGATGTGTTGAAAGACACGAATGAGAAAGTGAAGCTTATTTGTGATCGCTTGAAAGTGGTCACGGGCCACCAGAAATCTTATGCAGATTTGAAGCGTGGGGAGATTGAGTATGTGGTTGGTGATCACGTGTTCTTGAAGGTGTCACCTTGGAAGAAGGTGATGCGGTCCGGGCATAAGGGAAATCTTAGTTTGAGATTTATTGGACCGTATGAGGTTGTGGAGCGTGTAGGTCCTGTAGCTTATCGTTTGAGGTTGCCTCTTGAATTTGAGAATATTCATGATGTGTTTCATGTGTCGATGTTGCGGAGGGACCGGTCGGATCCATCGCATGTTATGCCGGTAGAGGATATTGAGTTACAGCCAGATTTATCTTATGATAAAGAACCTGTTGATATTCTTGACTCTAGTAGTAGGGTTCTTCGTGGCAAAATGATTGAGCTTGTGAAGGTGTTGTGGTGACACCATGGAGTTGAGGAGGCCACGTGGGAAAGTAAGGCGAACATGATGAAACAGTTTCCGCATTTGTTTCCTTCAGGTAAATTTTGATGATGAAATTTCCTAAGTGGGGGAGAGTTTTAACGCCCCGGTTTTGGGCCTAGGAGTTTCTAGGTTTATTAGGCGGTTCGATGGACCAGGATTAGAGATTCAAGTCAGATTCAGATTCGGAATAAAAATCGGAATAAATATTTTTGTGTGAGAAAATATATGGGAAAATAACTTAAAATAATTATTTAATATATGGATATATTTGGTAATATATGGATATATTTGATAAAGTCAATTTTGAAAAATGGAATTTGGAAATTGGACATTTTGGCTAGTGACCAAAATGTAAAGAGTGAAAACTGTTTTAGTGACTATTTTGAAAAAGGGTCAAATCTTAGAATCTTTAAGGAATAAATTTATCAAATTTTTTAATCTGATTTTTCTCTCAATTTGGATTATTTTAAATGAGTTTTAATTAGTGAATTAGAGGGAATTTATTTAAGGAAAAGTAGTTATTTTCCTAAAACCACTTTTGACGTAACTCTTTTCTCTAAAACTTTACTCTCAAAGTTTCTTCAGACAAACTCTCTCTTTTGAATCAAAGATTTGAGGTAATGTTCTTCATTTCTTAAACTCTTGATTTCTAATGGATTCATCAATCTTGTTTTCCAAAATCTCATTGTTTTCCTTTGTTTTTCAAGAGTAAAACATCCAATTGATAGGAAATTCACTCATTAGCGGTAAGGTTTATTTTTCTCCTCTAATGAATGGTTCTTTACTGAAACTCTCAAATATTTGGTCCTTGTTTAATGTTTTCTAATGAGTTTTAATGATTTAATTATAGAAAATTGGTTAAATCAAGGTTTAATGGACGAGATTAAGTGATTTTCGTTTTGGATCTATTTTGCTGAATTCTTGATTGGTTCTAATCATAATTTTGATGGTTAATAATATTAATAAGTGAGTTTTAACATTGGAATCCCGAAACTAAGTGAATCTCTAATTTCCTAGGTTGTCAGTGTTGTGTTTTGGTGAGTTATGGGTGTCACATGAATGTTGGAGGTATAAGGATGATGTTAGGTTGTTTTGATGTTAATTGAAGGTAATAGATGGATTAAACCTTTAGGATTTGGTTAGGTTAAGTTTGGAAGGTGTTTGATGTTGTTTTCGGTTGTTGTGGAGGGGTTTCGGTTAGAGTTCTTGTGGATTAATGTTGATGAGTCTTTGAATGCATTTAGATGCATTGAATCCCCTGTTTTTGTGTGGTTAAATCATGGGTGGTTGATCCTCAAGCTTGTGGCACCGTTTCGGAAGCTTTGGAGGAGTAGTTCGCATCAGCGGACGAAGTTCTGCGTAGGCGGTGAGTGAGAACGTGAATTTAAACTTTGAAATGGTTTAAAGGGTATTTTGGGAGTTTAAATTAAGCTTGAAACGCTGGTTTAAACTCGAAAGTAAGTATGATGAGATTTCTCCCTCGGTCATGCTTTGGCGAATTTGGTTTATGCACTTTTTTCTGAATTACATGGTAAGCATGTTTTAAGTATGATTTATATTGATTTTGGATCATATATTGATGATGGATGCATTAGGAAAATGATCCATGTAAGTATGAGGAATACTTGTAAATGCATTGTATAATGCATTGGAAATGGTTTTGGAATGTTGACCATAAAAAAAGTGAGGTACATGGTTAATAATGAATTATATTGGCAGGTGATGTGGTTTATGTGTACCGAATACTCCACCGCAAGTACTCTAACGGTTGATGGGTTATATGGTACCAAAAACTCCCATTAGTGGATTATACATCTAACCAATAATTGAGTTGTGATGGGTTATATGGTTAATAATGAATTATTGGATATAGTTGGTCGACCACAAGATTAATAGTGCACTATAATGAGTCGTCTAGGGTGTTGAGGGGTTTATGTGTACCGAATACTCAACCATGAGTACCCTAACGGTTGATGGGTTATATGGTACCAAAGACTCCCGTTAGTGGATTATACATCTAACCAATGATTGGGTTGTGATGGTACCCAGTTGTGATCATACCTTAATTTCAGTTGAAATTGTATGAAGTGTTGAGAAGACCCTTGTTGAATCCGTGCATCCGGTTGAAATTGTAAAGTGGAACTTGGTTTATGATCACTTGAAAGCCAATATAATTTGTAATATATCATGTTGATGGATTATATTGTATAATGATGGTTTATACATGTTTACTCTTTAAGCCTTGCATATAGGTTGTTAATGCATGGGAAAGCTTAAATTGATGGATTACAAATAGGATTTTGTTGTTGATCCATGATACATGTGCATGTGGTTTAATATACATAATTTTGGAAATGTTAAGTGCATGGTTTGTAAGGCATGATGTTTTGAAAGATGTTTATGTGAGATTTTCAAAGTGGTTTTGATAACCAGTTATAATTGCATTGATGGTGGTTTGTTTTCGAGCACTCCTCACTAAGCCTAGTGTGCTTACACTCTCTTTATCCATCAATGTAGAGAATTAAGGGTTGGAGGCAACGAGCAAGCGAAGGGGAACCAAGGACTTGAACTATTCGAAAGTATGGTTTTTGAACTAGACTAGTAGTAATAAAGGCAATGGGGTTCATTGTTGTTTGGGAGGGCTATTTGCTAAACTCTTGTTATGTGCAAGTTTATATTGTTGTTGTGAAGTTGTGTGAGGCTTTATATGTTCGTTTTTTATGTGGATTTACGTTTCGTGTGTTGGATGGATTGGTTTTTAGGAAGCATGCCTCTAGACCTATGATTGAAGCATGATGATATGATTTGATCTTGTCTCTTTGATATTCTTGCATGATTTGATCTTTAGTTTAGTGGTGTTCATATTTATGGCTTGTTAGAGCATGTTTGAATCAATGATTGTATGAAAAACCAGTAAAATTGGACATTACAGGTCAAAGCATGCTGATACGCGGGGCCTCATATCGGTATGAGTAAGCTGGAAAAAGGCATGGGGATCGGTACACGAAAGGTAGTATTGATACGGGTTTTAGCTACTAGAATCCAATATTTTGCAAATGTGCTCTTGTACTGATACGCCTTGGACCTGTACCGGTATGAACCTATTGGAATGAAGCCTTGTATCGGTACGGGTGCTCGCGTACCAATTTTGCCCGTCGCTATTTCAGTTAAAGTGATTTTTGAGGTTTCTGATTCTTACGTTTTGGTCTCTGATATTCGTGAATGCAATTGTATGAGTTTTGATTATCGTTTTGAGCTGAAGTTTGGCAAGCAAGCATGTAATATGATTAATTGAGGATTGGTAACCCAAATTTTAACTAAGTCCTCATAACTTTCCAGATTTACAATTTGGTCCCAAAATTGCAAATATGTGCAATTTGATGTTAATTTGACGCCCAGTTCAGTTAAGATTTCACCCGTCGCCAGCATGCACACCTTAGGTCATAATGTCACATCTAGAAAAGATAAAAAAACAAAAAATGGACCTAATTTTAGTTAATCGTTTCGAGTTTGTTTCAGCAAACTCAATGTAACTCACTCGATTCGGTCGGGAGTCTTGGTCAGGTTGAGGGGGTACAATAGTGGTAAAAATAATGAAAGCACCAAATGTTATGTGCTCAAATTAAGAGATGGATAGGAAGAAAAGAAAGATTCAGATTGAGAAAATTGGAAGAAACATTCAGATACATTCGATAACCGATTACAACTCCTCTAATTTATATGCCTATCCTCTAGGGAAGACAAAGTCAGTTAAACCTTGGGTGGTTTCCTCTCCCTGCAGCTCTTACGTGGCCCTTGAATCTCCTGGTTTACCGTTGCAGAACTGTTAGTTTCTACATCATTCACTGGAATAGTGTTCACTAGTTCTTCCATGACAGTGTTAAAATGAAATTACTGTGTAGATTGTCGAGTAGTCAACATGTAAATAGAGTCTTTTGTATAGATTGGGGTTTTGATTACTTGTAATTAACTTTGTAGCTGTTGCTAGTTTGGAATACATAGTACATATTCATCTAAAAATTATTGTTTTAATTTTTACTATATATAAGTAGGAGCGAGCATCTGATCTAGGGGTGCTAATTGAATTGAGTAGCTTGAGCTCATTTCGATAAAGATTTGATCAATGCTGGACTTAAGCTCGAGTTCGAGTCGAGATCTGAACGAGTCAAGTAGAGCAAGGTCCAACTGAACTTGATATGTTCACAAGCAGCTCGTTAATTTTTCTTATAATATGCTAGTTCAGTGTATTTATGGATTGTTACTCTGGAGCGTAGATTTTAGAATTGCTTGACACACTATTTGATCATTTTTTGTGAAATTTATTAATTTATGTGTATATTAAACACATGAGATTAACGGACAACGAGTCAAGTCGAGCAAAACAAGGTAAACAATTGCCAATCTTTTTGTTAAAAAACAAGGTAAAAATTATGGCGAGCTTAACGAGTAGAGTTGAGCAACTAACTTTTTTAATAAGCAGGAGTCGAAAATTTTATCGAGTTTACCAAGTATTGAGTTGAGTTTACCATGAGTGAAATAGTTTTTGAGTCGACCACTACTCAACTCATGATCAACTCGCTCGATAAGCACCCTAGTCCGATTGAATAGAGTAAAATAACTTGAGTTAGTCGAGTTGATGGCATCTATTTTATTACATAAACTTTATTTGAGTTATCGACTCGAATAACTTGTGAAAATTTCGAGTTCAAGTCAAGTTTAATTTTGTCAACTCGAATTTTACTGTTTTAGGATTTAATCCATGAAACCATAGAATATCTATTTAGCTTCACTTCATAATTTTGAAAACAAATTCTTTTGCAATTTAGCCCCTCACTTTTTATGATTTTCTCGTTTCTTCAATTTCTCATTCGTTTTAAATCCATTTTAACCAAATTTAAAACCACATGCTCCACTACCACTATATAATATCTATGTAACTTCAATTCATATTTTTAACAAAAAATTTCTTTTTCAATTTAACCCCTTAACTTTGCATTTTATTTAATTGGTCCTTCAACTGTAATATTTTGTAAGTTCTTTATTTTCATCAATTCCTTAATTCCTTTATACTCCCATCAATACTGTCCTAAAACATTCTTCTTTAAAAATAATATTATAAATATACTTTAAAATTTTAGAATTTATTTGTTTTATTAAATATTATTATAAATCTTATTCACACATGTAAAACAATAGTATGAAGAAATATGTGTGTATATATATATATATAATTAAACTTGTACAAAACTCGACTTGAATAGAATAAATTCAAATAAAGTTTGAGTCATAAAATATGACTTGCCAACTTGGCTAACTCGAAAATTTTGACTCGACTCAACTCAATTCAATCAAATATTTACCCCTAAAATTAAATTTGAACATGTTCGAGCTCCGTTGCTCATTCTATAAGGATTAGATGTTTATATATGGATTTAACATTTTAGAAGTTATTTATATAATGGTATAATATTTTAAAACGATCAAATAAAAACCTAATGTTTTTAAATATACTCAAATAAGCTTTTTCGAATCTTCTTAAATAAGGGTCTAATATAATAAAATTAATCAAATAAGCAATTATTTGAGTAAATTTGAAAAATGTTATACCGTTGGTTGAGCATATTTAAAAACATTAAGCCTCTTATTTAATTGAGTCAAAGATTAGATCCTCGTTTAGATATATTTGAAAACGTTGTCCTTATTTGACTATTTAACCTTTTAAATCATCAAGATTAATAGTATAGAAATATTCACAAAAAAATTCCAACGGTAGGCCCATATTCGTCTTTTCACCATAGCCATGTAACAATTAATTCTCCGAGGCCTTATAAATATATTATGAAACTTTCCACAAAATTACAATTATAGGGCCATATCCGTCTTTTCTCTTAAATTCCAACATTTTCCCAATTATACCCCCTTTTATGAAACTACCCTTCCCCAAAAGTCTCGCTTCGTTCGAATTTTGGCCAAATTTGTTTAATATAAGCTCTAAGCATTCAAAAGCCACGCCAATGGGAGCAACCGAGAATATCTGGACCGCCATGGAAGCAAACCAGGCCAACGGCTGTTCAACCGTCGACGATTCAATCCCCCACTCTAATATATCCGTTGATGCCGCTCTTTCTTTTCCCCTCATGGTTCCTCGCGTTATGTACGTCCTTTTCTTTTTCTCTTCTCTTCTCTTCTCTTCTCTGTTTCTTGTTTTTCCCGCAAAACTTGCTCATTTCGAGCTTTTAGCTTGTTTTAGGGTTCGATTATCATTTGAAAGCTTCGGATCTTCAATATTTACTCGGTTCTGTTTAAGATAAGTGCCAGCAGCTCTAACGCCCCGAAAATTCGAATTTGTTTTGGTTTTATGACATTTTGCTCGGTTTATACATCTTTGCAGTGCGCTGTGTAAGGATCTGTTTCCGAAATGGGCGAAGTTGAACGAGTCCTGCTTCTCCGTCGAAACTGTATCAGGCGGCATCACGAATCTTCGTAAGCACTTTGGTTTTCGATGTTTGTTATATTCTTTTATGCAAAAACTTTTGTTCTCTCTAGAGTAGCGAGTTAAGTTGATTAGTAGTATTCATATTTATTAGATCGGATTTTCGTACGCGATTTACAGTTATTGAGTTTTAAATTGGAAAAAAAAAGGAAAAAGAATGGTCCGTATTCCGAGCTGCAGAACCAGCTTTGGTTTCCTTTTGTGTTTATTTTATACATTTATATTTTCTGGTTCTGTTTGCTGTTTTTGATATATTTTTTGGAAGATTATTCACGAACAATGAACAATTTAATGCAGTGCTAAAGGTTTCTGTGAAGGAAGAAGACGGAGAAAATGTGTCTGTAACAGTTAGATTATATGGACCTAACACAGATTATGTCATCAATCGGGAACGTGAGTTGCAGGTATTTACCTTTGGGAGAATTGCAATTTTAGTTCACGGATTTTGGTAGGTATAATATAAAGTGCTAAATCATTGTTTAAAAATTAACGCAAAACCTGTCAGTCTTGTGTTTCCTGGCTCTAAACTCTTGCTTACAAGCATGTAGTAGGGCAGGCCAATGATATGCTAACAGTTTCAGGTACAAGGGGAGTTTAAAAGATAGTTTGGATGTCTTTTGGTGTTTTTCGAACTAAATTATTGTTATTTATGATGGTTCATCCAACTTCTTTTGGCTTCCATGAATGCCTTTCTGTTTGACAACCTTTTCATTTCATTCTAAATTTGTATCTTAATATTGTGTTTAGGCAATCAAATACCTTTCGGCTGCAGGATTTGGTGCCAAGTTGCTTGGTGTATTTGGAAATGGGATGGTACAATCTTTTATAAATGCACGTACTTTAACTCCATCAGGTAAGCATGAGAGATTAGAGATCTACTCTGGCAGCATCAGTAATAAAGTTCTGTGCCTCTTGAACCTTTTATGGTCCTATTTATTTCATGAGTATGGTCAATATTTGGCCTAGATGCCATAATTAATTAGTCTATAAGGCATTGACTTCCTTGGCAACTAATTTCTACTAATAACGACAATTGTTCTTGTAATTGAACTGCAAGTTATTGTTGGGCCTGCTAGCTGTGTACTAATATACTTTTTACCTATTTTCCCCCTTGTCAGACATGAGAAAGCCAAAGCTGGCTTCTGAAATTGCTAAGCAACTTCGAAGATTCCATCAAGTGGAAATTCCAGGTTCTAAAGAACCTCAACTATGGGTTGACCTCTTTAAGTTCTTTGAGAAAGGTTTGAGAATCAACTTCTTTTACATGTTTCCATAAAAAATTGAAATCGGTTGTCTTCGGGTTGCAGTGGCTTTGATATTTGTCTTCTTTGTTTTGTTTATCTTCAACTTTTTGCTTTTTTGAGTATTGCTTCTCTGGAGTTTTGACTGATTATGTCTGCAGTGTTGGATGTATATCTAATGCATGAAGCCTTCTTTTGCAGCATCTTCTCTCCAGTTTGAAGATACTGATAAGCAGAAGATATATGAAACAATTTCGTTCGAGGAAGTGCATAAGGAAGCTACACAGCTGAAGGTAAGATCTCTTTTTATGGTTGGTTGATTCATCTGGTGCTGATCAAGGGAAGGTGATATGTATTTCTTATTACATGTTTTGATTCAACATCTAGACGTTTATCCCTGTTTATGAGATTGTCTCTTGATGATTGACCAGGAATTGACAGGCCTTCTCAATGCTCCAGTGGTGTTTGCTCACAATGATTTACTTTCTGGGAATTTGATGCTTAATGATGAACAAGGTATATCTGAACTTACAATTTTGAGTTTGTTCATTCTACTAACCTGCTGTCTTTCTTCTCGTCCTGTTCACACTCAAAGAAGGTCCATACGTGCTATTCATGTTTAGATTGTATATATTTGCAGTAGACACATCTTGCATTCTACATGTGCCGATCTCTATCCCCTCTTTATCCCATGAAATGCCTAGACTGATGTTGGTGGCATATGCAAAGTGCACACTTTTGCACTCATTTCAAGAAGAGTCCAGTGTCCTTATCCTAGCAAATTTCCATATGTTGATATTGGGTTTAGTTTTTTGATCTTTGTACAATCAATAGATAAGCATATTGTCGGTATCGACAAGGGAAGCAACACTGCTGGTTAGGCAACATAAATGATATATACAAACTTTTGCATAATGGTTATTAAAGACAGAACACCATGGGGTGGTATATCTGTCAATGTTTAAGTTGTAATGTGGGAAGCTTGGTTGGCATAGGCATAGATGTCAATATGGGTGCAGTGCATTGTTTAAAAACAAAACACTAATGCACGTAGATTTGAGAATATTCCAATGTCAATATGAGATCTAGTAGACATAGGCCGCTAGCAAATGTGTCAATCCTGCAAAAATGTTCTAGGTTTTACCATATTTTTTTGAAGATAAGGCCTATGGATCATGATACCATCTTTGACCTTTCTTGTGTAATTGTCTATCTCCAACTCAAATAAGTTTGTGTAATATGCCTGAGATATGTTCGCCACATTCTTCAGAGCATGCAAGAAACCAAGGGGGAGAAAAAAGAGAGAGAGAAAGAAATGCATCCAGGTGTGAGCATTTTCATATCTTATTACTTGAAACTACATCAGTTATGCACTAGTCAGTATCCAAGAAGTATTGTCTATATTTTTATCTAATATGAATAGTGAATACAACCTCAAAACAAGTTCACAGAAGAGTGGTATGACACATTCAAGGATGTACTGTTTGACTATATAAGAAATTTATTGTTAATGTTATTGCTTACTAGGAAGTTAAAAACACCAGGCTGTCACCATGATAAACACATAGGAACAGGATATCCCATGAAACCAGTAACCTAATGACGGAAGAATGTGATATTGTGTTGGTGCCTATCTACTGGATGGAAGAATATTTTTTTTCATGTTTACCTATAAATTGTTCCAATTTTGAGTGTGCTGACTTAACTATCAATGTTGTCAATGTCCAGAAAAGCTCTACTTCATAGACTTTGAGTATGGGTCTTACAACTACAGAGGCTTTGACATTGGGAATCACTTCAATGAATATGCAGGCTACGACTGTGACTACAGCTTGTACGTTTCTTTTATATTTTCTGCGTTGCAATTCTCTATGTTTTCTTGTGCAAAACAATGATAAATTCTCGAAGAGGTTGGCAGCTACCGACTGATTATTACACGGTGTCAATGCAGGTATCCTAGTAAAGATGAACAATATCATTTTTTCAGGCATTACTTACAACCTGAAAAACCATATGAGGTAAGGATATCATGTTTTCTTCAGTTTGTGATTTAAGACTTGAAACTATGAAAATCAAATTGAATATTGTTTATGTATTAGCCTTTCATTCTCGGGTATATATTTGGATTTATACTTGTATTGTACGTTGTGTTTACAATTTGAAATTTTTTACATTAAAGTTCCTTTTATTAACCACAGGTATCAGAAAAAGATCTTGAAGCTCTCTATGTGGAGGCAAATACATTCGTGTTAGCTTCACACATATATTGGGCATTATGGGCCTTAATCCAGGTATCTTCATCCCCCAACTATGCCTCTTCATTCCCCAGAAACCATGACATTCATCTGAGTCCTTTTTTTCATGCTAATCGCAGGCAAGGATGTCTCCAATCGATTTTGATTATATCGAGTATTTCTTCTCGCGGTACAATGAATACAAGAAGCAGAAGGAGATGTTCATCTCCCTTGCAAAATCCCACTTATCAAGATCTGGAGAAGCATAAGATTGTTATCGTTTCCCATGAATAGCCAACTTCTATGTGTCGTAGCTTTATATGTCGAGCATTTTGATTCCTTCTGTGTTAGTAATCTTGTTAAATATACTCTGTGATTTGCATTGCATGATTATGAGAAACAAGATTGAAAGAATAAAGCAATTTCAGGTGACCGTCCTGGATATATATATACCTTTTGCCGGATGTCACTGCGGTTAACAGGATTGGATCAGGGCGTATTGTTAGCAGGTAATCAACTCTATGTTCATTATACCAACATGCAGTAAGATTTTGGTCACTAGAAGTGCTGCCCCGGCCAAACTATTTCATAACTTAATACTTTCAACTGTCGAGTACATATTACTAAATATAGTATCATGTAAGAAATGAATCCCTCCATATACATATCATCAATGTATGGAGATTCGAGAATGAAACAAGAGCTAATTATAACAAACAACAAACAATAACAAGAGAGCTAAAATTCTCAGACTGTAATATGAAAATGACACTTTCCATTATATCCTCTTCGTTCTGGAAATGCAAACATGAGAGGGGGATGCAAAGCAACAGAGATTTGGTTCACTATGAAAGAATTTCATCTGAAAAGAACAATCATGTCTATCTAAACGGTACCTCAATATCATCGGATGAACTCAAAGTTAACAGTAAACGAGACCCCTTCACTCTGCATTTGATCGTAGCACTCAAAACCTTAAGATGCAATAACAAGGTCAATCAAGCATTATCGAGGCAAGGAATAAGAGATGAGACTAACTCGTGACAACCAGCCGTATCATCATTCATCGGCACACCAACAGGGAGAAACTGTCGCAAGAAGCTAAGGCAGAATCCTTAAAAATCACTCCAGCCAATAGCTGATGCTGCCAACTATCTGTTGTTTAGATTCTATCTTCATGTAAGTCAGTACTGTCTTTATACCGGAACACTTAGTCTATACGAAAAGAATCGTTTTGTGGCCTCAATGTCTCAATCATGATATGAGGGTATAGAACTAGGCTAGCCATAAAAAGAGTGAACTACACAAGAAAAAGAAAGGATATCATTAAACAGTTTCCGAAGGTTATATGTCGGTAAAGATAACACAACAAAATAAATGCCGTGAAATGTACCAGAAGAGGAAGGGTCAAGAAACCCCAAATAGGCCACAATGCAAAGGAGAGCCTGTATGAAAAAAAGTTAGAAAAAGGTGAATGAATTTATAGATGCCACAACGAATCTATGAAGAAATAACACAATCATTTTCCTTACAAGCAAAAGGAGACAAGTCCGAGCAAGGTAAGAAATGGCAAAGCGATAATGCTCAACAATTCCCACTTCTCGTCAAACCTTCTTACACTCCATGATAACATACTTGTATACAAGAAGAGGGAAACATTCAAACCGATTCCGATTAAGCCAAGGTATAAAGGCATTCTGCATAGGAATTAAATGACATAACATGATTGGTTTTTATATAAGCTGAATCACACCCATGAAAATATAAACAGTATCTCAACGCGGAGAAACTACAATAATATCATAGAAGAAATCATAAGAGTAGTCAATAAGCAAATTCAATTAGTTAATAACTATGAATACTTCTTCCATTCTTCTGTAAACAATATGATTGTTCGCAGCGTGCTTGATTTTATCATTCGATGTGCATGCATGCACATGTACAAACATATAAACGATCACAATAACATAGACAAGGTAAAGAAGATATAGAATATAAGACATTGCATGTTTCCATAAAGTATTGTTTAACCTGTAAATGTAGTATTCAAAAGAAACATTGTCCAAAAAGGTAAAGCTTTTCGAAACAATCTTTTCCCGACAGTCAGATGAATCGACAAAAAGATATCTAACATCTCTATCAACAACAGAGCTCCTTGCCTTCCTCTATTACTAAGCTGGTGCTTCCTTTATTGTGTACATAAATTCCATGCTAAAACTGATCCAAGTGGAATTGCACATAAAAACAATCATTTAAACCGAGAAGATTAACTACTCGATTAGACTTAGGACCAAAGTGCAAAGCACGACTTAAGATGGATGCTTGGAGCTCTGCAACAACAATGTAGTTCTAATTTTTAGTCAGTTCTCCGATTTCAGCTACAATATCAAATGGCTCCAAATCCAAAACACTTCAAGTTTGAACCAATTGAAGCAGCATCTCCAACAATCAGAAGAACCCTTAATTGTTGTTTTAATTTTTAACTAGTTTAACTGAATTCAATTCCAACTTCAACATTAGCATTTATTCAACAGCCAAATAACAATATTCAAGCATCATGAGCATTTAACTAACACCTAAATCTCACAAATCAGACTACAAATACAATATATGACTATTCTAAACCATACCAAGTTAAAATTGGATCCACTGAATTACCTTCTGATTCGAGCATCATGCCACAACAGATATATCAAATTGGAGTGCCTATCACCAAAGTAGATTATGAACAATGCTGAAGCAACCCAGAGCACATTCTCCAGAATCTCAGTCCAAGTTCTAGTTCTCAGAGTTGCCGGTGACAAAGGCTGTAACCTAGAACATGCATCATCTTCAAGGTCCTCATTGCCTGATGCATATCTTGGACTATGCCTTTGCCTCATGTATCCACCAGCAACTGGTGTCCCCCCAGACATTTTTAATCCTCTCTCACAAGATCAATCCCCCAAAAGAAAAAAAAAAGAAAAAAAGCAACTTTTCAAGAACTAAAAAAACCCCATTCCCTGGAACAAAATTCTATAAAGAATCTAGTAAGACGCTGTACTTCCACTGCTAAAACTTACTCTAATGTCCAAATCATAACCCTTTTTTTGAATCAAAATTCTAAGGAATTGGAAATGAAAATTGAAGAAGATTCAATGAAAAATGAAACCCACAGTAGAAATGAAATTGGTCAAGGAACCCAGACGGCAAGTTCCAATTTTTACTGTCCAAAAATATCCAATAGAAAATCTTAAAAAGAAGAAGAATGAGAGTATTAGAACAAACCCATCAAAAGCCCCACAAAATCTCACAAAACCCAGATACAGATTCAGCTAATGCCAATGAAAAAAAAACAGAAAAAATGGTGTAATAAATAATATTAAAGAAGAATAGTTTAGTATTTAGATATTTTTAGTTCTGAGACAAAGAAAAACTGTTAGGCAAAGCTTAGAAAATGTGCCGTTTTACTTTTATGGTTGACGACTGACGTGAACTGACTCATTTCTTGTCCTTAAATAGAATGGCTTAACCTAATATGAAATCAATTATGGTGGGTGACCATGGCGGGTGGGAGCTGAGGGTCATGTTTGATGACGTGGTGAGAACTGATTGGTGGGAATGTCAAGGTTTAGGGTTTGACTTTGTAAAGGAAGATCTTTTTCTGCTTTTTAGCTGCTTGAAAGGCAAGATTGGTGGAGGAATACTTGGCCGCCACTTCACTGAAAGCACATTTGAGTTAGTTGAATTAATTTAACTCGAGTCAAATTAAACTGTTTAAATTTTTATTTTTATTTAATTGTAAATATTTATAATGTTATAGTGATAATTGATTAAAATTTATAATTCAAATTAAATCGAGTATAATAGAATTTTGTTCACTCTTACGCATGATTGATTATCTTTCAATTCCAACTTCCATATCAAAGGGAATTTGCTTTTCCAGACTGAGCTGAAAAATGGGTGATAATTGGATAAGATTGAACGATCATATTTGTAAATGCATTAACAAATTTTGGGAAGTTGCAAAGCACATGCTTCTTCCTTTTCTTAAAAAAAAACATTTCGGATTCTACGATTCATTTTTTATAATTCTTGTTAAACATGTTTGTTGATGCTAAAAAAAACATCGTATAAAGAAGGTAGAGACGATTGATTAAATATTTGTGTCAGATTTAGACGGTTCATTCTCTATATATCTGAGCGGAGAGTCACGGTCAACATAACAATCTAAGCTATAAAGCAAATAATAAAGCAAATAAGAAGAGATGATGAAGAAAGAAGAGGTATTGTTCTTTATCTGTTAGCCCGAATATTTATATTCTTTGGGACCGTTGATAATTAGATGGTGTCAAGCCTAGTGATGGTCTAGTGATAGGTCGACAAAAGCATGTCCAACTTTCGAGTACTTAAGCTTTACATGTTAGGCACGTGAACATCGTGCAAGGTGGCTAGACTAAGGTCTTCGGGATCATTAGTCTCCGAAAGGACTTTTCTTTACAGAGACAACAATCGTAAATCATCTTTAGTGTTTGTTAGATGTGGAGAAATCGAAAGGTATTTACGAAATTGTACAACTTTGATAAATTTGTGTGTATGTTTATACAATTAATTCACGGCAAACCTTTACTTATTTTTGTTAGAAAAAGAGCGTTAATAATCCAAGAAAATAAAATAAAATAGTAAAATAAAATAAATACTGATTTATTATTAAATTGAACATATCATAAAATTAAAATAAAATAATATTCGAAACATAAATCAAATATTAAGACAGTAAATTGAAACCACTTACTTGTGTTGAGGCATGTGTAACACATAGTTCCCTTAAGACAGATTCGTCTGTTCTTATGGTACTTGAGTAACGTTGGACGTCTATCTCCTAGGATACAACAACAAACGTTCATTGCAAGCAACACAACTTCAATGAACTAGGAGAATTCAACCATGGCTTCTTCTATCACCACAACAGAGAAAATTTGAGAGAGAGAAAAAGAGATTGAATGTTTTTGGTATGTTTGAAAAGAGAGAACTAACATCCTATATAGTAGGAAGAGATATATGAAGAGATTCGAAGGAATTAATGGAGCAGATGAAGAGTTTTCAAGATTTAATTTGAACAATTAAATTCAAAACTTGTCTTTAGAATAGCAAGAGACATTTTGTTGAGAAAATTACTTTTCCATGGACTAATAAAAAAATTTCGACAAGTCCACTAAGGCCTAACCGGTCTGGACATTCATATTGCCTATGTTGTGCAAGTTACTCCCAACTTTGGTTGGCTTACACATTTACTAACCAACAAGCTAGTTCTTGCTTATAACATCTTCCAAACTCCCATACATTTCTTATGTGGGATGGAGTGTTTTAAACACTACATTTTTCTCAACAATATTTCCAAGTATCTCACTTTGAGCATCAATTTCTCATTCATCATACAACCAATTTGAGCATATCATATATGTTTTAAGGTCTTATGGAGTAAAATATAAATCATGATGTTTATTATTAAAACTCCAAATTTACCAATAATTAATATGCCTCAAAGTCACTAAATGATCTATTATTTTCCAACAATCCCCCACATGAATGAAATTGATAGATCAATGACACGAAGTGGTGATAGATTCTACATTTGATATTTACATAGGATAGGTAGGCATCAACCCTTGAACCTTCCCTTGTGAAAGCATTTTTACTTTATTGGCTAACCAATAGACACGATGTCCTTGAATTGTTCTTTCATTTGTGTAAACGATGATATACTTCACACAAATACCTTACTGGCAAGGCTTTGATTCTCATGGGTATGTTCATATGGCCGTGAACATCTCTTGGTTCTGTAAGAGTTTTAAGAGAACTATGCCCCAATAGTCTCCTTGAAGTGGCTCCACTTTACTCTCACATAGGTGACTTATGTTGTTTGGCTCACCAAAACACATAATGGTCATTAAAAGCATTACTTAGCCTATTCCACTTTTGATCACTGTTTACATCATAGGAATGGACTTGGGAGAAGAACCCCACAGTGATCGCACAGGTCTATGCAAGTAGGTTGTCCTTTTGAACCTAGATCTTAGGATCTCCAATTAACTAGGTAGGGTTTTCCTTCACATGGTGCCTTAAATTTTCCTAGGCTTTAGTCACATTTCTTTCGATGTTTTCTCAACCTAATCTCGATTTAACCCTTTTGGTTAGTGGATCCACAACGTTATCTATTGATTTTACAAAATCAATAGAGATAACTTTATTTGAGATCAATTGTCAATAGTATTATGTCGACAATGCATATGTCTCGACTTACCATTATAAATAAACTTTGTGCTCTACTAATTTTTTCTTGGTCATTCACAATATATGTATATTGTAGGCACATGCTTTGGCCATTTAGAAATATCTTCCAAAAAATTTTTAAGCCAATTCGACTTCTTCTCTAGACTTGTCTAAAACTACAAACTTAAATTCCATTATGAATCTGGTTTAAACGTTTGTCTTGAGGATTTCCATCCACTTGTGACTTTGATATCTTGAATATCATTATTCCAACTGGCATCAACGTATTCTTCTAAGCAGTAGGATCTCTCACTTGGTCAACATTTTGACATTTATTCCTGAACAGATCTTGGCTTGTGTCTATTGGAGTTATGGATATACCAAAATAATCCTTGCCAAATTTCTCAAGAATTTGTCCATATAGTGTGACTATATGAGACTTTCATGTGACCATTTGATTTGGATATAAAAAATCGTATCATCTAGTCCCATATCTTTCATGTCAAATCTTGAATTTGACATGTCCAAAATTGATGGAAGCAACAATGAGTATGTCATCAACATACTAACATAGAATAATATATTCAATGTCGGTAATTTTGATATATACACATTTGTCACACTCATTAATATTGAAGTTGTTTGTCATCATGACAATACCGAACTTCTCATGTCATTGCTTTGGTAGTGAGATTGTTACCTTTGCAAGACATCCCTACATTTTTAAGTACTTGCAAGAATGGTTTATTCCCATCCATAACTCATATGGTGTCTTATCTCTTTATTTGTGGGAAACCTTATTTAAAAGATAATTAGTTGATTTAAAAATCCCCCCATATTAGGCACATTATGGTACCAATGTTACTCATATAGAGATTCTCATGAAATTTGCTTCTTGAACACACCACCATTTTTGATCTCAGATAAGACCGTTTTCTACGGTTTGTTTTCTTTGAAGTCTTTTTTTACTTTCATTACGTTTTCTCTAGCAATATTTGCAATATCAATATTCGTTTTAACAACATTTGAAGGTGGTAACAAATTTTACCTTACCCTCTCTAACAATAGGAGGATCGTCCTTAAGATATTTGACCAAGTTTATCACGGTCAGATATGCAACATATTTGTTGCCACATTTTGAAATTCCTTCTAATGAATTTCACTAATTTTTCCATTGTGTCACATAGTCACAAATCGAAACCAAAATATTATGAACATGTTAAACGTCAGAAATTTAGCCAAAGACTAAAACCAGAAACATAATTTTTAATTTTTGTTAGACGTCAGGAATTTAGTGAACTAAAAAATCCCAAAACAAAAATTCACACGATCTTAATATAAAGAAAAATAATGAATAGTGCACCAAGTACGTAACTTATGAAAAGAGAGGTGGTGCACTAGGCACACTTAAATATCAGGTCTTTCAAAGAACCAATACTAGACATGCACTTTCATATTGTTTTTCAATCACCGTTTATGAGTTTCATTCTCTTATGTTTAAAGAAGTTCTTGAAGTCGTTCCAAACAAGGGTTAGCTTTTTAAATGACTAACGCCTGAACGGATTCACTTTGAACCATTCCTTTTACAAGAATACCGTGAGTGATCAGTTAAAGTCACCGCCTTTGATTCACTATAATTTGGGATCAATCATCACAAATTAAGAATTTGGTAAATAAGAATTTTCTTAGCACCGACATCTTCTATTTTGTACTTATGGTTCAATGACCCTCACAATTCTTTAGCCGTTTTTAAACACTGTACACTTCATAACGTGCATTTATAAGGCTTTTGACATAGAAAAACAAAGTTCTTCCATGCTTTGATTCCGAAATTCAAGACCTCGGTCGGAATCAACTCTTTGGATTCAGTAACCAATGTTACTTTCAATAACAATTCTGTTAGAACAGATTTGTCCACTTTGTTCGAAAGGAAATCAGTAAACCCGTTAAAATGACAAGAATTAAATTCCCAAAAACAAATTTATTTACAAGATCACAATTTGCAAACGAAACCAGATTCTCAATAAATAAATTCAGCGATTTATTTATTTATTTATTTTATAAGGTAGAATCATACTAGATTCCTAAGAAAATAATTCAACGATTTATTTCCTTTTTCAAAATAGAATCATACAAGATTCACAGGAAAATAAATTCAATGATTTATTCTCTCATTTTTCCAATGTCACGTCTTCTGTTAAACGACAAGATTAGTAGCACTAAAACCCGAAACAAAGATATTAAGAAAATCCGATTATGTTTAACAAACAAAAATCAAAAGGAAATATTCTTTTGATTTTAATTTCATTGATTCTTGTTTGGAAAGGAAGACCAAGTAAACTCGTTAAAACGACAGGAATTAATTCTCGAAATGAATTATTTACAAGATCTTTGTTTCTAAAATAAATCAAGACTTCGCCTGGATATCATGTTCATCTCTATAAAATTTCTCAAAGAAAATTATTAGTATGAAAATAAAGTCCATAATATTTTTAAAACACACGGAATAATAATTATTATCACATTTAATAATAATTAAAAGGCCCAAAGAATATAAGGTGAGAATACAACAAACATACATTAAGAGGATTAAAGCATGTTTCCATACAAACATAAAGTATATAACATTTTCAATTAAATGTTCTGCAAATAAAACTTGATAGCATATTAAATGCTATGCGTTAAATATGAAAGAAACTTAAATCAAGGCAAAAGTTGCCTTACGCCAAAAACCGTTAATTAAGGCAAGAATTCACGTGGGTATTGCACAATACATATGTGCATAACGCATGGGGTGGACAGGGCCTGAGCCATGTACGCTGCTGCTGTTGAGCTCGGTCGGACGTCAAGCCATGGTCGAAGAATTGGATAGGATGCATGGCCGAAATCTCGAAAGTATGAACCATTGCATCATATACGGTCATCTATACGTTTTGGATTAAAACTTAAAAAATATGTCTTAAAATTATTAGAAAAAGAACGTTAATAATTCAAAAATATAAAATAAATATTAATTTATTATTAAATTGAACAAATCATAAAATTAAGATACAATAATATTCTAAATATAAATCAAATATTAAGACAGTAAATTGAAATCATTTACTTGTGTTGAGACCTGTGTAACACACAGTTCTCTTAAGACAGATTCGTTTGCTCCTATGATGCTTGAGTAACGTTGAACGTCTATCATTCAGGATACAACAACAAACGTTCACTGCAAATAGAGCAACTTCGGTGAACTAGGTGAATTCAACCATGTCTTCTTCTATCACCATAACATAGTAAATTTGAGAGAGAAAAAATAGATGGAATGTTTTTGGTATGTTTGAAAAGAGAGAACCAACATCCTATTTATAGTAGGAATGGACATATGAAGAGACTTGGAGGAATTAATGGAGCAGATGAAAAGTTTTCAAGATTTAATTTGAACAATTTGTATTTGGAATACTAAGAGACATTTTGTTGAGAAAATTATTTTTCCATGGGCTAACAAAAAAATATTTCAACAAGTCCACTAAAGCTTAACTAGTACAAACACTCATTATCCATGTTGTGCAAGTTACTTCCAACTTTAGTTAGCTTGCAGATTTAATAACCAACAAGCTAGTTCTTGTTTAGAACATCTTCCAAACTCACATAAATTTCTTATGTGAGATAGAATATTTTAAGCACTACATTTTTTTCAACAATATTTTCAAGTACCTCGCTTTGAGCATCAATTTCTCATTCATCATACAACCAATTTGAGCATATTATATATCATTTTAAGGTCTTTATAGATTAAAATATAAACTATAATATTTATTATTAAAAACTCCAATTTTACTAATACTTAATATATCTCAAAGTCACTAAATATCTATTATTTTCCAACAATTTTCAAGGAAAATGTAGAGTCTAACAGGTTGCTTGAACATGAGGGCACGTTCTGATAATTTGATGGGCATTTTAACCGACTTTTACATGTTGATTGTTTAGAATAAAAGTGATATATTTTTATTCAATTATTCCATGCATTAAGAGTAAAAGAAAATATTTTACGAGTGTGTTTAATTTTACTGAACTAAAATCTAAATACATAAGTTTAATATATTAAATTTTAAACCATTATCCTTAATCTCTAAAACCTAAATTTAAATCATAAACCTTAAAATATAAACTCTAAATTAAGCATCCAAACTCTAAATTTAACCCATTATGAAGTATAAGTTTTACATTACAAAGAAAGCAATGGAATATTTTCTCAAACTTTAATACCCAAATTACATTACAAAGAAAGCAAAGGAAAGCTCTTGGAAAATAAAATAAACCAATGCCTATATATAACAAAATCCCATGAAATCATAAGCTGTTGAAACCAAACCAAAACACACAGGTTTGAGGTTTGTGCTCTCTCATACACACGTTTTCAACTGGAATTCTGCACTATGTGGGAATTCAACACTCAAATAAATAAAATAAAACGCACACACATATAAATGGAATCACCATGCCGCCGTAGCATACAAAGAAACCAAATATTTAACGTTTGTTTGATCTCCTCTTCTTTGCCCCTCCCGGTTTACCAAAACCCCCACACAATCCACAACCAGAGACCTTCGGAGAAGGAGGATCAAAGCTAGGTGGCGGCGCCTTCATCGCTGTCCGGTACATGTTCCCGTTGCCTCCATTGGATCGGCTACGCCGGTTGTTAATGTTCATTTGGTTCAAGTCTCCCGATAAAAACTTGTCATCCCATATCAACCCAGACGATCCTTGTCGCCGGAACGACGTCGTAGACCTTTGCAAACCACTCTGCTCCATCCCTTGAACTACGATTGCTGGTGTTTGTAAAGGATTCAAAGCTCCTCGAGTCCAGAGATACGATTTCTTCAATGTATTGTTACAAGTATATATACAATAATGAGGAATTGGGAAAATGACAAAGGGACATAGGAAAGTTCATAAGATGGTGTCTAGATGTGTGTAAGAATGGGGATTTTGGTGGGCTTAATTTCCTCCATTTTTTTTGCAAACTTCTAAGGCACGGAATCAAAGGTTTTGGACCACAAAAAGATGTTTTAGACATTGATCTAAAAATTGGAATATCAACGGCGGCCGGCTTATACAAATATTAAATAATAATAGAATTAAATTATTGGTATTAGGCTAAAGGGTCAAATTTATCCTTATACTAATTTGAAATCAGTAATGTTGTCCTTAATTTTTTCTGTAAGTTTGCCTTCAAAGTCATTCAATTGCAGCAATTTTGTCCTTTGACCGATGTTGACCGTTAAAGTATTGATGTGGCAGTTAACAGTGTTGACGTAACAATTTTGCCCTTGAAATCATTCAATTGCAGCAATTTGAATAAAATTGGATAAATAATTTGATTTCTCGAGTTGAACTTTAACAAACAGAATACATAAAAAATCGATTAACAAATTGGTGTAAATATCCTTTAGGTTCCTGATAATTTTAAAAATAAGCAAATTAATAACTCTTACAAAAAATCAAAAATAATCTTCAATATAAATATAAATATATTTATAAAGTATTAGGAATTAAAATGTAAGGATGGTTCCATTAAAAATACTCTAATAACAGGATAATTTCATTAAAAATATGTTCAAGGGATAAAATTTGGCTTAACATAACTAGAAACAATCGAAGACTTTTTCAATGGTTTTTATAAATTTTTTGATTTTTTTATATTTATGAATTTATATTTATATTTTATCATTTGATATAATTGTTCATTTCTAATACTTTTTACTTTTTATATTTATATTTTTATCATTTTATAATTTCTAATAATTTATAAATATATTTATATTTATATTAATGAATATTTTGATTTTTTGTCAGAGTTCTCATTTTGCTTGTTTTTAAAATTATCAGGGACCCAAAGGATATTTACATCAATTTGTTAATTGATTTTTCATATATTTTGTTTGTTAAAGCTTAACTCGAAAAACTAAATTATTTATTCAATTTTATTCAAAAACTAAATAAACCAATGACAAAATTACTGCAATTGAATGACTTCAAGGGCAAAACTGCATGAATGACTTCGAGGGTAAAATTGCTACGTCAGCACCGCTAACTGCCACGCCGGCATTTAACGGTTAACATCGGTCAAAGGACAAAATTATTGTAATTGAATGACTTTGAGGGCAAAATTCCAAAAAAAAAATAAGGGTAACATTGCTGACTTTGGTTTACTACATGGGCAAATTTGACCCTTTAGCCTTGGTATTTATTTTGTGCCGCTAGGGTTTTTTAAGAAAAAATTCTCTAGCCACTTTGCTTTCTTTATCTTGTTTAGTCGTTGTTACTAATACCAGTTTTGATATTGATTGTCGTTCGTTAGTAATTTTTTTGGTTAATTTTTATTATATTATATCTATGTTTTTCTTTTTATCTAATTTTTTATTAAGAATAATTCTATTTTGCGGCATGTTTTTGTTTGCCTTGTGGCATGTCTTTCTCTATATATTGACATGTTTTTTGTCTTTATTAACAGTCGTTTGGCCTTTTTTATTTTTATTTTTCTTAGGATTGAATTTGACATCGTCTCGATTGATCAATATGACACTTATTTGGTTATCTTGTTAGATTCCCCTGCTTTGGACTCTCGAATTAGATTTGGGTACACGATTCGTGTTGCATTTGTGGATAGTTTTCTCACGACGCTCGACTCTGATTTGTGGTTGTTGGTGGTCTTTCAGTAGTTTGACCCTTTTTTTGTGGTTTGTCTGCCAATGTAGTCAAATTTGTTCGTATCTATCTTTTGTTCGAGATTTTTGATTTGGTTTAATATTTTCATTGTATGGTCTTTGCATGACCGAAAGTAGCTAGTTTCTTATGTCATTGGTTATTGAAAAATGTCTAAATTATGTGTTTAGTTTACGCTTATGATTGTAAACCCTCATTGTAATTTGGATATTCTCTTTTTAATAAAACCAATGACTTATATAAAAAAAATTGATATGATACTAATAACTAGTTGGTCTAGTGGAATGAAATACTAGATCCCTAAAGCAATGACAGAAATTCGAATTATGGCTTGTGAAATGAACAATTGGATTGGGAGAGTCGTCTCATAATGAGCTTTTGCAGTACTAAATTTAGATTAATCAACCAATAAATCAGATACCGATGCAAAACTTTTTATGTTTTCTCATTTATTTTTTTTCTTTTTAATCTGTTTAGTTTGCTAACATTTAAGCTTATGTATTATTTTGTTTTAATATATATTTTTTATTTTTTTAATGAGAATGATAGATTCTTTTCCTGCTCTCAAAATGTTTTCTTTGTTCGATAACATTTTTCTTTAGATTGGATTTAACGTAACCTTTTGGATAGTTTATATCCATCGCGGTGTTTTTTGTCGTAATTATAGATATAACGAATATTATTACGGTCATTACGGACTGTTGTAAAAAATAATAACGATTTTAAATGATAACGTTAAAATTATAACGATTATTACTGCAGTAGCGGACCGTTATTTAAATTCCTTGTTAGAGAAAACTTATACTCACATCCATCATTGTCATCATTGTCACATTAAAAAAGAAAATATAATAATTGAGGCCAAAGATAATAGATAGTTGCCTCATTACTAGGGAGTAAACTAGTTTAATTGAGCTTGAGTAGTGTTGAGCTCAACTCAGCTCGTTAAGAATTTAATTCGAGTTCGAACTTGAGTAGTTTTTAATGAGCCTAACTAATCTGAGGTTGAGTCGAGTTTGAGCTTGAATCAAGTTCAACCGAGTCGAGTGTTGATCAAACTTTGACCAAATCGAACTCGAGTAGCTCGCAATCTATCTCATCTCAATTAATGCCTATTAGAAAGAAAAAAATTGGTACACAAGTTATATCAACTAAAGTTTATACAAACTTGTTAATTTTAGGGTTATAGTATTAGTTTAGGGTTTATAGGTTTATGTTGTTGGGTTTAGAATTTAGGATTTAGATTTTAGGGTTTATGTTTCAAGATTTTAGGTTTAGAAATTTAGATTCTAAGCTTAAAAGATTAAAAAAATAGTATATTATATTTTCGAGTAACTCGCGAGCTTTTCGAATCGGGATCAAGTAACTCAATTTGGCTCGTTAAGAACTCGAGTCTAATCCAATCCAGTTGAGTATTACCAAACTTTAACCGAGTCAAACTCGAATAGCTCGCAATCTATCTTATCTCAATCACATCCCTACTCATTACTATACACTGCCTACAAGTACTAGGTAATTTAAGTAGAGACAGAACTCGGAGTAGGACTTGCAGTAAGAATGTATTGAATTCTTGTACAAACCGATGAGAGTGGGAATCTAACTGAATCCAAGAAGGTATCGAGTTCTTGTTCAGCACAAGTGAAACCCCAAGCTCAAAATTCCCTGCATAGCCAACCAAGTACTGTGGGCATAATTGGAGGGGTTTCTGTTCTCTCAACTCTTGTTTTCCTGGAGGAACTCGTGTTGGTGGAGCTCGGGAAATGGAGAAGAAAGTGTGCCTTTTGTGATCCAGCCACAGATGGGGCGCTTGTTTCTCGAGGTTCGATTCATTTGTCTCTCGATGAGACCAATCAAAGCGAAACGATTATCCAAAATCTTAGGCACAAAAGAGTTTTCCAACGCTCGATGCATAGTTATGCCGTGCCATATGTCAAATGCATGGCATGAAAAGATATCTGATGGCTACTCGTTTATGTTTTTTCATATTGGTGGATGTGTTGCCAAAGAGCTAAGGAAGCAAAACTTAAGCCGCGTGATACATGGAGTCGTAATGCATGGATCGGGGTGCTTGCCACCAGTGAGACAATTGCTGCTGGTTCTTACCAGGAAAAACTAGAGAAACAGGTACCGCAAATTCAAAATATGTGTTATGTCTTAGTTTCTAATTCCAGCAATAAACTCATTGAACAAAAGAGACATCGAGGGGGATCGGAACCTCTCAAGAATCACAATCCAGGTCCTTTTGATAAGGGCTGTGAATATTGTCATCCCTGCCTCTGATGAACTTCAAAATATTTTACCTCAAGAAGATCCACTTCTCAAGAAATGCATCGATCCGATGAACGCATTAGCCAGATCAACTATAAAATGGGCTAAATCTGGAAAACAAGGTGCGTGAGAAAACTTGGTGTCTTGTAAGGGTATTAATCTATCGAGTAATGCTCACCAGATTTCAAAAAAAAAAAAGTAACGCTCACCAACTTGTATATTAACTGCCCTGGTTCCAGTTGCAGAGCCTACACTTCTGCAAAAGATCAAATGACATGTGTTTGAAACAAATAATCATATGATTGAAAAAATTCGAATAACATAAATTTCAACTGTGTGAAACATACAATCCTTAGCAAAAATGCATGGAACCTATTGCCTTTTCAGGATCTTCTCTGCAAGAGAAGAAGGTCCAGTTCATAATACAACATAGCACAAGCAAAACCTTGTAATCCGTAATCAATTATTTTCTTGTGGCTCACTAGGTGATTACAAGACAAATATTTTTTCATTGACAATCCAAATTTCTAGACATTTAAAAACAAACAATTAAACTCTTGTTGTGGTTTTTCATACTCATGATCCGAGACAATTATTTGATCTCGTTTCAGCCACTCGAAGGAAGGATAACACCATAGTTGACGGAAAAAAACATAAAATTTGAATAGGCATACGATTTTATCTAACAAGTGGAAAAAGAAAGAGTTGCCTAACTCAGCTTTCCACTTGACTGGGCAAATTGTGAGCCAATGGCATATCATCAAGCCAATCCCCATATATCCTATTGATTTTCCTTGGTCCTTTCCACTTGAACAAGCATTTTTTAGCCTGACCATTTTCATCCAAAGAAGGGGCACTCGACGTCACTGCAGGTGGATCATTAGCGGGCAGGATGAGATTTTTTGTTGAAATGGAACCAATTCTTGTCAAACCAGAACCCAAATTCCCAAAGTCACCGTCAACACATCCATTCATGCTCTGCAACTCTGATTACAAAAATAGGCCACATCACATAAAGTTGAATCGATTCGTGCAAAGCCATATGAAACAAAGAAATATAATGCATCAAAAACCATACAAAACCAAGTCTGTTTCGTGCTCACACCTACGACATTCTGTCAACAGTATAACATTTTGAATATGGAAATCTCTTCTAAAATCAAATTTAGAAATAGAAACCGATTCCAACAAAGATGATTAACAAAATTCAAGAAGGAAAACAAGTGAATTCCCTAAGTAAGAAATCACTTAATTAGGTTAGTAACTTAGTATTTAACTCAAACAATGAGTTTCTACGCTTTCTATACAAAATAAAACCTAAATTCTTCCATCTTAATTCAAAACTAGAAAGTTGAATGGCACAAATATTAGATAAATCATAAATCAAAGCTTGAACTAAGATATTATACCTGCTTGCCCATGAGCAAAGTGGCATTTCTCTCCAAAGGGACAATGACCTGTTGTCTCCCACTTTATACATAACCTTGTTTTCCAATACACAGGATAAACAGACTTCGTATTTCCTCGAAAAGCATCCGAACTGCTGCTGTTTACCGGCCTATTACCTTCTGATTGGTCGAGCACAGTTCCATGCCCTGCAGGCGGACCGGTTGTTCCAATGCTAATAGCTGAACTCTCCCTAAACCTTCCCATATCATCCCTAAACTTTGACGGTTCTTCATGAAGAAAATTACATCTGTCCCCATATGGGCATTCCTCTCCATTATAAAACTTCTTACAAAGCTTCAACCGATGAATAATCTTCTGATCATCATCCCAATTCCCTGATGGGCGTTCTTCCTCACGACCACCAACGAGTTCTTGCCAATTCGGAGGAGGCTGACGCAGATCCTTAATGCCATGAGCAAAGTTACAACCTTCACCGTTCCTACAAGTACCCAATCTGAATTTGGCACACATTCGAGTTTTTAAGAAAATATTAGTGGTTCCCTTATTAATCGGCGGGTTTAAGGGCGGCCTCGGATTCGTAGGACTGCATTGCACAATATTTGATTGGTTATCCTCGGATTGTCTAGGTCGTTTGAATGGACGAGATTGTTGTTGTTCAAGCTCGGAATGTGGCTCGAATTGCCAATCATTCACAGGAAATTCAGGCCAAATCCCAATGGCATCACTGCCAGCATAAGTTGATTGGGGCGTTCTCATAAAGGAAGATTCAGAATAATTCATACGAAGGAAAACAAAAGGTAAACAGCAAAAGCTCACCAGCATCAAAAGAATCCAAATAGCAAAAACTTGAGAATGTAGACAATGAATGAATGCCCAATGCTCAGCTAACACTAAAAAAAGGCACCCCGGATGATAATTTGAATGAAAAACGATTCAAAAAACGAGTTTATAGAGAAATCTTAAAGTTAGAAGTATGGGAATTGAATGAAAGAATTGGGTAAGAAAATGCTGGGAAGTTGGGTAGAGATAAAGGAAAATGAAGAAAGCAGTTATGTATACAAATATATATAGAGATGACAGATCATAAAGGTCAAAGAAAAACCCTAGCCGCCTTTGACAAAAAGAATCCTGATTCAGAAACAGAAAAAGAGAACTTTCAAAACCCTAAATCAAGGAGTTCTTCAACCCAAAACAAGGCTAAACCTCCAAAACCCTACCGTTACGGCCTTTTTATCGGCTTTTTTCTTGTGTGAGTAAATTACAACTCACTCTTATTTTACTCGCCGAAATTTAAAAAATTTAATTTGTTCACTCAATTTTAATATGAAAAAATTTTGATACACAGTCAGTGTAAATCTTAGTTTATACGTATTTTTTTAGTTTTAAGGGTTAGGGTTTTAGTTTAGGATTTAGGATTTAGGGTTTAAGGTTTAGGGTTTTTGATAAAACAGAAGCATAAGCAAGGCAGCCAAAAACTTTTAAATGACTAATCTTTAGAGTTTCATTATTTAAGACTTCAAAAGGAGTCTTATTATTTAAAATTGGAGTAGGAGTAATATTGATTAGGGAAGCAGCATGTAAGATACAATCTATCCAAAAAGGTAAAGGAAGATTCGACTGAAGCCTTAAAGCTCTAGCAACAGAAAGTAAATGATAATGTTTGCATTCTACAACACTATTCTGTTGTGGAGTATACACACAAGAATTTTGATGTAAAATGCCTTTAGACTTGTAAAAAAACATCCATGTCAAATTCCTTGGCATTATCAGTTCTTACATACTTAATCTTTTTATCAAAATGAGTTTCTACCATTTGACAGAAACTAGGTATTAAACTTCTAACTTCTGATTTCAATTTCATAGGATAGATCCACAAAAACCTACTTTTGTCATTCACAATTGTTAAAAAGTAGGAATGACCATAAACGCTTTTAACAAAAAAGGGACCCCATAGATCTAAATGAACTAGATCAAAAATGGAATCATATAAAGAAGAACTAGTGGGAAAAGGAAGTCTTTTCTGTTTTGCAACATGAAATATATCACATTCAGAAGAAAAACCACAAGGAATTTCAAATTTCAAAAAAGAAAAATATCTCATCCTTTGTTGAGAAGGATGACCTAACCTAATGTACCACAAATTTAGAATAGGAACAAAAAAACAAGAAACATTACAGAAATCAGACTCATTCAAAGTAGCAGGTTCCTGAACATCAAGCTGATACAACCCATTAACCATTTTAGTTGAACCAATCATCTTCCATAACTTGGTGTCCTGTATACAACAGTAAGTAGATGTGAAAAAAAACAGAAATATTACTGTACTTAGTTAACTGAGAAACAGAAATGAGATTGAAATTGAATAAAGGTATATGAAAAACATTATACAAGATTAAACCAGAATGAAACTGTACAGTTCCTAAATGAAGAACCTTAACCAACTCACCATTAGGCAATTTGACAAAAAAAAATTCAACTTTTTAAAATTCTTTAAAAAAACACAAAGAATTAACAATGTGAGATGTTGCTCCTGAATCAATAATCCAGGGAGTAACAAGATCCTGATTTTGAGAAAAAGAACAAGGCGGAATATTACATGTTTCCTCAATTGGTGTAAAGTTACAAAAAGATGCAAGCATATTGACCTTGGAAGGCTGAGCAGGGGTCTGAGTAGAGGTCTGAGCAGAATTCCTCTCATTTAACATTGTTAAAAGACTATCATATTGTTCTTTGGTAAAACCAAGAGATGGAATACTTTCCTTTGGAACATAACCTTGGTCAAGAGGAGTAAAAGATTCAATTTGATTGGCCTGACCAGTTTCATTACCCCTATTCTTATAACTAGGAGGGAAACCGTGTTTTCTATAATACTTATCCACAGTGTGACCAAACAAACCATAGTAAACACAAATAGGCTTTTTGGAATTATTACTAAAGAATTTTTTGCTATTTGATTGAGCTCTAGTATCCTGCTTATCCCAAGATTTCCCAGAACTTCTATCAACCATTAAGATATTAGAATCATACCCAGATTAGATACAACAGCGCGTTCATGTTGAACAACAATAGCAAAGATTTCATTTATGGCATGCAACAGCTTCATCATCAAAATTTGGGATTTCAGAATCAAAAAATTATCATTAAGTCCCCTAAGAAACCTAAGGGCAAAATCTTGCTGCCTATACTTGGTGGCCAAACAAGAACAAGAAGACAGGAGCCTCAAATTACAAATTTCATTCCAAAGAATTTTTAACTGGGTATGAAAAGAAGTGACCGAAACCGAACCAGGTCACCTTGGTTAAAACGATCGAAGAGGTCCGTCCACAGCTCATAGGCGGTGTCTATCCAAAAAACGCTCTGAACAATGTTGGGGTGAATCGCACGTTGTAACCAGGAAAACACCAAATTGTTGCACTTCACCCACGCCAAATACCGTGAATCCTCTTCACTCGGTTCTTTGATAGAACCATTAACAAAATGATACTTGTTCTTTGATATCAAGGACATCTTCATTGAGCGCGCCCAACTGTAATAGTTGGCTCCGGTGAGCAATGCCGATGTAAGAACGAGAGCAGGATTTTCGTTTGGATGAATATAATATTCATGAGATGGATCGTCAGTTTTGTAGACCCAAGTGGATTCCAGAGATTGAGAATGAGATGCGGAATTATCTTCTGATACCATATTAGGGTTTTGGAATCACGATAAAAGTTTGAGAATTGGGGAGAGAAGAAAATAAAGAACTATCCTATTTAACAACTCATGACCAACTAACTATCCTAACCAACTTACAGTTACACTCTATTAATGGTTGGCAACAAAATTAGACAAAAATTTGTATCTCAAACATGTTATAAATACAATGACTAAAATTAAACAAGCAATCAAAAATTCAAATGACTAATAAATATCTAATTTCGGCATACAGATTCTACTGAAAATGTTCAAATTAGGTTTAAAATGAAAGAAAAACAAACCTTTCATTATTTTCAACAACCCGCAAAAACAAGTGAAATTAGAGGGTGAAAAAATTTACACGAATGCTTCAGAGATTAACAGAAAAGGAGAGGGACAAGAAAAAAAGAGAAAATAAAGGTTTTTTTTTATTTTTATAAGGATTCAAAACGATATCGTTTTGATAATTTTTGTAGAGATTTAAAATTACGTTGTTCTGGTGAGTCATTAGATCATCTACCATGTCATCATATCATTTGTAATTTAACGGTCAAATGACAAAGAAGATGCAATGTCAAAGTTGAGTGAACAATTGAAAATTTTTAAATTTCTATGACCAAAATAAGAGTGAGAATAAATTTAAATGATGAAATTTATAATTTATCCTTTATTTTATACCGGCTTTTTTATATATAAATAAAGCTTAATGCAAAATTTACTATCACTTTTCCATTTTAATACTTATTATATTTTTTGAGCTCATGACCTCAAATGTTTTTATTGTTATCTATTTTATTTGATGTTGTTGGCATTTTACGATTTTAGCCAATAACATCGTGCTAGTAAGTTTGTCTTTGACTAAATTAATCCGTTTAATTTTATTGAAAGGATAAATATTATGTCAAATTTTTATTTTTTCATTTAGTCACTAAAAAGTTTATTTCTTTTACTTAAATTGACACCTATTTATCTCTGAATTTATAATTTTGTCCAATATTTATCATTGTCCATAATATAATTTTATTTAAATGTTAATATTTAATAAAAATTAAGTTGAATATTTTAATATTAAATTTGTATTTTTTAAATAAATTAAATTACTTATTTGAATTATATTATTTTTAACAAATTTTAATTTATTTATTTAATACGTATTTTATCACTATGTAAAGTTTAAAATTCGAACACGAGAGTAAATCCTTTTCTTTCACATTTATAATTATTTATTAAAATATTTTTTATAAATATACTATTGTGATAAAATCTAATAATAATAATATTTTTTAATAATTAACATAAAATTTAATTTTCTAAATTAAAGTTTCAATTTAAATTCAACTAAAAATTCTTAATAGAACTCCATTAAATTTTATAAATTATTCGAATAAATGTCTCACAAATCGTGTCACATATTGTTATGGGGGCAAGGAATCATGCTTTTTTATCAACATGAATGTTTGTATATAGAATGGAGCATTTGCTTCAAAAAGAATGGAGTATTATATTATTTTAATGTCAAGTATTATATTATTTGAATTAAATTAGTATTATTCTATAAGCTTAACCGTTAAATAAGTGCCCAAATTATACCATTTTTTTAGTCAGGTGCCCAAACTATATTTTAGGCCAAATAAATGTCTAACGTTTCATTTTGTGACCCATTTAAAGTTTGATCGTGACGAACATTAATTTTTGTTCGTTATCCAATCAAAATCGAACACGTGGCAATACTAAACATTTTTAAAGTTTATTTTTCTAAAAAATAAATCCAAAATTTTAAAATATTCTAAAATTTTTAAATAATCCCATAATAGTTCCCAAATTCGGCCACCGGCGTTGATTGCTTTTTCAGCGACGGAGTGAAGCGTCCTCCCCTCGTCGAACGACCCATACGCAGTTCATCGTCTGTTATGTCGCCATTTGTCGCAAATTATTTGAATAAATCATTCGATGGTTTTGACGTTTTACACGACGCCGGTCGATTTTCGACGATGAGATGATGGCACAAATAGTCATAATAGTCCAGCGATGAATATGATGGGCGACGGCGTGGTAATTGACAATAAAATCAAGTCAAATCAAAATTTGAGATTTTGGGGTGTTAGGGGTTTTAAAATTTGGTGCTATTTTGTAAAATTTGAGATTATTTTGTTTTATTAATTTTTATTTATTTTTAAATATAATTTCAAAATTTTAAGAAGATGACACATGTCAAATAACGGTGAAAATTAACGGACGATAACGGTGGGACACCTATTTGAGTAACGTTGAAAACGTTAGGCACCTATTTGGCCAAACCAAAACAAAGTTTAGACACATAATTGGAAAAATGATATAGTTTGGGCACTTATTTGACTGTTAAGCCTTAAAATAACTTACAACATTACAAATCCATTTCCCCAAACTCATACTACATAAACATTTATGCAAAGTTAACATGAAATAAAATCGTAATGGAAGAACCCATTCAAATCAGACATGGTGAATCTAATACATAAATAAAAAAGAAGTGAAGATTTTATTGCAGACCTAAGTTCTTGTCAAGAGTCTTGATAAACTGGTTCAATGCTGGTGGAACCTTCAAACGCTTTTTAATGATCCTCTTCTTCCTTTGAATGCGAACAATCTTAGGCCACTTCACAAATCGATGCAGATCCTTCTTAAGGAGGTAAATCCCCTCCAATATCGAACTGCTTTGGACGCTTCTCAAACAACAGATTGACAATCTTCTCCTAATATCAAAAAAATTAAAATAACAAATGAAAAGTGAGATTACAATCAAATTATTTGGGGGTTTAGGTTTAAAGAAAGTAATGAAAATTTACTTGTTTTTTCTTGGCAGGTACCGCCACTTTTCCACCTCTCTTTGAAGCCTACATTTAACAAAAAAATAATAAAAATAGAAGAAAAAAAAAACCCTCCTAAATAAGGGTATTAATCCATAACAAGGATTCAACCCATTACACTCATATCACTTGAATCAATAAGAAATTGTTTAAGCAATAAATAAAGTTTACTTTGAGAATTTACTGCAACACAAAAAAATAGTTCTTTGGTTAAATTAAGAATTATGTAAATCTTTCAATGTAAGAATAATCGTTCACTACATTGAAGAAATAGCTATCATAGAAACTCACTTTTTCCCTCGTCTATTCCTTTCTCTCAGTTTTTTCCGCTACACTAACAGTCTGTCTCTCAGCTTGTTCCTAAATTTGTGTTGATGTAAACACTACAAAGCTTAAAAGCCAAAAAAAAGTCTCTATTTAATGATATATCCCTTCAAAACTGGAAAATGAACTACAATGCTCTATTTTATCTCAAACTATGGAACTCGCGAATAAAATTTGTTTTTAAATATAAATAGCAGATGTGGAACTCCTAAATATTTGAACCATTTGGAGAGCTTGAGTATCTTTCTTAGCATTATCAAGTTCCTCAATTGCTTCATTTTTCAAACACGTCTATGTTGCTTCCTTTTTTGCATCAAAAGGATTTTCTGAACTCCTAAATAGCAGACATGTTGGCAAAAAAATGAAGAAATACAAAAACTGTGTATTCTGTAAAGTCTATTTTTCTAAATAAATCGACTCATACAACTGATACATACATTACAGACTCTTATAGGATAGGACTTTTAGATACATTAGGAGTCCTACTAATGATTAACTTCTAAATCTAGCCTTAGGTAGATGACTCAAAATAAAACTCTACTAATATAATTTAACAACAACATTAACTTTAAATCGTATAAACTCACACTCCCCCTCAAGCTGGAGAGTATGCATTGTATAATCCCAGCTTAAATAAAAATTTATCAAAAATGACTTTTGGCAGTGCTTTTGTAAGTACATCTGCCACTTGTTCTTCAGCCGAAACATATGTTAGTGAAGCCACTCCACTAGTCCGCTTCTCTGCAATGAAGTGTCTGTCTATTTCAACATGTTTAGTTCTATCATGTTGAATAGGGTTCCTGGCAATCTGAATAGCTGACTGATTGTCATAGAAAATTTGAAATTTTTCATCTTGAGTCATTCCCAACTCTTTGAGTAATTTCACTAGCCAAATTTCTTCACATGTTCCCAAAGCTAAAGCCCTATACTCTACTTCGGCACTATTTCTAGAAACCACTGTTTGTTTTTTACTCTTCCAAGTAACCAAATTACCCCATACAAAAGAGCAATAACCACTAGTTGACCTTCTATTGTCAATTCACTAGCCCAGCTTGAATATGAAAATACTTTAACAGTTCTATCATGATTTTTCTTGAACATCAAACCATGTCCAAGTGTACCTTTCAAGTATCTCATGTAACACCCTCTAACCTGGTTTAGAAGATAGGCCGAACTAGATGGTGTTACTAACAAACAAGCAATCAAAAAACATATAGTCCAAACCGTGACTTATCTTAAAAGTAAGTCAAACTAACAAACAAGAATTTAACAAGCAATATAATTGCACAATTTATGCAACAACCAAGTCGAAACAACAAGCATCATGAGAAAAAGAGGTACAAAATTCTTCTTTTGCTTAATTTTTTTTTTCAAATTATGAACCCCAAGTCTAAGTATTTCTTATGGCTTAAGTGAAACGGAACAATAACTCTGAGCTAAAGGAGAACATTACTACGTTATGGCAGTTCACCTCCCTATACAATTCATGTTACAAATTTTATTGGTTAAGGATGTCCATAGCATACACAAACCTAAAAGAAAATGTGCACTTATTCCAAACCTATTTCCCACCATCATGATCATGCCAATAATCATAATTCATTCAAGACTCTAACTAAGCTTTCATATAGAACAGTTTAAAGTTATCAAGCAATAACATTGTTTCAATCAAATTCTAACATCCTACCATCCTCAAAGACCAATTAAACAAAAATCAAAACATCACCTATAAGATTAGTTCAATCCATTCAATTGCAAATGTAAATATAAGACCAATTCATTAGACAGCCTATTGGCCTAAACATGTGTCATACTATTCATTTATCTTCTATTGATATTATAATACAGATAAATTATTACGCCTCAACTTTTCTCTTTTTAAGACTTGCAAACTATTTGCCCATTAAGAAACACAAACTTGATTACTTACAAAATCACCCCATAAATCACGACATGAAGAACTACAATTTATCATGCAAACAATACTCTAGCTCAAATAATCTTTCAAACATGTGCATGGTCTCATTCAAGCAACTAGCTAGCACATGAAAATGCCTCTATTTGCATATTTCAAATCATATCAAACAACCATATAAGCCTTGTATAAACCAAATAATAGAGAGGGAGGCCTTTTACAAATATTCTCAAAATGACACAATGCTCTCAACCTTTACATATCGATTAAACTTATGCAAGCTCCTATATGAATCATAAAACATGTTGCCACCTATCAAGGAGTCTTAACAAAGGAGTTTACTAACATACTCTAGAATACTTGTGATCTAATCCAGCTCTCGAGCTTACTTGCAATCCGAACTTTATCCTGGAATATGGTGAAAGGAATTGTATAAGCTTTCACTTAGAGAGGTAGTTTTAAATAACTTAGTGACTTTAAACAAAAGAAAATCCATTCTCCCAAAAAAATCTAATAAACACATACATCATTTAGGAAGCGTAGACAAGGAAGTTGTTCTTTTTAGAATTAAGATACACGATCCAAAGTTTGTACCCATTATTAAGTATTCGAATTAAATCAAAAGAAAGCTTATACACTCATTAGTGTTCGAACAAACCAAACACAAAATACACTTCAGTATTCGAACAAGTAAGGACAACCTACGCATTTGTTTGATTAAACAAAATAAATCTCTCCAATCAAGACAGGTTCAACTAGTCAATAAGTTCACTTTACTTACTATGCACATTGTTACATTAGCTCAATGTCTTACCTTATAAACTTCCTTGGTTTCTCTACAATCCATCCCCAACAATACTTAAATTACTAAACATATGATACATTAAATAGTATAGCATATGGTGGGCATGCTTATTATCACTTAGTTATTTAAATCATTGAAATAATTGTTTCATAATTCATTAGACACAACATACCTTAGATTTGTAAATCATGAACATAACTATCTTAGACGTAACATTCTCCATTGATCATGACTTTAACCAACTAAAGGTGTCATTACAACAAACTTCGTTATATCATACATGATATTCGAAAAGTATGCATTTGAGAACAATCTAGTAACCACAATACATATATAACTTATATAACCATTTCACCGAGGCATATATCTTAATCAAATTAACTCATAATTCAAAAGGCTTAATATATTTATGCTACAAGTCTTCACAAAGTAATCTCAGTTTAATTTATAATAATTCATGAAATTTTCCTTTATATCAAAATATATATTCTAGCATGAATAATTATAAATGAATTGTCTTATAAGGCATTAAGGAATTTCTTTAACTCATTAGTAAATTCTTTGTTTTATCTTTATCATAGCCTTGAGAATCAAGTGACAGCCTAGGTATACGAATCCCCAACCAACTGTCACCAAAACAAAATCGTACATGCAGTACCGGACAATCCTCCTACTGTCGCCAAGTGACCACATAACTTCCATCATACTGTCGCCAAATAAAGACTGTAGTCCACCCCAAACTAGAGCTCTATGGACTCTATGGCATGCCAACTATACCTAAGACTGACTCGAAACCAAGGCTTTCCAATCAAATCTTATCTTATCAAAATTGAATTTGAGTTTAGCTCCATGATCATATAATCAAGTATCATGTCAAATTCTTATCAAAGTTAAGCATCGCTTCACTTACTTGCTAACATATAAGCAAGGTTTATTTCATAACATCGCAAGCACTTTCAACTACATCTAACTTTCGAACATGTGTTTCATATCATATCTTGATCATATTGGGCTGAATAAAACTTCATGTTCATATAATCGAAAGCATGTCTTGGTTCTTATCAAGAATGAACATAGTTTCAATTTTATCAAATTACATAAGCAAAACCTAATCATTTTATCAACCATACATACGCATGAGTTACAAATGCAGAACTTGCAAGTTATCATACCAAACACATAAAGGCATACATCTCTATTTATAACTATATATACATAGATCTCCATGGTATGACGCATTCATTCGAAGAACTTATCATTCTTAACTAATCATACTTTCGATTCAGCAATGTTTATTAACCATGTATTCAACTTAATGTAGATTAACATTCAATATATCAAAGCATATGCATGTATATAATCTTCACTCATAATACATAACTTAATCAACCATTATTAAACACATGAAGATTATCGATTGAATACTTACCTTCATTCCAAGCTTCCATTTTCAACCCAAGCTTAACATAAGGTTAAATATAATGAAATTAAAATAATAAAGAATGCTCGAAAAGGTTTCAGTCCCTCCGGAAACTTAACTACACTCACTTATCTTTCCGAGCTAGCTTTACTTCCGGGTTACGTTGCCCTTCTGCCTATCTATACCTTGAGCTACTCTGGCCTCCTTCAAAAATCTTCTTAGGCTAAGTACAAATAAGAATACAATTTCATATCATATTACTTTCTATCATTCATTTATTTTCGAACTACAAACACAAACCATAAGCATACATTAATTCACCCCCAAACAGTCAATCTTTCCTTTACACTATTACATTATGGTCCTTTGTTAGTAATTAAACATATGCATGTTCAAGATATCATACTTATGATCAAGTGAATATATTGATGCCTTGGTTTATGTGTGTACTAATTTCGTGCTTCAAAGCAGTTCGCAATATTCCGTATTCTAGCAAAACAATCCTAAAATTCTACTCTTTACCCTGCATCGCAAATTACATAGAAATAGCCCTTTATAAAATCATATCCACTTAAAACACTTTTCAATTCGATTTGGTAATCAGCTCTATCTTCTAATTTGATTTCCAGCACTATCTATTCAAACATCAAACATACTTGTCGATCACTTCATTCTTACAAATCTTAATTATGTTTTCAAATAACAACTCAACAACATACAGTCCACTCACAATGTGAAATTCCATTACAATGCTACTAAAATTTTCATTACATTCAATTATTTCACTCAACCCAAATTTCACTTGCATAAATAGCTTCAAATCAAATGTTCTCTAGCACCGATTCTCAACTTATGTTCAAGTGTTAATTTCATACATAAAAGAGGGCTCATTCGAATAACTCTATTTACTATCCTTGTACATTCAAACGTTTCGAACATATAACCATATAGCACCCTTAATTTGCATAGATACATGATTTTTCTTTATCATCTCTAAATATCTTCATGACATACATAAATATATCTCCACAATTTTTGACAAAATCGATCTAAATGAAATGAAGAAACAAGTAGTTACCTTTCTTTTAGAGCTTTATTCGAAGATTTCATCCACAATATTAACTAGAATCCAACATGCACTTTCTCTCACTCAACTCTCTCTCACTTTAATGACCCCGATTATATGAAGAAGGAAATAGAAACAATGGTTATTTCATCTCCACATTGACCGGTTCTTCTTGTTCTCCCAACACTTGTTTGGTTCCACATTTGCCACCTAAGCAAGACTTTAAGTTTCCAATATTTTACATGAAACCCATCCCTTGTGCTAAAATTTCTATTTGGCTTTTCACTAGGAAATAGTACACTTTTTTAACTTTATTATTTAGTCCCATATTAACTTATTCTCTCTAATTCCAAAGATATCTTAATAAATTTTAAGTTCTGAATCTATTAGCCACGTACTTCTAGGCTATATATTTTGGGATATTACATCTCAGAATCCTCTTTGCTGCTTCCATGTGTTCTTGCCTAGGGTCTGTCATGTGTTGAATAATAATATTTACTAGAAAAGAAATGCCTGGTATCGTTAGAGATAGGTAGATTAATTTACCTACTAGCCTTTGATGCAATCATTTATCTGCCTTAGGACCTAGTTCAACTTTGCTAAACTTTAAACCAGCATCCATGGGTGTATCTGCTGGTTTACAACCTAACAACCATGTTTCTGTAAGCAAGTCCAAGACATACTTTCTCTGGTTAATAACTAAACCTTTGCTAGACCTTGCCACCTCTATTTCTAGGAAATATCTGAGTTTTCCTAGGTCTTTAATTTCAAATTCCCTGCTTAGCAGTGCCTTTAACCGGCTTAATTCTTCATCATCATCACCTGTCAGGATTATATCATCCACATAAATAATTAAGATAACCTTTTTATTCATTGAGGTTACCTTAGAGAACAAAGTGTTGTCTGCCAAAGACTATTTATACCCATTCTCCAGGATAACCCTGGTGAATTTATCAAACCATGCTATAAGAGATTGCTTCAGGCCATATAGTGACTTGTCAAGCTTGCATACTTTCTGAATCTGTCCAGCACCTTCTAGCCTATGTGGAATCTGCATATAGACTTCTTCCTCAAGTTTACCATTAAGAAACACATTTTTAATGTCAAGTTAATGTAACTGTCAATCACAATTTACAGCTAAACTCAAAAGAAATCTGTCAAAATTTAATTTGGCCACGAGAAAAAGTCTCATTATAATCAACTCCATAAGTTTGTGTAAAACCCTTGGCAACCAACCTGGCTTTATGTCTCTGTATACTGTCATCAGAATTATATTTAATGGCAAACAACCATTTACATCCAACATATTTTTTACCTTGAGGAAGATCAGTAATAGTCCATGTACCATTCTTTTTAAGTGCCTCAATTTCTTCTTCAACAGCCCTCTTTCACTTTGAATTCTACAAGGCTTCCTCAATAGTCTTAGGAATCTATTCTTCACCTAAACAAGTTGTAAAAGCTTTAAATGATGACATCAAATTCCCATAAGCAACATACCTTTGAATATGATATTTAGTACACTGTCTCATCCCTTTTCTTTTAACAATAGGCACACAGTCAAACTCAAGTAGGTGAGGAGGAATATTAGTAGAATCATTACCTCTATTATCTTCACAAGCAGCTGAACTAAAATTCAATTCTTGGCAAATACCAGATTGTCAAATGGTTTATGGAATGATTCTCTTTTTTATGGTGTAGACCTGCAATTGTTTAGGGGGTTGTAGAGGAGATTTAGGTAAGTTTTGAGTAGCTATAGGAGTAACAGTGGGTGAAGAATGTGGTGGAGATAAGGTAGTAGGTGAAGGAATAGGTAACGAATTAGAGGGTGGGTTTGAAAGGAAATCTAAGTCTCAAGTAATAAGGGATAAGTATGAGGTATTAAATTAGAATGAGAGGAAGAAGAAACTTGTTTTTGAGAAGGCTGAAAATCACCATAATTCTCCCCCTAAATTTTAGCCTTGGGAAAATATGATTCTTGTTCAAAAAAGGTATGGTCCAATAAAATAAAAAAAAAATTGAGAAGGTGGATGATGACATTTGTAGCCCTTCTTTAGTGAAGAATATCCTATGAACACACATTTGAGAGCCTTAGGGTCAAGTTTGGACCTAGAAGGATCTAAGTTTTGAACAAACACAGTGCACCCAAAACCTTTCAGAGGAAGGGTAGAGGACATAGGTTTAAAATGAGGAAAACTTAAAAGAAAGACATCTCGAGGTGTTTGAAAATTTAACACTTTACTAGGCATCCGATTAACAAGGTAACTAGAAGTTAACAAGGCTTCACCCCATAGATATTTAGGAACATTGTGTGTAAACATTAAAGCTCGGGTTACTTCCATCAGGTGCCTATTTTTCCTTTCGGCCACTCCATTTTGTTGAGGAGTATCAACACAAGAACTAATTTGCACTATCATTTTCTCCTTGAAAAAATCTCCTAAGTACTTAATAAAAAATTCCCCTCCATTATCAGATTTAAAATTATGAATTTTACTATGAAATTGAGTCTCAACCATTCTATAAAACCTCTCAAAGACACTAGCTACTTCTGATTTTTCTTTCAATAGGTATGTCCAAGTAGTCATACTATAATCATCAATAAAATACAAACAATTTACTCCCAGTAATATTCTTCACTTTAGAAGGACCCCAAACATCACTATGTATAAGGGAAAAAGGATGATGGTTTATAAGTAAATGGTAAGTAGGATGTTCTTGTTTGTTTTGCAAGTGGAAAAATATGGCATTGAAAAGAAGAAGGTTTTTTATTAACAAATAATTGAGGTAACAATTTTGCAAGATAGTAGAAACTATGGTGGCCTAACCTAAAATGACATAACATCAGACTATCCTAAGGAAGTAAAATAAAATTTAAAAGGTGAAAATGTAGAAGTTCTTGTACTGTGAAGAACATATAAACCATTTTGCAAGCTAGCATTGCCAATCCTCTTCTTCAAGTCCAGTGCTTGTAAAAAACACTCAGAATTAGTGAACTAGAAAACACTTTAAATCCTTGCATAGCTTGCTAATAGACAACAAATTACAGTCCAGGCTAGGCAAAAAAGCACATCTTGAAGGACTAAGTCATTAGTAAGAAACAAAGAACCACTTCATTGAATTGATGAGAAATAACCATCAGCTATTTTAATGGAATTCTTAGAGGAGGAATTTTTAAATTAAAAAAACAATTTCATGTTACTAGTCATATGGTCAGAAGCACCAGAGTCCACTATCAATGCTTGTGTATTTGTAGTAGAAAAAAGTGCAGTGGATTAGGAGTTCGTATGTATACCTTCATTTTCCACTAAAGCCAGATTTTCTTCACTGCTCCCAGTGAATCTGCTGAATATTTGTTGTAGTTGTACCATCTGTTGCTTGGTGAGGCCACTAGATGTAGAACTAGTAGCTTTATTTGAGGAGGATTCCCTAGGTACCCTATTACCTATGGCCTTCCAATCTGCTGGTTTACCATGGAGTTTCTAGCAACTCTCTTTTAGGTGTCCTTGCTTCTTGCAATAGTCATAAATCAAATCTCCCTCGTCTAATTTTAGGAGAAGAAGAGGTTTGAGTAACTAGTACAGAACTGTCAGGGATAGAGGCTTCAGGAATCATGAGCGATCTTCTATTTTCTTCTCTTCAAATCTCATAAAAAACTTCTCTGACGGAAGGGAGGGACTGTCAGCTAAGGATTCTTGATTTGACTGGATCCTAGTCTCTATTTAGGCCATTGAGAAATTGGAAAATTCTTTTTTGTTCAATAATTTTCCTTTAAAGAGCAACATCTATAGGAGTTTCCCAATCATTAGCTTCATGGAGATCTATTTGCTGCCAAAGATTAGTCAAAGTATTGTAAAATTGAGTAACATTCATCCCTTCTTGCTTCAAGGTAGATGTTGTGCTTTCAATCCCAAACAACTCAGAGTTGTTGTTTGTACTCGAGTATGTGTCTTTAATAGCATTCCAAATCTCACTAGCAGTTTCATACAACATAAACTGTGAACCAACTTCAGGAGACATGGTGTTTATAAGCCAGGACATAACTCTTCCGCTTTCCTAAGTCCATTTTCAAAACCCTTATCATCGATAGAGGGTTTTTTTGTCTTCTCGGTAATAGACCTTAATGGAATATTCGGGAAGCTAGGATGAGAATTTTAGCGATAACGATTTAAAGTTAGTACACCTCAAACTCCTATTGCTTCATGAGTATCATAAATGTGATTGCTTTGCGTGTTAGTATCTGAAAATTAAGCAGACGATGAATAAGCATGCGTAGAGACCGATTTTATGAGATTCGATATTTCTAAAATGTACGATAATGTCTTGAATATGATATGACTCGTGAAGGCTTTAGAGACCGCTTAGGGTTGTTGGAGATGCCCATATAATTATTTGATGATTGTTTGACCGATTGGAATGTTTGTGATAGCTTGTATGTTTATTCTAATAGATTGATGAAATTTGATGGAAATAATATTAAATGTACTGATTATTGGTAATTTTCGAATAAATGATCATGAAGCCGGTAATTAATGTTAATTAATGGAATACATTAGTAAACAAACCCTAATGACTTCCATAAGCTTTAGAGATCGAATAAAGTGTTGTAAAATTGTAATTCAAAGAAATGGCATGAACCCGTGTATAGGGCATCAGTATGAGCTTTGGCTATACCAGTACGGGATTAAGGGTCATATCAGTATGATCCATATCGATATTGTAGAAATTGAGGATTTCCAGTAAGCTATATTAATATTAGAACACATATGAGTACGGGTACCCAAGGATACCGCATTGATACTCGTGTTCGAGTATCCGGTACCCATTGAAGGAAAAATCTATAATGTCGATAAAAATATAAGAATTGACGTGGAATATTAATGGATAATATGGATTAATAAAGATAATTAATGAGGATGATTAATGTACACTTGCATGATAATTAATAACTTGGTAAACGTTGGGTGACTTGATGATAATAGCAACCGTAGGGATCCTTGGTGGATCGTGTGTTGTTGTGTGTTGTGTGGTAGATGTGTCCTTGCTTTGTTCTAACATAGACACCTAGTTGGTTGAGTTACCATTGTTTGGTGGGATCCGGATACCCAATGAGAGAAAAAGTGTGTTGCAACACCATGGTTAAAGATTCTCGAATGTAGGATCCCATGCTTAATAGACGTGGGCCTCATTTGAAGGTTTGATGAGAGATTCTGAGTGTAGGTGTACGTTCTCGACGCTTAGTGGTTGCGGGCTACACCCCATAGAATGTAGGATCCCGATGCTTAGTGGACGTTGGCCTCATTCGAAGATGCTTGATGAGAGATTCCGACCATAGAGTGTAGGATCTCGATGCTTTATGGACGCGGGCATCACTCAGAGTGTATGATCCTGATGCTTAGTGAACGCGAGCATCACTCCAGGTTGTGGTATTACTTGTGTGCTTTCGCTCGGATGATCTAGTGAGATCCCAAGTATGGTTGGGCCTTGTGTGCCATGTATGATGATTGCTTGATGAGAGCATGTGTTTAGGCGACTAGTGGTAGCGCCACATGTTTCCGTGTATAGGTTGATTGTGGGATCATGGGATCGAGGAACACTATCAGTACGGGATCCCAGCATGTGGTGGTTTTTAGAGTGTGGTACTTGTGTTTAGTGGGCTATGTATTCATAGGCTCTTACGTAGTGGAGTCTGTAATTATTATTTTTGAAATTGTATTAATCAAACTGAATGTTCAAATGTTTTAAATATAAATTGGAGCTCCTTTGTAAATATTTAAATTACTTATTAAATTACTTATCTGTGTTTTCAACTGTTTGCTTTGAATGTTTTTAAGAAATACCTTGTTGGGTTAAACCCTTAATTGAGAAATTTTAATGGTTTTGATTTGGGCTTGAAGCCCAATTATGACATTCAAATCGGGGTGTTACACATGTATTCCATAAACTCATTTCAAGCCAATATTCAAAGTCGAAATAAGGAAAACGTACGCTTAAGCTTAGTTAAGCTTTTTAGGCTACAACTAAACCCCCATGATCATTGGCCAAACCTTTTAAGAGCCTCAAAACATATTCCCACTCATCGATACGCCTCGCTTCGCTTGCCAACGCGAATCAAGATCTAAAACACGTCGTACACAACTAGGCAACCTTGCCTTGGTCGTCCCCTTGTTTTAACACATAAAACCAAAGGAAGAAATGCATCATAATGCATTCTAATCAAAACCAAACAAAACTCCCCTGCATCCTTAACAAAACTCTTCCAAGCTTAGCCCAAAACTATCGAAAACAACATCAAACTTCTATTCCTCAACTCCTATCAACAACCTCATGATTCTAGCATTAAATCCTTACCAAAACACAATCAAAAACACTACCCAAACACCCTTACACTTCTAAAAACTCAAGAACATACATAACAGCCCCAAAATCTACGAAAAACTCATCTAAAGATTACCTAATCAAAATTTCCATGATTCATCATTTTAATCAAATCTTTAAGTAAATCATCAAAAACTCAATAAATCCATCAATTCTTGAAATCTAATGCAAAAACAAGTTAAAAAAATCAAACAACAGCCGATTACTAGGGAATAGCAATAAATAATCTTAGTTTTAAGAAAGAAAAATAAATTCAGCTTTGAAGAAGTTTCTACCAAAATTGGCATAAGTTTTTCTAAAAATCCAACTTTTGAAATTGATGAAATCTTCAAGAAATATTGGTAAGGTTTTATTAATAATCAAGAGTAGAATTAAATGGTGATTTTTCCATTGAAAATTGAGAAGGAAATCTGAAAAATCTTGTTTGGAAGTTAAGATGGAAAATAAGAGAAAATGAGGGAAAATTAGAGAGAAGAGAAAATTGATTAGAAAAGCATTAACCATCAATTGACTTAGTCAATTAAGGTAGGATTTTCTAATTAAAACAATTAGAAAAATATTAGCTCTCTAAAGATTCTTAGTATTGGCTCATTTACAAAATAGTCACTAAATTTAGCTTTGCAAAGTTTACATTTTAGTCACCAAATCAAAATCCATTTAATTTGATTAAATTGGCCTCCAATTTAAATCCCAAAATATTTAATAAAATATTTAAACACTTTTAGAAACCTTTATCTCTACAGTCTTCACTAAAATAGACATAACTTAATCTTTCGACGTCGGGTTGATGCGTTTCAAGATGCGTAGGAAAGCTAAGAGACAATCTTCACACTCTTCTGTATCAATTGATACGGAAGCCATGATCCAAGAATTACCTCAAAATCTAAGAACCCTCTAGATCACAATTAATCTAGCAAACTCACTAATATGATCCGAGAAAACCTCAAAACTCCAAGTTCAACAAATCTGTAAGAAAGCATGATCTTGATGTAGAAAATGAGATAAGTGTCCTCACTCACCCTCCTAATCGTAATTAATTAGGAAAACACCCTCAAGCGGCTCTAACTCACCCTCTCAAACACAATTGAATGGGCAACCATGAGTGTGAAGATGACATCCCTCATGGAAACTAGAAGATTCGTGTTGAAGAAAGTTTCGATAGAAAAATTAACAAGGTTAATCTGTCAACCTTGAAAACAAAAATGGCCCATGGCCAAAGGTTTTTCTTAACTCAAAAAATTCATGATGTTCTTTTTATTAATGAAGCAAATATGCCCTTAAATAGGCTACAAATGAAGAGTTCATCTTAAATTAGGAAAAGTAAATAAGAAAATAAATAAACATATTTTATCTAACCTAAAAAACTAATAAATAAATAATCTAATCCTCAATAATCTAAATATCTTCGTAAAGAATCCTAGATTAAATTAAAGTAAAAATAATCAATAAAATTATTGTAAATTCGTAATAAATAATAATTCTCGTTGTAAATCCGTATAGAGATTTCTACTCGCACAATCTTCACTAAAACAAACATAACTTGAGCTCACGACGTCGGATTGATGCGTTTCAAGATGTGTTGGAAAGCTAAGAGATGGACGAATGCGTTTGAAGCAAACATGTAGACCCAGAAATGCCCGGATCCTATTCAAATATTCGATGCAAGTCGGCTAAAATTCCAGACTTATAAAATAGCTTCAGGTTTTTGGCTAAAATGCATCGTTTTAGCCCTCTCACGCATGTATCGCATATGTACATGTATGGTATGTTAGGCCTAAAACTAAATAAACTAAACCCTAAACCTAATCTAATAACTAGTACTCTAATCCCCTTCTTCTTTCATGCACAACCAATTCTTGGTCCTTGGATCTAACATTGATCAAACGGTGGAGATCAACCTATTTGGGACCTTCCATTTCCCTCACTCGCGCGGGCACGGCATTGCCAAGCTCTTCGTCTTCTTTATGTGCCCACGCGCCCGACTCCTCAGCTGACAGCTTTTCTTCCTAGTCTCCTCTTCCCTTCCATCGGCCATGTCATGCAAAGAGACAAGGGAATTTTAGGGATATCAGAGACACAAAAACCATATTAGAAAGGCATGTGAATACAAACAAAGAGGGATGTGGGGGGATTAACAACAAATTCAGAGGATGTCAAATTTCTCATAGCAACCAATGGCAATTTTTTTCCTTTTTATTTTTATTTATATAAATCTATGTAATTATCAGGGTATAAAATCAGAAAATCCTAGCATTTGTAATTAGTTTTTTACAACATTCGGAGATCAATAGAAGAAAAAAAATGATTTGTATTATATATAGTTTGTATTATATATAATTTGTATCATATATGTGTGTGTGTGTTTATATGTTTTTGTCTTGTTGTTAGTAATGTATATAGGGTATATATATGATCTCTTGTGCTGCATGTTTTTATATGTATATGTATGTTGGTTCTTTTGTTCTGTGTTTGCCGTATTTATTTAAATGCCATGTTATATTCATGTTGTGGCGGGATATAAATTGTTAATGTGTTGTCCTCTTATTCGAGAGTAAATGTGGCTAGTACCAGGCGTAATGGTGGTGGTTTTTCATTTATTCTCAAATGAAGGTGCCCTTAAAATTTACTCGCATGTATAACTAAATTTTGACTTAATCGTCACTTTAACTCGTAAAATACGATATGAATAAAATGGTAATTGATTCGGTACCAAGTTTGGGCGTGGGGGGGTGCGAACCCTTCCCCACAAGTAACCGACTCCCGAACCCAAAAGATTGAGAATCTCTAGTTTATTTTTGGTATTCGGTCTACCTTATCCAAGTGATAGGTGGCGACTCTAGTTTATTTATTTCAAAAAATGCGATTTTTAAAAGTGGGATACATCAAATTTTAATTATCGCTACAATTGTATTGTAACTCTATTTTGGATTTTATTTCGTGAGTTAAATGCTTTAAATTATGTATTTTTAAATGGAACCTCCATGTAACGTTTTGAAATACTTATTTATGATTTAAATATCCAAACTTAATGGAATTTATGAAAATGGTTGTGTGTAGGCTAAACCATGTTGAAAATTTTATGGTAGTGAGTTAGGCTTAAGGCCCAAATGCATCATTCGGGTCGAAGGTGTTAAATGAGAGTTGATAGCAGATTACATTAGTTGATAGTTGATTGCATTAGCTTATTTGACTAGGATTGTATTAGTTGATTGTATAAAAGTGTTTGGTAAAATTAACTGATAGCTGATAGTTGTTTGATTATTTAAATAATTAAAATGACATTAAGGACGTGATTATATTCTATACTTGTTTTAATTGTTTATTAGTTATCAACTTTTTGTATGTTAATTAGATTATGAAAAATAATTTTTTAAGGGTAAAGTACACTAATAGTCACTAAACTTTTAGGGGGCATTCATTTTCATCACAGAACTTTTAAAAATTTCATTGGGGTCACTCAACTTTTATTTCAGTTTCATTTCGGTCCCTCCCATTACCTTCTATTACAAAAAAAGGTGACGTGGCCCGTTAGGTTTTATTCTTTTTATTAAAATAATACAAATAATTATTTACCCACTTATTCCTAATTAAAATACTTGAAAAAACATTTCCCTAATTTATAAAAAACCGTAGATGGGTTTCTCAAGAGTTAAAGGGGGTTAAACTTATCAAAATCCCTAGATGAATTAGGTTTAGGGGAATCGACGATATCATCAAATTTCTTTGTAAAAACGAGTCGATTTACTTGTTGATTATCTGCAAAGTGAGTTTAGGGTTAGATTATCGTCTACTGTTGGAACAAAAATGGTTGAAACTAGTCGAGCGAAGGGCAAGTCTACTGTGTTTAACGGTAAGTTATTCTTCCTAAATTATTTGTAAATGTTTTTTTGTTATACTTTATTGGTTTATTTTGTTTTGGTTGCATATTTTGTTTCCTTGATTTCAACCTTTGTAGTTTTTAAATGTCTTTTGTTAAACTCCTTGTAAATATCGACTTTATAGATTTCAAATGTGATGATCCCTAATTTTTAAAATTTTAAGTTCCTTTCTAATTAGTAATAGTCAAACTCTTTATAAGATTAAGTGTGAACCATGAACCCAAAACTTGAATTGTGACTACTATTGTTGATTGAATGGTACTGTTTTATTGGATATAAGATTAGTAAATGTGTTGGTTGAATGTTACTGGTTTATTAGACTTTTGAAAGTGAAATTATCTTACCGATGTTGCCATTTAATGTGCGCATTTGTTTTTATGTGGATATGAAATTAGTAATAGGCAAACTTTTTATTTGTCATTGTATATAACTGTTGAATCTGACAAACATGTGTATTTGTTATTATGTTTGAATATAAAATGCTAGATACTCATGTGATTTAAATATTGGTTGGTGGAACTTAACTATGGTGGTGGACCAATGTGTTTTTTATTGTGTTTTTTATCTTATTGTTGAAACTTTTCAGGGAGTTGTGGTCCATACTATTGATTTCTTTTTACATATAAAGTGCAGATACTATTTGTTTGAATATAAAATGGTAGATACTATTTGTTTGAATATAAAACGGTAGATACTATTTGTTTGAATATAAAACGCAGATTTCTTACATATTGTGGTTTTTATTATGTTTCTTTCTTTCTCTTTGGTAGAAACTAATGTGGAAGAATATTCAGAGTCAGGAGGTTCTGATTATTGCCCATCTGAGCAATAAACTGCTTTATCTGACTTTCTAGATAGTGATAATGATGCAGCTGATGAGGTTTGTGATGGTAATGTGACTAATAGTGTTATAGAAAGCTTAGGGTTTCAACCTATTAATGTTGGTTATAACAGTGATGATAGTGATAGTGATAATGATGATGTAGAGCCGTTGCATAGTATCTCTTCTGATAACAGTGACAATAGGAGAAAGAATAGATTTCCTGAGTTTAACACTGGATTGGATATGACAGCTCTTATTCTAAAAAAAATTGTTATTTTCTAGTAAAGAAATCTTGAAAGAGGCTGTGAAACAGCATGGTAGGATTCAGAGGTTCAATATGTCATTTAAGAAGAATGATAAGAGAAGACTACAGGCTGTATGTAGTAAAGGCAGCTATTCTTGGGTATTATGGGCATCTAGGTTGCACCCTAAGGATTCTAGTGATAAAACATGGCAAATTAAAACATTGATTGACGAACATAATTGTCAAAGTGGAATACCAAATCAAAAGTTAATGTCTGCTAAGTGGATTGCAAAAACATATTTACATAAATTTCAGACTGGCCTGACTTATGCACCTAGCTCACTACAGCAAGATGTTAATGAAAAAACTGGAGGTTATGTATGTATGGCAAAATGTGTTAGGGCTAGAAAATTGGCTGTAGAGAAGGTCTTGGGTTCTTACAAAGAACAATAAAGCAAGATATATGAATACTTAGGAGAAGTGAGACACTCAAATCCTGGTACAACCACCATTTGCAAGTTAGACAATAGGTTGTTTGTTAGGATGTATGAATGTTTGGAGGGTTGCAAAATGGGATTCAGGAACCACTGTAGGCCTTTCATTAGTGTTGATGGATGTTTTCTCAAGGGATACTATCAAGGTTACTTGTTGGCTGCTGTGGGAATTGATGCAAATGATTGCATTTATCCCATAGCAGTGGCAGTTGTTGAAGCTGAGACTCGTGATAGTTGGTGTTGGTTCCTATAGCTTCTGGCAGAAGACTTGGGCATAGTCAACTCTCACCATATGACACTTATGTCTGGCAAACAAAAGGTAAATTTTCAAACTATCATTAATTAATATTACTGTAACATTGTATGAAGATAATATAACTATGATTGAGATAAGTCGAAAGAATTGAACTAATTTATGATGGATGTGTATTTGGTCCTTAGGTTCGAATTTAATAGCATTGCTTACTAGTATGTTAATTTGGGGCTGTCTTGGGAATTAGTGAATATAGTGGACTGTCTAAGCTTGAAAGATTGTGTGTTTGTAATTTAGGACTGTTTTGAAAATGTAGATTAACAATTGGAGGTAATCTAGTACTGGAAATGTGCAGAATTGTCATGTTTAAATGTGCAGAATTGTCATGTTTAAATGTGCAGTTTTAAGGTTTGAATGTGAAGATTTGTCAAGTGCAGTTTTTAATGTTTAAATGTGCAGAATCGTCATGTTTAAATGTGCAGTTTTAAGGTTTGAATGTGCAGATTTGTCAAGTGCAGTTTTTTAATGTTTAAATGTGCAGAATTGTCATGTTTAAATGTGCAGTTTTAAGGTTTGAATGTGCAGATTTGTCAAGTGCAGTTTTAAATGAAAACAGAACAGTTTTGAACATGCAGTTTTTAATGCTCGAGTGTGCAGTCCTATCATGTTTAAAAATGCAGTGTTTTAGAATGTAGTTTGTGATGTTTTGTGGATGCAGTTTTATGCAATTTTTGTTTCTGTTTTGTTGTTACAAGGACTGATTGAATCTCTTCTAGATTTGTTTCCCTATGCTGAAAAAAGAAACTGTGTTAGGCATCTTTATTCAAACTTCAAGAATGATGAGGGCTACAAAGGAAAAGCATTGAATGATGTTTTATAGAAAGCTGCGAGGGCAACTACTGTGAGGGATTATGAGAGAGCAATGGCAGAAATAAAATAAAAATATCAGAGGATGCTCATAACTGGTTACAGTCAAAGGATCCTACCTCGTGGTCAAAGTCTCATTTTAGGACACAGTCAAAGTGTGACATCTTACTAAATAACTACTCAGAGTGTTTTAATAAGGTAAAATTAAAATTTCAATAGTAATTTTTTTACATATTCTTAATTGTTTTAATAACTTATCTTTTTTCTATGAACAGATGATCCTTGAGGCAAGAGATAAGTCTATACTTACCATGATGGAGATTGTTCGTATGAAAATGATGCAAAGGCTTTCTAAAAAGGCTGAAGCTGCTCAGAAGTATACTGGACTATTATGTCCTAAAATTCAGAATAAGGTGGACACATTAATTGAGCAAGTTGCTAGGTAAATAAAAATTTCATTTTTGTTTTGTTTATCATCAATTAAAATATATATATTTGTTGTTAACTGACATTGTATTTTGTTTTAAAGGTGTTGGCATCACCTGCTGGGGCTCTAAGATTTGAAGTTGCATTTGGTCCATCTGACCAACATGTGGTGGTTTAGAAGTTGGAGTTTGTTCTTGTAGGAAATGGGCTCTTACAGGTAATATTTTATCACTGTTTTAAAATTGTTTTTCACATGTTGTAAATATATTTCAACCCAAATTGTCCTAAATATATTTTGAAATTTTAAATTATTTTTTACAAGGATCCCATGTGCACATGCTATATCCGCTATGCTTTCAATTCAACGTAGGCCAAAGGACTATGTTGACCCATGCTACTATAGGACAACTCAGATTAGCCTTTACTCCAACTATATCTTCCCTATTAGAGGAGCAAATCAGTGGGAACAAGTTTCAGAAATGGAATCACTTTCAATCATTCCCCCAATTCAAAGAAGGCCAACTGGTAGACCTAAGAAAAAAAAAGAAGAAAGTCTGCTGATGAGCAAGACAATGGTCTTGGAGGTGACAAAGGACTTTAGAAATTAAGTGCAATAAATGTGGAAAACCAGGCCATAATATAAGATCATGTAGAGGTCAAGTTAGAGGCAATAGCAGGCTCAACACACCAATAGCCGCAACACCTCGATCTTTTGCAACTACAACACCTCAAGCACACCCATCATCCTCAACTGCTGCACCACCATTTACTGTACTTTCAGAACCTCCAGCACATCGATCATTTTCAACTTTTGCACCACCATTCATTGTACCATCAGCTAACAAAATACCAAAAATCCATGTAAGTATTTAATTAGTTGTTTTGTTTTTAATTACCTATTGTTTTCATGTCAATGCACTATCATTTTGAACTCTATATGTATATGTCTAATATTACAGTTTAGGAGGAATGTACCAACTGTCCAAGTAACAAGTCAGTCCGCACCTACTGTGCAAAGAAAAAAGATAAAAAAAAAAAAAAGACAACATGGAGGCAAGTCTCACAAGAACAACCAACTCAGCAACAACCAACTCCATATAAAGTGGTTAGATGGATGATGCAATCAAATCCCTCTGAAAATGTGCTTCCAAACTCACAAGAATCAACTGGCAGTTTCAAACCAAAGAACAATTGATAGAGTGATTGATTTAGGTTTTAAGTGACATTTTTTTGTGCAAATTTTTTGTATGGGCAGATTCGTATGTATGAATGCCTTAAAACTATCTTGTTTATCTTGTTTGTCATGGTACTTAGGTTTATGGTACCATTGTTAAAAACAATATTTTATTTGGGAAAACATTTTGGTCTACTTGAGAGAAAATAGAAGGTTCAAACCTACCTTTTGTTTATCAAACCTTACATTTTGAGTATCATGATGTTTAATCAATGAAAGAAAAGTTATTATGTGGCTTTAAAGATATTAACTTTCTAAGTTGAAATCTATTTTCAAACTTCTTTACATTTGGAAACATTTTCATTATAGCTTATTTATTTGCCAAATAATCATAGCAGGATGCAAATTCATTATATCTAAAAAACAGCAAACTGATAAAGAAGAAAAGCAAACTGATAAGAAGAAAAGCAAACTAAAGTTCATATTTAAATCCATCATTTCAAGCTTTTTCTAATCTAAAATTACATGATAAATCAAAATCTGAACTTACCAAAATAAACCTTAAACACTGACACCTGCATCAACCCTAAACTCCAAATTTCAACAGATATAATCCAAATAACTTAACCTAACCAAATCAAGTTCAACAAAAACCCCAAGAAAAACACCCCAAATGATTCGCTCACATCTTCTTTCCCTCTCCATGGCTCTAATTTTTTTTAATAAACCAACTATAACAACTCTTGAATGTGGATTAAATGGGGAACCATACCATCTAAAAAAATTACAGCTTCTTCCAAAGCGACGCCCATGATTCACGCACCCAAAAAATCTTCTTCCAGCATTATTATTCGTCCAAGCAGTGCATAAGACAACTCTCCTTTCACAAGAACATGTTGGGAAATTTTCTTCTTCCATTTTGTGCAGAGAATGAAATAGGAGAAAGACAGCAGTAAGTTAGATTTTTAGGGGGAATTTTTTAAAATATTATAATTAGATGAAAATAATTAAATAATATTATTTTAATAAAAAAAATAAAACCTAACGGGCCATGTCACCCTTTTTGTAACGGAAGGGAACGAAATGAACCTGAAATAAAAGTTTGGTGACCCAATAAAATTTTTAAAAGTTCGGTGACCATTGGTGTACTTTACCCTTTTTAATATAATATTATTAAGCATATTTAAAGAATCTATATATTAATTTATTATGTATATAATTATTTTTAATAGAATTTAATTAATTATTAACTTAAATACAAATATAAATGTGTGAGAATAAAAATAAAAAAATATTAGTTTACAAATGCTCAATGTAAATAAGTGAGGGTGAAGAATTAAAATAGAAAAAAAGTTAAATTTAAATTATTTAGAGATTTTTTATAATTGTTATGGATAAAAGGATCTTTATAACTCTTATGTTAAAACTTTAATTTAAAAAAAATGAATATTTAAATTAATAAATTTGATCGATCAAACCATTAATAACTCAAACCTCTAATTTTGACTTAAATCGATGTTGTAGGTTTGGAGATGGTTTTATAAATCAAATATGTTCTACCAATATATTTGTTTTGCAATTATTAACGACCAACGGAATTTCGAAAAAATCCTAAACGCTCTTATCTCGAAAGAAAAGAGACAAAGAATGGCATTGGCATCAACTTCTTCAGTTCCCGTATCTGCTTTCCCTCTCCATCTCCTCCCTTGTTCAGATCCTCCGTACAAGCTCCTCCAAACCCACCCATCTCTCTCCCTCCTCTCCAAATGCAAATCCATCCAAACCCTCAGACAAGTCCACTCCCATTTCATCAAAACCGGCCTCCACCACACCCAGTTTGCTCTCAGCAAGCTCATCGAATTCTGCGCCGTTTCACCCTCCGGTGACTTGCCTTACGCCCTTTCACTCTTCGAATCCATTCACGAACCTAATCAAGTTATCTGGAACACGATGATTAGAGGGCTTTCTTTGAGTTCATCCCCTGAACTCGCCTTGGAATTCTATGTTAAAATGATAGGGTCTGGTGTTGTCCCCAATTCTTATACTTTTCCTTTCGTTTTGAAGTCTTGCGTGAAAATGGATGGTACCCAGATTGGGAGACAGGTTCATGGACAAGTTCTGAAGCTTGGGCTTGACTCTGATGCCTTTGTTCATACTTCCCTGATTAATATGTATGCCCAAAGTAGTGAACTGGGTAATGCGCGCTTGGTGTTTGATAAAAGTCCTTTGAGAGATGCGGTTTCTTACACAGCGTTGATAACTGGGTATATTTCTATCGGTTATATGGAAAGTGCTCGTGAACTTTTCGATGAAATTCCCGTGCGAGATGTAGTGTCCTGGAATGCAATGATCGCGGGGTATGTCCAAACTGGTCGATACGAAGAAGCATTGGCTTTTTTCAAAGAGATGATTGGAGCAAATGTTGTGCCTAACGAAAGCACATTGCTGACAGTCCTTTCAGCTTGTGCTCAGTCGGGTTCTCTTGAAATGGGGAAGTGGGTTAGGTCTTGGATTGATGAACATGGACTTGGTTTTAATGTCCATCTTGTTAATGCACTTATTGATATGTATTCCAAGTGTGGCGATTTGGAGACGGCTTTGGATTTGTTTGAGGGTTTAGAGCAGAAGGATGTCATTTCGTGGAATGTGATGATTGGTGGCTATACACATATGGGCTGTCACAAAGAAGCCTTGGGGATTTTTCAGCAAATGCTACAAACGAATATAGAACCGAGTGATGTCACTTTCTTAAGCATTCTTCCGGCTTGTGCTAGCCTCGGTGCTCTTGATCTTGGCAAATGGATTCATGCTTATATAGACAAGAATTTTCAGAATTCAAATAATATCTCTATTTGGACAAGTCTTATTGATATGTACGCCAAGTGTGGAAGTATAGAAGCAGCACAACAAGTCTTTAATAGTATGAAACAGAAAAGTTTGGCTTCCTGGAATGCAATGATATCTGGACTAGCAATGCACGGGCTGGCCGAGAAGGCCCTTGAGCTTTTCGCACGAATGACCGATGAAGGATACAAGCCTGATAATATCACATTCGTTGGCGTGTTATCTGCTTGTAGTCACGCTGGTTTGCTTGATCTTGGACGTCTGTATTTTAGTTCAATGGTCCAAGATTATGCAATTTCACCCGACTTGCAACATTATGGATGCATGGTGAATCTTCTAGGGCGAGCTGGGTTGTTTGATGAAGCAGAGGATTTGATTCAGAATATGGAAATGAAACCAGATGGTGCAATCTGGGGTTCTTTGCTTGGAGCTTGTAGGGTTCATAAACGCGTTGAGTTAGGTGAATCAGTGACCGAGCGCCTTCTCGAGTTGGAGCCTGAAAATCCCGGGGTTTATGTTCTCTTGTCAAATATCTATGCAGGAGCTGGTAGATGGGATGATGTAGCTCGAATAAGAACCTATCTAAATAAAAAGGGAATGAAGAAAGTTCCTGGTTGCAGCTCTATCGAGGTTGACAGAGTTGTTCACGAGTTTCTCGTCAGTGACAAAGTGCATCCTCGCTGCAAAGAAATTTATGACATGTTGAACGAAGTCGACACACTTTTGGAGAAGGCTGGATTTATACCAGATACATCAGAGGTGCTCCAAGACATGGACGAGGAATCGAAGGAAGGAGCCTTGAGTCATCATAGTGAGAAGTTAGCCATTGCTTTCGGATTGATCAGTACAAAACCTGGGACAACAATAAGAATTGTAAAGAATCTTAGGGTATGTGGAAACTGTCATTCAGCTACGAAGCTGATATCGAAGATCTTCAACAGAGAAATTATTGCTAGAGACAGAAACCGTTTCCACCATTTCAAAGACGGTTCCTGCTCATGCAATGACTACTGGTGAAACATTATTAACTTGCAGCATTAGGGAAGACCTTATGGGGCACATCCAAATCCAAGTGTATAAATTTTGTTAAATGTCACTTGTAATACGTATACTCCAAATGTACTGGATCGATAAACTGGAAGTTTTTCGTCGTGCTGAAATCTCCAGTCCTTGTAAACGAAAAAACCATATTATTTATAATGTATACAGAGGATTGATTACTTGAGAACCGGAGATTTGTCGTTGTGTTGTGCGTCATGTCTGCAGCCATGAATACAAACTTATTACAGTAACGTTGAGCAATAGGTCTTTAGGATTGAATACTTAAAAGATTATTTTTGTTCGTTTATCAAGCGAAATAAACTAAAACAGAAAATGTCATTGGTGTGATTAACCTGACTAACAACCACCACATGGCTGCCATGTGACGAAAGATCTACATGTACTTTACATATAAATAGTTTCTAATGTATATCTCATCTAGGCCTTACCAAATTATAACTCAAGAGCTCTTGCCCCAAACCCTAGGCCTAGCATGCTTATCTGTCCACTATCATCTCTCTACCATTCATATCTTATTCGTAATAGGATTCGTGACTATCCCTCTAAACAATAGTATCTCCAAGGTCTAACTTACATTTGAACCCTAAAACTTCAATATGCCCTACCATATCTTCTATAGCTGCAACAAAGCTGTTCCATCTCTGCAAGGGGGCCTATTTATATCAGAAAAATCTTTATAGAAGAGTGGACCATGAAAGAAAGGTCATGTCAAAGAATCAAGTTTGTCTGAAGCTCCAGGGAACCCCAAACTCATTACCAACAAGCACTTGCAGAATCAGGGGATATGCCCACCAAAGATCTGTTGGTCCCCCAGCCATGTCGACCTTTAATGCGAATAGTGACGCACACATGAACTTGAACCAGCAACCACCGGAGCTGACCCCCCCCCACCACGACGTTTGGCTTCATCTCCTTTTTGCTCACCGACACTTTTCAACATTATTGAATCACATTCCCACACATGCCAAATATGAAACAAAATGCAAGCTAAAGGGCAAAGACACGTTGGAAGAAAGGGAAGTTTATTTGTTATATTAGACACAACACAAAATGTACAAATATTGGATGTTTTTTACATTATCTCCTAGTAAATATTTGGAATCAGAGAGATCCGAGCGAGCGAGAAAGGGCATCAAGCTTTTACAAATACAACATGGCCTGAATCTTTATTGCCAAACCACACTCAAATCAAGAATCAGGGTGAAGTACAAATCCTACCTATGTGTCCCTATAACAGCAACAACAACAACAAATGGTTCAACCCCTAGGAATAAAATGGCCACTATCGAATGTGAAAAAAATGTAGACATAAACTGTGAATACAGAAAGTAGAGTTATTGATGAGTAAAAACCTTCAATCGGGAATCTGGATGCTGATGTAGAAAATGAAACTTTGGTTATTGAGCACCTGGAATGGTACCCTTAACCATTTGCCGAGAACTGCACAGCCAGAAACCAGCTTTTGCCAGTGGATACAAAGAATACTGGCCGAGTTTTGCACCTTCTGTTTTCTCTCTAGCTTCGGTGCGGCATTAGCTCATCTGCTCTCCTATTAAATCTAGACCGACTAGGAGAAAAGTCACGCCTTGGAAGAGGAGGAAGTAGAAATGTACTCCTTGTGCTGCTAACAGGCTCCTAACCGAAGCTGTAAGTAGGAGGAATGCCAGAGTGAGCTCTTTCCTGTATATCTTATTGACTCTCTTAACAGGTGGGGGAGCCGCCTCTTTCTGTTCCTTTAATTGGTTTAATTCAGTGAGCTCGCTTTCTGAAGCTCCTCTCTGAATTAGTAGTTGATTCATTGTCTTCGATTCCCTCTCAGCAGAAGCCAGTAAGTCAGACTCCGATGACCTGCCGGCCTTTTTGGTCACAACCCACTCATAGGAGCTACCCAACTGGAATAGTCCCGATACCATTGCATTGAATTTGGTCACGGACATGGTGTTTTCAAATAGAAGGTAAGGAACAATGAAAGGGAATGATTTGGGGGCTGGAAGAATGTTGAGGAATGACATAAAAACAGGTACATAACAAATAACCCAAACAGGAAGCTCGGCCTCCGGTACGAACATGGTTAGAGGAAGAATTATGCAGAACAATGTGAAGGAGTAGAAGGGGAGGATAAGTTTCCTCAACAAAAAGAATAACAGTATTAAGTTTGCCTTTTTCCATATCGCTATCTGCAGATTTATGGCATTAGGTACTTCAGTATACTGTAAATAGATCATAAATGTCAAAGATTGAAAGTTGTGTAACAATGTATACCTTAGAAGTTACGATAGCGGGAAGGCATAAGCGGAAGAGGTGCATAGGTCCGGAATGCCAGCGATGTTGCTGCTTCCTGTATGCTTCATATGACTCCGGAACTTCACAAAGGACCTAAAAGTTTTATACAGTAACTAACAGCTATCAGGACAGTCCCTGAATCTTCCACCGAGGGGTTATATGCTTAATTTTGATCATTTCTAGCTTTATTCTTGAATTGAAAGTTTTTACTAAAAAACAAATTGATCCAAAATGCCGCAAGTATGACATGCAAGGGTGAAATAAGAGAACAGAACTGTATGAAAGTCGATACAAGCAAAAAGAAATTAAAATAGCACCTTTACGTCATTAAGGAAGATGAATTTCCAACCATTGAGATGTGCACGAACGGCTATGTCCATGTCCTCAACAGTTGTCCTTTCAAGCCAGCCTCCAGATTCCTCGAGAGCTTTAATTCTCCAAACTCCAGCAGTTCCATTAAAACCAAAGAAATTTAAAAAAACACCATTAACTTGCTGTTCAACTTCAAAGTGGAAGCATAAGTTAATGTTCTGGAGCCGAGTCAACAAATTCTCATCCTTATTGACAAAAGTCCACCTAGCCTGAACTAACCCTAACTCAGGATTGTCCTGCAAGAGAAAGGGGAACATACAAGGTAAAAAGCCTGATAAGCTGATAATAGGCAGGCAAAGAACTTAAACCAAAATGATTACGGTTTGTTTCTTTTCACCTTGAAATGCGGCACGGTTAGCTTTAGAAAATCTGGGTTAGGTTGAAAATCAGCATCGAATATTGCTACAAACTCGTAAGCCTGTACATACTCGCAACTCATGGCAGACTTAAGATTCCCAGCCTTGTAACCAGCTCTTATCAAGCGACGTCGATAAATTATATTGACACCCTTTTGGCTCCATTTAGCAACCTCCGCTTTAATTAAACACCGGATGCTTTCGTCATCAGAATCATCAAGAACCTGAATCAATAATCGATCCTTTGGCCAATCAAGTTGGCAGACCGCAGAGATAGACTGCTCATATACCTGTATGAAGCAGGCAAAAAGGCTATCAACATCAAGAAAAACAAACACAATACACCTAACATTACCATATTCCATTCCTGGATGTCCTTGGCTCCTAGTTAAGTCCTATCTATCACAATTCGCAGCGACTCGTTTGCCAAGACTCAAAACATAATATGCCAATATTCTTTTAACATAGATGTCAATTTCCATTACATATACATCTAAACCAATGTGAGTCCTAAATCCCAGTGGCTGAAATCTAGAGTCTAAGCAATGTAAATTGTCAATAAACCAAAGGAAAAGAGGGAAATTGAGTTTTATGTACCTCTCTCTCATTGCACATTGGAATTTGAACAAGAACCATGGGGTAATCATAGGCTGATCCCTCAACATCATCTGATTCGAATGGACTCCCCTCAATCCTGGGTTTAATCTTCTTGTATTTGATCCAAAAACAGCCTAAGCTAAGAATCATACGGTCCGCAGATTGGATGAGGAACAGAGCAACACAGAATTTAGACAAAGCTTGAATCGGTGGTGCAACGTAATCTGCCCGAACCGACAACCAAGTGACATAAATCAAGTGGAGCAACCCCTGGAAATCACTGTTCCTCGGAATATGCAAACTCGGCTTCCGAAAATAATGCCATCCTTTGAGATAACCAACCACTTCGAAACACAAGATGCAAAGGGAAGTTATTAGGAAGACTTTAATGACGGTGAAAAGCAACTTCCCTTTCCCCATTCTTTCACTGCCCATTGCAACATCTTGCCTAAAGATCAGCCTTTTCTTGATGGCGCCGAGCACCGCCCAGAAGAGCGAAGCGATCCAAGCGACGCAGCCGACGGCACGGTGAGCCTTGAGAAGCAAAACCCAAGTCACTTGCTTCGCGTTTTTGCCTCTGCTTTTCTCCGCTGGCCGGAATGCAGCATCGGGACCGTCGATTTCCACCACCGAGTAGTTCGGGTTCTCCATTTTCACCACCACGGGTGTCCCTTTCTTCGCTTCCTTGGGCCACCAATTCGAGAAATCTAATCTCGGAGCCATTCCCAGTTCACTGGGTTTGATTCAGATCTCAAGAAAACAAAGAGGAAGTGCCAAAAAGAGAAGGAACCCAGAATTCAGAAGGTGAAAGAATGAAACTTGAGAGCACCCATTGTGGAGGAAATGTAGAAGAGAGTGTTTATAGTGATGAGGGTAGAAGAAGACACAGACAACATGGGAAAACGAGGAAAGGTATAGGATGCTGTAAGAACCCAAACATCACGCCATGTGGGTGTTCTTTTTTCTAATAACCCAAACAAACTCATCTTTTTAACTTCACACCCATTATTTACTCTGTTTTTTTTTCCTTCTTCGGTGCTTATGTCTTTTAGCTTAGAATCCCTTAAACCTGTAAATTCAAAGTAAATTTTGTATATAGTTGAACATGTAAGGATAGAGATGTTAATTCTGACCATAATTTGAATCATTAATTAATTATATAAAAATGGATAAACTTCAATTTGGTTCACTTTAATTGTTTGTTTGATAACAAATAAAATATTTTTTTAAGTTAAAATATTATCATAAATATGTTATTGACAATTAAATACCAGACCTAATAGTAATATGACATGATATAATAACAACTTAATAATAATTTATTGTTGCTTTTATTTCAAAATGCACTTATTCAATTATTGTATTGATTTAATAAGCTCGTTTATTTACTTTAACATTATCATAAAAAAATTAATGAAAATATTAAATATGAAGAATTGTTTTAATATTGTAATCTTATAACATAGTACGATCTTAGTTTGATTTTATATTTAGATAACTTCATGAACACTTATAGATTACGTTGTTCGAACTCAAGTAATTTAGTAAAAATATCTATTATTTACTATTGAAACTACTCGATAAATTCAAATGATATTTTAATTGAGTGATTTATTTTCAACTTTTATAGAGAAAATGATATATTTATATTAAACTCATAATTAATTAATATTAAATATAATTTATTCTGTAAAAGTTTACACATAATTCATTCGGTCTGATTTTAAGTTGTCTTAAACCCAAAGTTACTTGTATTCAAATTTGACCCGAATACAATATATCTAAATTTGAAATTATCCAAAATTTTAAACTCCCAGTACTCAAATTCTAATTTGTCAACGTAACAACCGCCAACCGGGACCTACTTGACTCGTCTAGTGTTGTGTGTAAATGGTAAATGGTTGGCGAAAAGTCAGAAAAAACGTCTTAACGTATACATGAAATAAATAAGCACATTTAATCGGTTAATTAAATTATTATCTTTATTTTTTTATATTTTTAAGTTATAAATTTTAAACTTATTAAATTTTTTTTTCTAGAAATTTTTTCTTCCCCTCTCTTATAAGTAGAATTATAATTAAATTTAAGATTTGTAAAAAACATATACATGACATATTTGACAATTAGCAAATAGCTTATGGTAGATTATATTACCTGATTTGATTAGTAAATTTGATAAAATTAATTGATAGTCAATAGTTGTTTGATTATTTGAACAAACAAAATAACATATAATGACATAATTATATTCAATACTTTTTTTAGTAGCCTTAAAGTGTTCATAGATATTTTTAACCCTTTGATAAGAAACACACACCTTGCAGACAAAACGATTTTAACTCGATATCTCCTAAAATGCATATCATAATATTTTCTACTGGGAGCACTTGTTGGTTCGATTATATTCAATACTTGTTTGAATAATTTATTAGTCATCAATATTTTGTATCTATTAAGATGGATATGGATGATTCTACAATAAACGTCATATACCATTATGTACAACTAATCATGTGTATCGTAAATGTATCATTAACTATTTTAATTACTTTTAAAATTATAGGGACCGAAAGTGTTATTATTATTTTTAGAATAAAATCTTCAAAAAAAACAATTTTTTTCATTTTTTATTTTTCTCTAATGGGTAAAGTACACAAATGGTAATTGTACTTTGATTAATTATTCAATTTAGTAACCAAACTTTTAATTGCTTCAATGTTACCATTAAACTTTTAGTTTTACTCTAAATTGGTTACTGGCTCGTTAACGGTTGTTAAAAGGGTGACATAGCAGTTACAATATTTTGTATAATAACACATTTAATCCTTAATGTTTGCGTATTCAAACAATTTTTTTCCTAATTTGAAAAAATAAATAAATTTAGCCCTTATTATTTACAAAATATTTTAATTTAAAAATAATTTAACCCTAAATCCTTAAACATTAAAGCACAATAAAGCAAGCCACATAGAATTATTTTAAATAACAGAATAAGTGGTGCAATATCAAACTGGGCGTGCAAGACAAGTTTGCGTGATCTGATTCTAGCTAATAACCATCTCTCATCTTTAGAAGGAAAGCTGGCTAAATCATTAGCGGGATGCACTTAACTTGAAATTATGGATGTGGGAAACAACATGACAAGTGATACATTCCCTTTTTTGTTGGAGAACTTGCCTGATTTGGCTGTTCTAATATTGCGTTTTATGGTCAAATTAAACTTTTGAACCATAAGGAATGCTTTAGAGTTAAATTATTTTAAATTAAAATAGTGTCAAATTGAAATAATTTGTAAATAATGAGAGCTAAATTTATTTATTTTTTAAATTAGGATAAAATTATTTGAATATGCAAACATTGAGGACTAAATATGTTATTATACAAAATTAAAAGTTTGGAGCAAAACTAAAAGTTTAATGGTAACAATAAAGCAATTAAAAGTTTGGTTACTAAATTGAATAATTTACCAAAGTTCAGTTACCATTTGTGTACTTTACCCATTAAAAATAATCTAAAAATGTAATAAAAATTTTTATTTTTTTAATTTTATTCTAAAAAGTAATAATAACACTTTCAAACCTTGTAATCTCAAAACTAATTAAAATAGTTAATGGTACATTGTGGTACATATGATTAATTGTACGTAGCGGTACATGACGTTTATTGTAGAATCATCCCTATTAAGATTAATTAGATTATAAAAATAATTTTTAATACAATTACTAAGCATATATGAAGGATGTATATATTAATTATTTATTTATAGTATTATATTTTTAATATAATTATTTTTTCAATATAATTATCTTTTTAATATAATTTTAATACTTATTAAATTTAAATGTAGATATTAATTTCTTATTTATAAAATAATATTTGAATATAAATTTATTAATTATTAAATTTAAATATATATATTAATTTATTTATTTATTTATTTCATATTTATGAAATTATATTTTTAATTTTATTAGCTATTACGTTGTTTAGAGAAATTTTTTGTAATTTACAAAGACAAAATAATATTTACAACTCTTTTATCCAATTCTCAAACTCAAAAACTCATGAGTTTTTTTTTTTTCAAATTGAGAGGTTTTATCCCTAGTCCATTGTTAAAAAAATTTATTTACTAAATATCTAAATTAACATATTTGATTGATCAAATATCTAAAAATTATTTAAACTTTTAATTTTAGCTTAAAAAGTTATTTACCTAACAAACTCACATTCAATGCACGGGTAAATGGAAAAATAATAATTAACTATTTTTTGTTTTATTATCATTTATTTAGTATGTATTAATTGGTTTACATCACGAGATAAGTCAATTTAGTTTAAAATAGAAAATTAATAATTTTTATAAAACACTTAATATTAATATAAGAAAAATATTTTTTTTATTTTTATATATTTATATAATATCTAAATAAAATAATTAAAAATACTATTCAAATAAAATCAAGCACGTAATTTATAGAAAATTGGTATGCTTTTATTTAAAAATTAAGATATTGAAAATAACTCAAAATAAAAATGCTAAAAGTAATTGACAATATACTTTTGGAGAAATTATATTATAGGTCATTCTCGTCAAATAATTCATGAGATCCACCAATAAAAATTACTTACCTCATTATTTTTTCATGTTATATTTTTATCAAGTGAATCTTTACTCATATTTACTAAAAATCAATTTTAAAAATAATTTTTACCAAGTGAAAATTCACTTGGTAAAAAATATGACATAAAAAATAATAAAATAAATATTTTTTATTAGTTAGTCTCATAATTAACAGAAACGACTCATAATATAATTTTTCGTACTTTTGGAATCATAATCATCTCCTCCTCCTCGTATGCACGCACTAAGGTAAGAATATTCTTTTCTTTCGTTCTTTTACGTTGTCTACTTGTTTTTCTAAATTTTCTAGTCTTCCGTAATTTATTTAACTTTCGTGATAGTTTAATAATTATTAATAGTCAACAAACTTTAGAGCTGGTAGTTAAAACTCTCAATTGATACTTTTTTTTAGATTGTGGATTCAAGACTGAGTATGAACAAAATTATCCATTCACTTAAGTAAAAATTCTTCAAAATAATAATAAATAATAATTAATCTTTCAATAAAAATAATAACACTATAGAATAAATATTTATAGTAAAGTTTTGTTGGTACATTGTTTTAATCCATTGATACGTGATACTATTTAATACATTTAAATAAATAAATAGAACACAAGGAATAATACAAGTGAAAAAGGGAAGATTATTTATTTTTATGGGACCCACGCTCGAGCAACTTTATATATAAGATATGTATCAGTTTTATAATGTTAAGTTGAACATATACTCTTTTGACCCAGCTATTCAAAAAAAATTGAACATGTACTACACTCGAGTTTCTTCTCACTCTTATTTGTGTTTCTCACTATTATTTGTGTCACTAAAGTTTAAAATTCTCAATTTAATCATAGAATTTTTAACTTACTCTTATTTTAGTCACTCTATTGTTAAGTATTTAATAACGTTATGACTGAACATTTATTTTTTAAAAAACTTGAAATGCTCTCAAAACTTTTTATTTTTGTGTGTATAAAGCTCGTGGTTTAAGGTTCTTTTGATTTTTGGATGATTAATTATCTTCTTTCAAATTCTAAACGTGGGAAGGTGAAGAAGGAGGACGTAAATTGTATATCTTGGTTCCATGTTGAACATATAATGAATATTGTAGATGAGTGTTTGGGATTTTTGTGAGTTTTGGATTAAAATTGAGTTTTGCGAGTTCTAAAATTATTTTGATAAGGGTAAAATACATCGTTCATCATTCAACAATCTTCTTACTTTTATTTTGCTCGCTCAACTTTCAAATTTTTTAATTTAATAATTGAACTTTATACATTGAACGTTTTTAGTCACCCTCGAATATTTTATTATTATTTTCAAATTTTTTTAATGTTATTAAATATAAACATAATTTAAAATAAATAATAAAATATTATTTTATTATTATCAAAATTTAAAAATATTTAAAATAATTGCCGCCCCTTATCATCACTGGTGGCCTTCAAAACCGGTGGCCGTTTGACCCGAAAGTACACCGGGCGACTCGTTTTGACACGCTGAGTCTGAACCTGGAAAAAAATTTTGAAACTCGCAAATCTCGACATGAACGTTTCGGTTTCCTCACTTTTGATCTACTTCTCGTGGACTTTGGAGCATTTTTTGGCAAAATGGTGGTCGGATTCGGACTCGATGGAGTGAGACGATTCAACCAGTAAAATATGAGACCGAACTAGTAGCCAGTGGATAATTTAGTTTTACTTTTTTTAAAATTTAAATCATTTTAATATTAAATAATAATAACAATAAATGTCATGTCATATTAAAATAATAATAAAATATTTTATAGTGACTAAAAACGTTCAATTTATAAAATTTAATTATTAAATTGAAAAGTTTAAAAGTTGAGTAACTAAAATAAGAGTGAGAAGATTGTTGAGTGATAAATGATGTATTTTACTCTTTTTAATAAAATCTAAATTGACAGAGTGCTGAGAAACAATGAGAAGAGTCCGTCATGTCTTGAATAGTGCCCTCAGTTGATTGCCTTTTCAAGTCCCAAACAAATTCTTCGGTCTTGGTTCCCATTTAATATATTCCATCGACATTAATGTTAAATTTATTAGTTATCAATAACGATATTTGGTAAAATACATTAAGCCTTCAATAATATAATTTATTTTCCATAGGAGAGACAAAAAGATTATTTTCTATTCAAACTTGAAATTAAAAAAACTTTAATATACACCGTGTAAACTAATGTTTACATTTGTTTATTAAATTTAGGGGTTAGAAGTAGGTAGTTTTAGGGTGAGACACCTTACGATGCAGCTAAAGTGAGTCGATGCTACACAAATTTTTATTCACTTGGTAATAATTTGTGTAATTACATAAATTCTTATCATTTGTGCAAGAATTTAGGTTATAATATAAGAATTTGTGTATTTATATAAATTTTTACCTAAGGTAAAATTTACACAAATTCTTACCCAGTTGGTAAAATTTTTTGTAGTTACACAAATTCTTCTTATCCAGTCCTACATAAATTTTTACCATTTTTTGTAAGAATTTATGTTGGCCACATTTTAGGCGAGTTTTTTTTAGACTTTCCCGTTAGAAGTTTAGTTTATAGCTTAGGGGTTTAATTTGTAAGGCTTAGAATTTAAGATTTAAGGTGTTAGAGTTTAGGTTTTAAATTTTAAAAAAAGATTGTGTAAAAAAATACACGGTATGTATATCAAAATATAACTTTAAAAAATCAAAGAAAAATATTTTTTATTTTATCACTGATATCTTAGTCATGTAATCGAAATTTACCATGTAAAAAATTATTATAGAAATGACCGTCTCAATCCACTTTATTTTATTTATAATATCAATATTTAAACCTCAAAAATTATTTAAAAGTGAAATGCTTCATCCCACTGAACAACTTATAGTTGGTAATCAAAATAAATCTTTTGTTAATACACTAGTGACTTCATTGAAAATCCTTTAATATTATAAAAATACTTTCTTTCCCTTTTTCTTTTGTTCAAGACAACTTGTAAAAGAATTATATATATATTTTTTGTCAATTTTAATGGTAAATATATTTTTCTTCTCTGATTAGCAATAAATTTCATAAAAGAAGCCATCATTGGATTGATTGTGTGAATAGTTAATGATAATGGCCTAATAAATTAAACATAAACCCTAAAAAACTAAACCCCAAACCCTAAATTCTAAACACTAATCTTAATTTTTAAACCATACAATCCAAACCCCTAAACTCTAAACCCTAACCCCTAAAACTAAAAAGTCTGTATAAACTTTAGTTTACACAGACTGTGTATTAAAGTTTTTCTCAATAAATAATCCCAACATTATTGTGGTCTTAAAATATAACAATTTTTTTCTACCAACAACTCTTTGGTTTAGTTTGATAAGACATCAGATCCCTTCAACATGGTTAGGAGTTTGAATTCTGACGTTATGAATGAAATAGTTAAGTATTGTCGCCCCCATAATAAACATCTGCAGTATTCGACCCAGACTAGTTAATCAATGAGTTAAAACCAGTGATTATATATATTATTCATGAGCTCTTGATATAAAAATAATGTAAACTAAAGTTTATATAACTATTTAAAAAAACGTTTATATAACTGCTTCTTTCTAAAAAAAGTTTATATAAGTTTGTCAAATTTATGTTTAGAGGTTGGGGTTTATGGTTCAAGATTTAGAGTTTTAGTGTTTTAGTTTTAGATTGTATAATTTTAAAAGGAAGAATTGTGTAAATTTTTCAGTCATATTATGTATCAAAGTATAACTCATAATTTATATATGTTTAATCATTTATATTCGACATTTACAACTACCATTTCTAATAAAATTATTTTCACTTTTAATTTGGATAACATTTAATTATTACTTTGTAGGGAGTCTAGTGGTGGGAAAAGCTCGACTCGACTTGAAAAACTGAATTATTCGACTCAACTTGATGCGAAAATACTCGATTTTTAATTTCATAAACTCGACTCGTATCGAAAAATTCAAATAAAGTTTGAGTTATAAAATAGCAATTTGAATAACTTGAAATTTTAGTAATTAGTTGATCAATTTTCAAGTTCAAGTCGGGTCTCTCAATTCTACTTATATATATATATTTCACATATGAAACAGTATAAAGAAATGTATATGTGTGTGCGCGCGTGAATATTGTATATGGTTATGAAAGCCGTTTAAATTGAAACTAATTACTATCATGATATTATAAATGATTACAATTAAATTTCATCAGAAACTAGAACTACACTTAACTCGAAAATTTTTTAAATAAAGTTTAAGTTATAAAATATGATATTTTAATTCAACAAATTTAAATTTTTTTTACTCGATTTGATCGAATGCTTATGCCTAGGGACATTGCCTGCTTTAATAATATATTGTTGGAAAATAAAAACGTTGATTTTGATGGTTAAACTTTGAACTTTCCCTTTTCCTTTTCACTTCTTCACCCCTTTTTTACAACATTCACTTTCCTTTTTGACTTTTACTAGATTAAGATGATGTTTTTTCTGGCACAATAACCTTTTTAACCCTCCAAATTTTACCAATTTAATTATTTTAGTTTTTAGATCTTTATTATTCTCTTCGGCCCGTAAGTTGTTCAATTTTCTGTAAAATTAGTCCAAATGTATCGAAATAGTAATGGAACTGATGTACTAATCCTGACATAATATGGTGTTGTAATAATTATTTATTTCTTAGATCTGTCTTCACCGTTCCATGATTCAGCAACACTGAGCTGGACATAATGGAATACATTATCTGTTTTTAAATGTAAATAAATTTTATTTGTTTGACAGAAAATTTATTGTTGTGTGGACTGACAGATTGGCATACCATAAACATCTTACAAAAAAAAAAACACATCAATATCCTTTTAGGGATTTATAAAAAAAATCACATTAATATTTTTTAGGGATAGTAACGAGTCGGATTAGATTTTTGGTTCGACATTAACACAATAAAATATAACTCTGATCAGATTCAAGTTTTAAAGTATATTTATTCGATCCGAAAATAAAATTGAAAAACTTAACCTGACCCCGACATAACTCGATCCAATCTAACATAACTTTTAAATTTTCTATTATTTGTTAAAATTAAAAAATAACCGAATAAAATACTAATTTATTCAAATTAATAACATAAAATTGAAGTAAATTTAATTTAATAACCTAATTTTAGTACTTGTATGCTAAATTTTACACATATTTAATCAAAATCAGGACACTCAATGGGAGAGCAAAGGTATGCGAGTGTGAGCAAGGGACAAGAGGAGTTTCGGTCGTCGTCCGGCAATGATGGCTGGTTTGCATTTGTGGATAATCTTAGTAGAAGGGTGTCGAGAGGAGCTCCATGGGAATTGTTTAACTATTATGGGAATGTTTTAAGGGTTTTCATTCCGTCGAACAATAGGAAACCGAAATACAAAAATAGCACATTTGCATTTGTTCACTTTGCTAGCTTGTTGGATATGCAGAAGGCCATTGCTAAGGTTAACAACACTATGATAGATGGAAGAACGGTAACTGTCTCTAAAGCCAGATTTCCGCAAGATCAAGGGAGAAACGTGGTAATAAGATGGGCAAGAAACCTAAGGAAAATAAGGATAAGGACTCGGGGTTCCTGTTAATATGGATGGAAAAACTTACAAGGAGGTTTTGTTGCTAATTCCTTTCAAAGGTTGAAAAATGGTAATAGGAGAATGAGAATGATAGGTTGTTAAAAGGTGCTAAAGTAGCCATCAAAGATTGGTCCAACAAGAAAAAACTGGGCTATTAGGAGATTATTCCGAGTTGGAACACCGAATTTCAGCATTAGGAAATGACATTCAACAAGTGGTAGCTAATTCAGGTGCTTGGGAGTCTCTTGCCAAACTAAACAAGGAGTTGTGGGTTTGCTTGAGACAGGAGGAAAGAATTTGGTTACATAATTCTCGTTTGAAATGGTTTAATGAAGGCTATAGGAACACTCGTTTCTTCCACATTACAGCTTCGAACAGGCGAAGAGTTAATTCAATTCATTCTATTGTTTATGATGGTGAGATTGTTTCAGAGCCAAACAGGGTGAAGGCTTGTGTATTCGATTTTTTTCTAAGGCCTACAACAAGAAAAATACCCTTGAGGTTGATGATATGTTACTTGATTTCGCAAAAATTTCTCTAGAACAGGAAGAGTGTTCGGAAAGGAAATTTATAGAGGAGGAAGTTTGGGAAGCTATTGCTTCTACTGATAGTTCTCGTGCTCCAGGACTCGATGGTTTTAATATGGGTTTCTTTAAAAAATTCTGGCACATTCTTAAGGTTAATCTGATTAAGTTTTTTGATGATTTTTTCTATGGTCGTGATTGGGAGACAGGGGTAAATCATTCTTTTATCACTTTGATTCCTAAGGAAGTTAGTCCTCAATCTCTTGAAGATTACCGACCGATCAGCCTGGTGGGAGAAGTTTATAAAATTTTGTCCAAAGTTCTTTGAAGAAGATTAAGGCTTTGTATGGATTCAATAATCAGCAAGTCACAATTTGCTTTTATTCCAGGGCGTCACATCTTAGATTAAGGCTCGGGCGATGGTATTTACTCAATCAAGTCATGTAATAAGGTTCTTTTTTCCTTCAGATAACTCAAAATTCTTTCTGGTATAAGTGTGCTCCTCCTAGGGTGGAATTTTTGATGTGGCAGGTTGGTAACAATAGGATTCCAGTGCGTTCCTTGTTAGTCAACAAGTGTATGTCTTCGATTCTAGATGTTAGTTGCCCTTTCTGCAAGGAAAATGTTGAGTTTGTTTCTCACCTTCTACTCTTTTGTAAGGTCTCTTGGGAGCTTTGGATGCATTTTACCTCTTATTGGAATGTGACTTTGATTATGCCGAGAGATATTGTTTCTTTCCTGAATGTATGGCGTGACAATTGTCCCATTAGGAATTATGAATCTATTTGGCATTTTATTCCGGCAGTGGTATTATGGTCCCTGTGGCTTCTAAGGAATGGTATAGTTTCTAAACAAGGGAAGCTCGATGTGTCCAAATTATCGTTCGTGGCTAGGTTCAGACTGGCCTCTTGGTTTAAGGCCAAATTCCCTGTAGTGCTTATTTCATTTGATGATCTGATGGCAAACCCGGCTCTAGCAGATAGTACAGGTAGTAAGTCTGGTAGTTTTCTCTCTATTGTGTCTTGGATTCCCTCGGCTAAACGTTGATGGTGCAATGTTGCGAGATGGGAGCGCTGGTGGCATTAGTGGGATTATTCGTAATTCGGCTAGTGAAGTAATCATCTCTTTCTCGGAATCTATTGGCCCTGGTCCTCCTGTTCTTGAGGAATTGCTGGCAATAAGGCTCGGTTTAACGCTCTTTGGTTCGAACGGAGCCTGTGAGAAGTATGGTTTAATTGCGGAGAGTGATTGTTCACTAGCTATAGACTGGATTTCTAATTCGTTACGATGTCTGGCTTTATTTGGTGACATTGTCCGAAAAATTTCATCCTTAGGTAAGTTAAGAGATTGTATATTTCGATGTATTCCGAGAGTGGGTAATCTGGATGCTGATAAGCAAGCTAAAGCGGGAATTGGGTGACTCCTGCTTGGGGAGGAGTAGCAGGGGCAATGTATTTGTAACAATATCAAGGATTTGCCTGTAGGCCTATTATATTATTAATAAAATTTTAATTGGTACTCTTTTCTTCCTTCCGCTTTCGGCCGATACACTCTACGTGTGTTGAAAGATATGAATGAAAATTTTTAACGAGGCCACCAATTTCTATAAGAAAATATTTAATCAAAATTTAACTAAAAGTATAAAAAAATATGGAAGAGTATTTTTTATAATTATCTCAAGTTGAAACAATGTTATTTTTAGACCCAAACCCGAATTAAAAATATAATATTTTAAAACCGAATTAAATCAAAACTCATCAAATTCAGATAAAATTGTCACTCCTATCTCTATTCTATTGATGTGAACTTTTTCTGTAGATGAAAGTATTTGAAGCGTCTATAGACTATAGATTGGTACAAGTTTATACATAGCATTAATATTATATAATCATTTAGATTTTAATATTGTTGAATGCTAGTTGTATTATTATTATTATTATTATTATTATTATTCGGTACATTTAGTGATAAAAGCTTTTCTAACTCCACAAGCAGCTTTTGATATAGCTCTTATTTATTTATTTAAACAATAATTAAGGACACGTGACAGCTTCAATCTTATTTATGAAGTCTAATAATAATAATAATAATAATAAATGCTCGTGTTAGGAGTATTTATCGAGCGAGTCGATCACGAGTTCAGTAGAGCTAGACTCAGCTCGAAAATTGTTTGACTCGTGCTCAACTCGACTCTATACTAAAAAAACTCGATAAAATTTTGTTCGACTCGTGCTGGTTAAAAAATTCGTTGCTCATTAAGCTCGGTAAATACAAAAAAAAATTTTGGCATTTTGAACCCTAAAGATTATATGTATAAATTACTTAGTAAGCCATTAAATTTTTCTAGAATTTTTAACTAGTATTCAAACTTCTTGGAACATAATATTTTTAAGGTAGCCAAAAAAATCATAAAACAATTATAAAATAAATTAACGAGTTGTTGACGAATTTATCGAGTTGAGTTGAGTCTTGTTCGACTTGACTCGTTGAGATCTCGAATTGACCGTTGATTGAATTTTGATCGAGTTGAGCACGGGCTGCTTGTGAGTTGCTCAACTCAATTAGTACTTCTAACTCATGTTGCTCCATCTTATATATGTTCGAATCATAATATTAACAATAAACATATAAATATCTACCTACTTAATCAAAATAATTATAATAATAGTAATAACTTTTTTATATATAAGAATAATAGTAATAACTTTAATTGCTCTTCTCTTCGCTATATCTAATCAACCTATAACATTTAAATTCCCAATTCACTTCTTTGTCTTGCAATTAATACTATTAAAACATGGTTTCTTTGTACATACCAATTGAAGAATATTAAAAACCAACACAGATCTAAATATTTAATTAGATCTTCAACATGAGATGGGTAAGTTTTATTTAAGCAATTAAAGCCAAATATAGGACAAGTGAACAATATTTTAAGTTGATCTTATTTATTTATATATTTGTTCTGCAGCAAACCAAAAACAAATAAATAAATAAAAACCTAAAGAGTGGTCAATAAAAAAAATATTTTTCTTTTTTTCTCTATTTAACTGGTGTATCCGTATGATAGTTTCATACTTTTTTTTTATTCCTTTGACAAGGCTAGGGGTGTGCATTAAGGATTTCATATCGGTAAATTAGCGATCAGTATCTGATTTTAAAAAAATTGGATATCTGGTTTTTAGAATAAGATATCTGGATACCTGAATATCCGAACTCATGATTTAATTTAAGTATTTTTTTTGAATTTTGCGGTCCTATCCATAAAAAATTCGAATTTACGAATATAAAAAGCAACAAATTATTGAATATAACAAGATTTGTATCCATGATAGTTTTAATTTTTCATATATATAACAAACAAAAGTATCGAATATAACAAGATTCATATCCATAAATTTTTTGAATTTTTGGATATCTGATCCGAATGTCCAATAACTATATGTATCTAATCGAATTATTTGAAAAATAAAAAAATGGATCGAATATCCAAAATTTCAGATCGGATGAAAGGTCGAATTTTTTGACACCCCTAGATAAGGTACACACCTTATACACTGGTGCTTGAACCTGAATATCTTAAGATGAACATCATCTTTTTTCTATTAGAGTCGCTATTTGAGGTCAATATTTCTTTTTCACTAAGGGCTTCTTTGGCATGATTTTAAAATGAGCTTTTGCTTAAAAAAAGTAACTTTTCGCCTATAAGCAATGCAAACACTTTCAAATTGAAGTGAAAAATCACTTAAAAAAATAATTTTTCGCTCAACCTCAAAAGTTAAAATTTATAGCTTTTGGGGTGGAAAATCACTTTTAGGTGCAAAATTACTTCTTTACTCTTAATTATTAATACTAATATTAATATTAATAATAATTATTATTATATTAAACTAATATTTTATATATAAAAATTTACTAATGAATTCTCATGGTTTTTATATTTTTATTATTTAAGTTAATTTTTTTATATAATAATATTAATAAATTTTGTGATAACGAATTTAAACACCATTTACGTTTATTTATTTTTACTTTATAATATCATGTCTAAAATAAATATTTTATCTTTTTTAAAAGTATTTTTTGACAACAATACTAAACACTAAAAATCTTATAATTAACTTTTCAAAGTCACTTTTAAAATTACTTTCTGACGGCACTTTTAAAAGTATTTTTTAAAAATCATATTAATTTAGGTTGTCCTTTCAGCTTTTAGGGCTTCATTCTTCTTAATTTGGACCGACTCACGTCACACACCTAATTTTGATGGATGAATCTTCTAACAAGGATTTTCTACATACACAATGCCTTGAACTCGATACCTACTTAAGCGATACCAAGCTGCTTACCACTTGGACCTGAATGCCTTTTTTAAATCAAATATTAAATAGATTGTACATTTAATTTAAATATAATATAATATCTTAATTTTTATAAATAACTTTACTTGATAAATTATTTTATTAATTTAACATAAAAATATTACATTAATTATCTTTCTCCTATATCCCTCTCCTTTGCTTACCAATTCATATGCTCAAAAGGAATGGCAGATGGAACATAAACAACATAGTTTCTTAATCACCAATTGGATGAATGATACAGTGGTGAAAGAAAAAAACAAACACTCGAAAAGTAAATCCGAAACCAACCAGGCATTAACCATGTAAAAATCGGGTTTAGTTCATTTTCGATGCGACTCCAAATCCGACATCACTTTGACTGGTTTAATCTTCTTCTTCTGATACTTGGCGTAAGAATACCACACCCCGCCCGCCGTGTTTATAACCAATCGGGTTACGTTCAAACCGTGAACTTGCACACCTCCCAGTAAGATAAAACTGAGTGTCTGATAAATAACAATAATAAGAAGTAAATAAATCAGTCACCATGTAATCTGAAAACTATACCTTCGTTCATATGTATATGTATGTACATACAGATATTACACACACACACACTATGTTCACCGGACTATTTCATTTCCTTTATAGTACTCGTGTTTGATGCATTGATTAGATAACTAATCGTGTATGAAAGTAAGATACTCCAAATATACGAAAATGCTCGATATACCCATAGGTACATTCAAGATTTAATTGAGTTCGGGTAACATAGTGTGTCTGCTGTATATATGGTTTTCAACCGGGTTATGGAGCAAACTCACTTACCGTGGATTCGACACCTTTGAGTACTCCAACAATGGTTGTGGTTAGAGCAGAGTTAATTATGGTACACAAAAACATGGTGTAGTTGAGAGCAATGCCCATCGCCAATGAAAGAACTAGGGTGAACAAAAACAAGAAAGAATTGCTCTGCAAACAATGATAATGAACCGATGTTAGAAATAAATTTTACGAAATGCTAATAACATCCAAGAAACAACTTAGAATTTGAGCAGGGAATTAAGTAAAAACCGTGAATCGGTTTTATCCGTATATATGGTACAGGTCGAAGGTCATCTAAACTGCAGCTCTAATCTCATCTAAACTGCAGCTATTACGAAGGTCACGAGGCCAAATGTTATTGGAAATAACAGTTTCAATGAATCTCGGGGCATTACATCCGTGATCAGGCCTAACACAAACAAATGAATTACAACTGAAAGAAAATGTGCGAAATGACCGTGGCAAGTAACAATGCCAAAGAATTCGGGAACTCTCCTGTCGCGATGATGAGAAATAGCAAAAATGGAAGGGAAAGAAAACTGTTATAGAACATTATGTCTATTGAAGACAGCCCTTCCTCTGCACCAAATTTCTCCAACAACACAAGGTACATGGTCTGCAGTTTCGGATTAAACTTCAACACGAGAAAGCAAACTTTATGTAATGAACCTCAACAAGCAATGCACATTCGTAACCAGCTATTTGTATATATGCAAAAGGAAACCTGGAAAAACACAGAAGTTAGGGCCATGGTGTATCCGGGTAAGTCGAAAGAAAAATCTCCAATGGCAGCTACAATAACTCCCACAGCAGTCAAAACTACTGAAAGGATCACCTGAAAATTAACAAAGAAGCATAACAAAAATTGTCAAAGAAAAGCTTTCGAAAGGACAAATGGTTGAACAGTTTTAATCACTGCACCAGCTCCATTTATCAAATGTTTCCAAGGCCGAAGAAGAAACAAAGTGCCGCTCTACACTAGTCACTATCAAGGTCAATAAAATTCAGGGCTTCAGAACAACAAGAAACAAACGATCCAGGGTTAAAAGGAAATGATAAACCTAGAATGATTTGAGACAGATTATGGAAACAAAAATTAACAATGAACCAACAATGCCGTAATACGAAATTCTAAGCTTGTTACAAACAACAAAGAAACAAAACCCTTGAATATGAAACAAAAACGTTATAAATTCGTTGACAATGAAACAAGTAATCATAAAGAAGGATATTCATACTCTCAGATGAATACCAAGAAATGCGAAAATCTAACTGTAAAATCGCATCAAGGTGATAACGAGGAACCAATGGACATTGACATGAACATCATACACAAGCTCAACAGTCACGTAACAAAGGAGATCAAAATTATATATATCAAAAGAAGTAAACTAAAGTGTAAGCCTATCAAAGAAGTGACATCACAGACCTGAGTTGTAGGTTTTCCCTCTCCCGAAAGGAATCTGGCAACGAGAACAGCAAGAGGTGTGAGCCTCTTAATGGCAATATACATAGGAATATTAACCCCCTTCAAGCTTGCAAGAGCAAATGCCGCATTTGCATTGTAAAACAAAGAAACAGGGAGAAGCCTTTTAGCTGTGGTAATATCAACCGCTTTAGCTTTTGTATAACCCATTTTCCGACCAAAATGAATGAGCAGGACAGTGGCCAATTGCAAAGACAATTAACTGACCAAGTAAGTACATTACATGTTTTCAATACATTCAAAGACCCAATTTCTATCTTCAAAAAGTAAGAAGAGTCATGGAATGTGCATACTGCATAAGAATTGCTTTGTTGATGAAAACCATAGCCATGGAAGCAATCCCATATGATAAGGCTGCAGACAAACAACAGGGAAAACAAAGTCTTCAGCTGTTTTTTATAACATTTTTCATTTTATCAAAAAAGCAAGAACAGTGTACTTGGAAGGCAAAATAAATGGTAGTCCGACATACAAAACATCCGTGTCAGAAGAATTACAACACAAAATTATAACCTTAAAAAGGAGCTTCCATCCGTGACACTGCTACTGTCCATGATTGGTAAAGATCGAAGCTTTTGCAAATCAAAAACAACTTCACCAGCAGCAAATCCAAGTCCAAATCCAATCCAATGCAATCACATGTTGGAGTAAACACAACCCAAATTCCACCTCAATAATATATACAAAAACTATAAAGAGATTCCTGCAAATCAAAGAGCCAGAATTGGGTATTCAAATCGGGGAAAACAAAAGGAAAATGAAAACCAACCCATCATCGGAAAACAACTCACCTGGTGAATTAAAAAGAGACCCAAGGATTAATTCAAAAGAAAAAATCTGGGAAATGAGAGAAATATAGGATCGAGTGAAAGGGGAGTTTGAAGGGTTGATGGAGAGGCTAAGAAATCCAGTGAGAAAAGGAAGGTGAAGATGGAAAATCCAATAAAATAATGAAGTAAATAAATAAATGGACCGCAAAGAAAGGGCAAAAGGAATGGAGATTTGGAATATAGAGGAACAGCTCCATCGCAACGCCAATAGAGCTTTGGCTGTTTCGTTATTACGGATAAATCTTTTTCCGATAAGTAGCAATTATTATATATGTTTCTATGGCTACATATTTTTTTTTTTTTTACATTTTTAAGATGTATGTATTAAGAATTTGGTATGGGATAAAATAATCGGGCGTTACTAATATAGATCAAAACATGTACATAAAACTTAACGTATTTATTATAAACGCAAAGAACACGAAGAGTATATATACATGATAATTTGTGTAATCTCAATTTTCGGTGAATAAATTTCATGACTCAATGAAACCAAAATACTCTTCCCAACATCCTTTCAATACCTATTTCTACAATGTAGATACAATAACTGTAGATAACCTAAAAGTGGTTATATTTCTCTAAATAATAATTCTTTATAACTCTCATAATTCAAAAGGTTAAACATAAGTCTATATTTATAGACTCAAATACTTGATCACTAAAAAACTTTATTAGATAAGATCTCATACTTAAAATAGATATTTATTCATTAAAATAAATCCTAATTACCAAGTAATCTTCAACCACTAGAATTACAATAAAACTCAACTCAATTACCTATTAGAATTTGAGTCAAAATATAACAAATCTCCCATTGACACAAATTCTATTCGAGTATTGGTCTTCAAGTCTTTAACAGCTTCAATTTTTACGTAGTATCCGTTGAAGCACCATTGAATCGATTGAGAATTGCTCCCACTACAAACTAAAAGCTCGTTGCAGCAATACTCATCTGGCATGTCTCCAATATCGCACCGCAAAATTCGTAGCAAAAATTCCTCCACAATAGAGCAACTCGAACCATAGCTCATCATACTATTTGTTAGGAATTTGGTATGAGGCAAAATAACCAAAGCGATAACAACAAAGACCAAGACATGCACAAGAGACAAGATTTAACGTGGTCCACGGACGAGCGAAACGAACAATCCACTATAAACGTAAAGAACACGAAGAGTACAAATGCATGATAACCCATGTAATCCCAAAACCTGGTGAATAAATCCCATGGCACGGTAAAATTAAAATATTCTTCCCAACATCCCTTTAATACTCATCTCTACAACGTAGACACAATAATTGTAAAGAACCTAAAATAATTACATATTTCTAGAGAATTATTTTCTCTAACTCTCATTCTCTTGTTCTCTCATATTGGTCGCCAAAAAACCTTAATCAATAAAATCTCTTATCTAAAATAGATATTTATTCATTAAAGTAAATCTTAATTACGAAGTAATTTTTAACCACTAAAATTATAATAAAACCTAATTCAATTATTAATTAGAATTTGAGTTAAAATATAACGATAGGTGTCTTGTGCATGGGCTTTAATCGTCTGAAGTGAGAATCTCAATGAATTTTCTAAAACCAGGAAGCTAAGTGAAACAAGTGAGAAATGAAACAACACACTCAAGAAAGCTAATAGTAAATGCTCGGTAATGATACAAATGAGCTTGTGAAAGGTCTTTATTTAGCCGATATTGTTCATAAAAATCCGAACTAATAAAAATTATCGAAACAATACAATAATCATACTGGTAAATTTAACGGTTAAATAAGACGATTACAATTACTTTTTTTTGTTAAACAATTAATAGTAAAACTTATAAGAAAATTAAAATAATAATTTTATAATAATATTAAATTATTGATTATTATTAATATTTGTGCAATTAATAATTTAATATAACTTATGTCATACTTAAACTCTATAAATTTTATTAAACTTGCGTTGTATTTCAATTTTCTTAAACTTTTTAATTACTTTAAACTTTAAATATTGAAGACTTTTTTTGAAGTACTTTAAATTTTAAATATTGAAAACTTTCTTTGAAGTTCTTTGGTTGATATATTTTAAGCCACTAAAATAATTAATCAATCGTACCAAATAAACCGATCAACCGTTTAGACGGTAACTTAAGTAAAATATGTCAAATTTTTCGTTCATGTAACCCTGCCTGCCAACAAATCATTCTAGTACAGTTAACCGCGTACATCCCTACTATTAATGGCGGAGTTTCTATACATCCTATACCATCTTCTTTTGGTCAACAATTATTCTTGTAAACTAAAAGCATCTTATAATTTTAGAGGTCTGCACTCACTGGATCTCCCAACTCCATTTTTTCTTAACACATTAATAATATTTTCTTGGATAAGCTTTGTGCATGATTAAATCCTAAAAAAAAATCAGCAGTAATACGCTACCTTCACAAAGAAAAACTTGTATTAATCTCCCAATCTATACAAATTTAGCTTGAATTATTTCCAACCAATTGTATCGTTCAAGATGGATTCAACAATTGCTTAGAGAAGAAACTCAACAAAAAAAAAAAAAGGATGGAGAGGCAGATGTTAGTGACGAAGATGATGCTCTGAAGGTTGATGACACCAAGCAAATGGACTCTGGTAAGGTTGTGTACCACCGGCTGTCGGTGGTGACACGGGTACTATCAGGAATTTGCGGATTCAGGAAGACATGGCAAAATATATTCTGAATCTCAGACGTCAATTTTGCACATTATGAACCCGAACCCCGATCTATGCATGAAGATCCTCTTCCTCATGCTGACCCTAATGAACAGTTATATGGAGTTGAAGAAGTTTAATGCAAGTTAATTCTTTTATATACAATTTTAGATATCATGGCAATCACAGTTATGTTTCATATTCTACAGTTTATTCCCAAACATTCTGAAAGGTGCCTAACATCTCACATACGGATGTCGTGAGACGAACAACGAAGGTCATGCATGGATGGCAACTATACACCACAAAGAATCCGACGGAAATGTCTATATTGGACGCAGTCGGAGTAACAATTGTCTTGCAAATAACCACAAGGATCTAGCATATTTTTAGGGCCAAAAACAATAGGATTTGAATATTAGACATTTCTTTCAATGATAGGATGGCCAAAAAATACATATGAACAAAATAAATTACCCGAGAAAATGAAGCCAATTACTGCAACTGAAAATTTTCCATCAGCCATTTCAGCTCTCTTGACCTGATTCCCTCGATTCGACTTGGGTTTCGAGATGGAGATGTCTGGTCTGAAAATGAAAAGCTACTGTTGTAATGGCTGGTTATCCCCTTCAGTAGATGGATTTGATTTGGAAATGGCCAAATCAACGTCTTCAGAATCTTTCATCACATACTGTATTGCTACTGGCGAATCTAACTCGCAACTTTTTATTTCTTCCGGAACCGATGAACATTGCTTAGCATCAACCAGCTTCACACTTTGAGCTTTTAGATCTTCAGAGCTGGCAGCAACAAACAGATCTTTGTCAAGCCTGCAATCCTCCTTATCAGAAGAACACGGCTGAGTACTAATCCTGTCCATATTCTCCGGATTTTCTCTCACAGCTATATAATTAACCTTATCCATATCATCACCGTTAATTCTGATAACTTCTGAATCATTCTGGAAAGAGGAATTGTTTTTACACAAGGAATGTTCCTCTGAAAGAGATGAATTTGACTTTAACTGAACCACATCAGCATCCTGACGTCGGTGAATGGCATCATTATTCTTTCCTTTAGATGACTCAACTTTAAGTCCTGGAATTTCTGAATGCAAACTGCTATTCGATAACGGGGATGGAGAAAGATCAGATGAAGTAACAGACTGAATTTGTTCCTTCAGAAGATGCTCAACGTCAGCTTTCATATGCTGTTCATCCTTCCCCTGAGTTCCTGAAGTTCTAAGACATGATGGGCGTACAGAAACCCTGCACAAACGGATCCCTATAAGGTCGCTGGTATAAAGCACTTGCAAAGATGATTACACATACAACCAAAGCAATAGCAATTTCTCTCAAAGTACTTATTCATCTATCTGCAGGACAAAGAATATTTTTGTGAAAAGGGCTAGGGGTCTAAGTGCCAGAATTTACTGAGGAAAGGAAAAGGTACCTGCAAATTAAGACAATTTAAATTAAGGATTTTTAATTGCAATAAAATATTTGCTACATAAATTATTCTAATTACTCTAGATATCAAATTCCAGGTTACAATTCCTTTACAACTTAATCCATTGCTGCAAAGTAAATCAAGGCTTTGAACAAGAGAAAGAACGAGCAAAACTGGCTTTAAGTGCTAGAATTTACTGAGGAAAGGAAAGGTACCTGCTATATAGAAGCATATATGCTCCCTGAGAAAGTACCTCTTCCGATTCAACCCTCGTGACCTGGGAAAAGAGGCAGAAAATGTTGAGATTAAAACTGAAAATCCAGGTAAAATCTTTTTTCCTGTCAACCCCACTTTGTAATGATGATTGAAGGTGGATGACACAGAAATTTTTTAATAGGCACAACACTTTCAATCAGAAAAGGGAAATGGTGGTAAAGACATGAGAGAGTGAATACCTTACAGTCATCAATTCTATACCAGTTTCCACCGAAATCTTTGGTATAGCAGATGTAATGACCAAAAAAGGATGCATTCAGCATATCCACGTGGACAACAACTGCATAAAGTTTGTACACATTGGTATCATCTCCATCTGCACTCATGTAAGGGGTAAGATCTAATGTCTCGGGAAAGCTGATTCTTTTGTTGAGTTTTCCAAACCGGCCACTCTGCAAAGATTTGCAATAGATATTTCAGGATCATAAGACAACTTCAATAACCAGAAAATGGAAACAAGAGCAATCATCTACTGCCACATCAAATAAAGCAAACAAATTACACATGCACGATGTAGGTTAGACCTGAAATCTTTTCAAGGCAATTGTAAGAATGTTAGGAGCCCATCGTATGGTAAGCCGCTTCCATGCCTTCACATAATCATTGCAACTAAAAAGAATAAACACCATAATTAAACCAAACAGTTGCACATTATTGCACTATAAAAACATATAAAATATAACTAAAATTCTGTCTCAAAAATTTGAAATCACACAAGCTAAATTATATAGATCCTGACGGAAAGTGGAGGAGAAGCAATCATACCCATCACATTTGTACATATTTTCCCCATGAAGCCACTCTTTAACAGTGAATTGTTCAAGGCATTCCTCCAGCGATGAAGCATCTCCATTAATTTCAACAGTTAAGTCCATCATATTTTCATATTGATTTGAAATCTTATTGCAATTAGAACAAATCACCTACAAGGTATTAACATGATGATAAAGCAATAGAAATCAACGTACAAAAATTTGAACATTAAGAAACACCAAGCAAGGTGATTTATATGAAGGATTATGGGAAATCAACTATAATAGCCTTAACAGTAACATGATCGAACTACATTTAAATGCTCACAGTAAGGAGCAACACTCCTATGCACATTGAGTTTCCAATTTATATAGGTACTCTATTTTTATTTTTTTATGGGGGGACGCTAAATTAAGAAGCAAATTGAAAAACACAATGTTTCAGAACATTGTCCGCTAACAGAATCCATAGACACAGTAACTTTATCAATGTTGAATAACCAAAGTTCAATGGGAAAAATGGGATGCATCACCTGAGACTGCAGATGACCACCGTATATATGCTGAATAAGGGTTGTCTCTTGAGAGCTATGATCTACAGCTTTTTCTCCACCAAAATCATCAAGGCAGACTGATTGCATTGTATCAATAGCAAACCTGAAAAAAAATACAAGGCAGTGAATAATGACAAATAAATCTCGAAGTCTACAATTTCCTCTAGTTAACTTCAAGGTGCCAAAAAAATGCAATCAAATATGAGAGATACTAACCTCATGAATTCATGAGCATCCTCCTGTTTTCCATAACCAAGATTACCTCCAATATTAGGCAACCGTGAGAGAATATTAATTGGTGAAAATGGATTCTGACTCTGGCTTGATCTTTCGACGTGAGTTTGAAGTTCACACAGGAAACACCAATCATTACGTCTGCCTGGAAAACAGAAATAACAACAAAGGTCGGATCCTGTTCAAGAACCTCGAGTGTAACAGTTTTAGTTTCAAATTTTACATTGTTTCCGATGCCCTTCCTCCAACAAGTAAGCAACAAGCGGCCGGGTAGATACAAGGCATTGCAGAACCACATTGGCAAAGCAACTGCAGGAAAAGGACAAACATGAAAAAATAAATAAAGATTAGAATAAGAAACATAAACTTATCTAGTGTAATAAAAAGTTATAAGAAAAGAAAAAGCTCAAACAAAAAGAAATATTAGCATGGTAAATATGAACCTATTCCCACAATTTAAGAGTCCACAAGGAGGGAATCCTGGTTTGTCCCAGTTGAAAAGTTTTACAAACTCATTATATGGGAAAAGAACCTGCAGAAAAAAATAGAACATGAGTTCTAAATTTACTTGTATTGTTTTTTAAAAGTGTCAAAGATTAACCTCTTTTGGCTTCTTGCTGATCTTAGAGGTTCCACAGGAAGGAACCAATGCAACTCCTGAAAATGGTTTTGTGTTAGCAGTCTGTGCTGAACTTACTTTACACTTTGTCTTATGCCCATCATTCCAGTGCACCTGCTGGCAAGTTAAGGAGCTGAAAAAGAAAATAAGATCAAACCATTCGGGTGATGAGTAATTAACTAAAACATTCGCAAATCATTGTTCACTAGCATACTAACAGAGAATTCTTGTTTTCTTCTATTGCACGCGTATGCAAATTTTGAAAATCTTTTTATAACACAAGCATTGTTATGTATAATTGACTATCGAAGTGATCAAAATCTCAACATCAAACTTTCTATTTGTTTATGTACATCATCATCAGTGCTAAATAAGTCCGGATTCAACCTAGTTTAAGCACCACATTAATTTTACAGAGAGAAAAAGGGGGAAAATCCAGGAAATCCCGGCAAAAACAATTATTTCTAAATTCTTAATAAATCTGAAGAAACTAAATAATTATTATCTTTTGTACAAAATTCCAGTAAACCCCTGCAAAGACAATTTTCTTACTTATAAATCGAAAATAACAATAATCCTAAGCAATTAAGCTTACCTCGATGCAAAACCAAATAAATAAATAAATAAATCAGAAAGCGGTCAATCACTGGGGCGATTAAATGAGTATTAACCAAAATAATAAAAAAACATCATAATTATAAAACTTTCTCGTTAACTTTTCGTTATATCGAAAAGTAAAAGAAAACTTCAGCTATAACAATAATGAAAAACAGCAATAACCGCCGCAAAAAGGCAATCAAAGGAAGAAGAGGATCGCACAAGAAACAAAGGCGCAACGTACCAATAACGAACAGATTTACAACGCGAGCACTTCTTGGGGGCGGGATTGGAGCAAACGGCGCAGGCGGAGACGTCGTTGTCGATGGGGATGGAAGGCATTGTTATCCGGCGATCGAAATCGGCGTCGGCTCGGAAGTATTTCGAGGCCGTGTTCTTGATGAGATGAAGGGCCCCCAAAGCGAGAACCAAAAGCGTGAATATGAATTGCAGGAACCAATTCGCATCCAATGTTACTCTACCCACACGCATCTACGCCGATCCTAGGGTTCATATTGAATTTACTCTCACACTAAAACCCACAAAATTTGAAAAAAAAATCTAGAGGTTTGTGTTTTTATACCTTAGGGAAAGAATGTGGGTTCCTTAGGTGATACGAAAGAAATATAAGAAATTAACGACAAGAGGAAGATGCTGAAACCCAACCCAGCCTCGCTCGTTCCACGCCGTTTTTGAAGCTCAGGACAGTTAGGTCCTTCACTTTTACAAGTAGAGTTTCGGATCAAGGACGTTTAAATAGTAAATTATCATTTAATTAAATATTAAATTAGTTATTAATATTTTATATTCAAATTTTTTTTTTCTCATATTCAGTTTAAATTTGTATTTGAATTTATGTTATTTCTCTTAACAATGTTGTTTTTAAAGCTCGAATTTAATTATCCCTTGTTTTGATTCTTTCATTAGAGTGTAAGGGTACATTGAAAAATGTCTAAACTATATTTATTATTTGTTTTAAGTGCATAACGCTTTTTTTCTTTAAAATAAATGTCTAAAAAATTGTTAGTCATTTAGAACTTAACACATGATTAGGGTGAAATCAGGTGAACCAACTGCCAACGTTTAGCCCTTACCTTGCTGGACCTAGTTATCTAACTTTAAAAATTATTAATTGAATAACGGATAAACGAATGACGACACCGAAAGAAAAAAACTATTTGATAATGGTATTGTGGCAATTGACGACGATATAAGAGGGTTTGTGATTTAGAGTTAAGAATATATAGAGATTCAAGATATTTTTTGAGGAATTATGAAATTTTATGAGATTTTTAAAAATTCAAGAAGTTTAGACTGTTAGAAAACTAAAAGAAATTAAAATCAAATTTATGTGTTAAGCAATGTTTGATGTTAGATTCAACATTAAATTTCAGATTAATCTTCATAATTTGCTAGGGTTTGTATTTAGGGTTAATTGATCAATTTAGGGCTAATACTAGATTCATTTAGTTAATAATTAGATCACTATTTGGGCTTTCTATAATTTGGGCTTTCTTTGTTAGGTTTTGGGTTACTCCATGTGTGCTTTTCTTCTATGCCTTTACTTGCCATCCCCTATTTGTCATTCATGTGATTTTAACTACGATTATTGTTGATTAATTTAAATCATAAAAAGTGAGGTATTCATTAATCCCGATATTTGTGTCGCAACAGTCCGAGCCTAGAGGATGTTGACCAAATATTTGAGTTAATCCTTACCGAATCAAAGTAAAATTAAAATTTAACCAAGTCATTACATCATATTCTAAAATGCTTGCATCATGCATAAAGGTGACGTGCGAGATTCGAACCATAAATTAACACGACAACCAGGCTTATTAGATGTCGATTTAATCTATGGTCCAATGTATCGTCAACCTTATTAATTAAATGCCCAATTAATTTGAATTCACCAGTTTGATAATGCCAGTTCAATTAAGGTCACCGAATTAAATTCTTTTCAAATTTCGACAATTTCCTTCGATTAAAAGCAACAAATATTTTGGTACCAATTTCCGGGCGTGATGGGGGGTGCTAATCCTTCCCCACACGTAACCAACTCCCAAAGCCTTTCAAAATGAATCTCTGGTTTTGTGGTGTCCGCCCTACCTTATCCAAGGGGCCGGTGGCGACTCCCAATTTTCAGTCAGTTTTCTAAAGAAAAAGAGTTTTCAAAAGAAATCCCTTTAAACCAAGATTACAAAGAAAGGATTTATGGGATAACCCGTAGCGTCGAACTTATAATTTTTCAAAGAGTTTTGTTTTCATAAAACGTCGTTATATCTTGGCGACTCCGCTGGGGACCGGACCAAATTTTGTTTTTTTAAAACAAAAAGAGAGTTAGGCCAAATAAAATATTTGTTGCTTATTAATGATGAAAAATTTTCGCAATTTGAATTGATTCTAGTAAGGATTGACCCTTTCTTGAAAATGTAACTGCAATTAAACGATCTTTGATAACTGGTGACCTTTGAATTAATTTTTAATTTAATTTCTAAGGAATCACTGACATATGTTGCATCATCTCATCAAGCTCTACACCCGAGCTCCGTCCCTTAAGTGGGAGTGAAACGCCATATACCCACGTGAGTACCCTCAACGGGTCTGTAATTCACTTCTGGAATCCACGCCTTTTGACACGTGAGCAGCCCTCTACGTCATTAGATCATGCTTTCCCTCGAACCAAAACCAATTCGCAAGCTTGTAATGGGCCAGAATTGGGGTTCTTGTTACCTCAGTAGGTGATAAGACAGGTTCGAGTACCCCGTTTAAAATCGAACTCATGTATGTGAATCTAAGAAGCCCACCCCAGTAGAGCCATGTGGATAACCATAGCGAATTAGAATTCTTGTGATTAGGGTTTTCTTTTATATGTTTGCCTTTCGCTTAACTTACTTAATTTTATTTCTTCTCGTTTGCGAGTTTATTGTTCACCTCACGGCTAACCTTTTCTCTCATTTCCTATTTTTTTTATCTTTATTTTGCATATTATGTCATAATCATGAAGAGCACACTGAGTCTAGGAATATTTTGAAATTAAAAACTAGATCGATGGGGGACTTAGTTCGTAGCAATGACAAGAAGAATTTCGACCTTCAGATATGGTCGGAAGGGGAACAGTTACATGAGGGATATAGTATTACCGGAGGATTCAGATCAGCCATGTCAGCCACGACATTCATGAACACCAGATTTAATGATGTGTCTTATTTGAAGTCGGTATGGAACAATTGAGATTTCAAAATAAAGAGCACTTTCAGGGAAGAGTATGGTGACATCGCGTATTTGCTGAAGGTTCCAGTTGACCAAGCATTGCTGCAAACCTTGGTAGGTTTTTGGAATTCCGCCTACAGTTGCTTCAGAATTGGTAACTTCAATCTCACTCCTTCAATTCAAGAATACCAGGATCTTATAAATTGCAAAAGGATTGATATGGATCGAGTGTATTCTAAGCCGAGTAAGAACAAAGCTTTTCGAGGCAAGCTTGTTAGGATATCAAATACATTGTTGTCTTGGGTCGAGCAACAGGTCACCACTTGGAATGGTAAGGAGTATCTTAAGTGGGAGGGAATCCTGGCTTTGGCTTTTGTGCTCCCTGTCGGTCGAGTTCAGCAGAACCTGTTCGTGTTATTGATCTATAGATTGGTACTTTTCCCTCGAGCTTTGGGCCTGGTTAACCCGTCAGTTCTGGATCTTTTTGAAATTTTGAGCAGTGGGACTAATCCAGTACCTGTAATTCTGGCCGAAACCTTCTGATCCTTGAGATTTTGTTGAGAGAATGGAGGAGGACACTTCCAGGGATGCTCGCAGCTTTTGGCGATTTGGTTTTACAGCCACCTTTAGACCAATCCCAGTTTCTCCGGGCCCCTTTACGATGGTAAGTTCTCACCATTGGAAGAGTTTTTATGAAAGAATGATTGGCCAACCCGGAGATCTGAGGAAGTATGGCAGAATGTTCTTTGGAACCTAAAGGAAGAAGATATAGTGTGGAGGGCACCATGGTTGTTGGCGAAGAATGTTCTCTACAGATGCGAAGAGTATTCATGGGTACCGTTGCTTGGTCTTTGGGGGCATACTGCCCACGCACCCCTGCTGGTTTTAAGGCAGTATGGATCAAAACAGTCCGTGCCAGCCACCAAAGGGCTGAATGAGTTCAACGCAGATTACGCAAAGGAGAAGGGCTATAAGGCGATAGTATACAACGCTTCTTTAACCTGGAATAATGTAAGACGGGTTAGAATCATGAATGCTCTATATATGGTTACTCCTGAATATGAGGCGTGGCGATTCAACCGTGTCAACGAAAATATTCCATGTTTAGCCCCTACAACAAGAGATCTTTAGAAGAAAGATTGGCCACACTCCCCACCGAGGCTGATCTGATGAGGAAATAGCTTGAAGAAAAGTGAAAGAAATACCTCAAGCTTGAGGAGAAAGCTCATCAAGAGAAGTTCGAGTTCGAGTCAGAAAGGACGCAGTTCGAAGGGGTAGTCAAAGATCTACAAAAGAAGATAGATGAGTTAGAACTCGAACTCAAGTTGGAAAAAGAAGAGATTCGGCATCTCAAGAGGTTAAGTAGAAGAAAGAGAGTCACAGAAGGAGGGTTGAGCGAGGGGCTGGAGCTCTGACTTAAGGAAGAGAAAGAACGAGCAGAGAACTATAAGATCTCGAGCACAAAGATCGAGTGCTCACTTTGACCCAAGAAATGAAGAATCTGTGAACCTCCCATTCAAAACAAATTGAGAAGGAACAACACCAAAGCAGAGCCTTGAGGGATCAAGTGAAATGTTTTGAAAAATCTATTTTTAAGCACAAGGGCTCGACTTGCAAGTTAAAAGCCAGCAACTCAGAAAATCAAGCTTTGATGGCACGTATCGAATAGTTGGAAGCCGAGGTTCAAAAACTCAAAGATCTTGTAGCAAGCATGAGAGGGGCAATTCAAGTACGCCCGACTCTGAGTTTGGAACAATTGCACTTTGCAGCCTACACGATTTGGAGGTATGAGCAAGAATTGGCATGATGGGGGACTCAGATGCAGGAGGTTGCTCGAAAGATACAATTTCTAGCCGAGGATGCTACCGAGCTTCATGATTGTGTCGACGATGACTCCGAGGAAGGAGAGAGGATTGTGTGGATTTTGAGAGAGATTATAGACCTCAATACTACCTTGAAACCATATGTGTAGTTAGCTTTATCTAAGTTATTGTAACAAGACAATGTTCCTATCAATGAAAGTTGTTTAACGATGATATTTGCCGAATTTAGTGTTGCTCTTTGCATTCATGCATAATACATTTATTTGCATGCCTCATTTATTTACCAAAATTAACTAAAAGACTTTTCATTACAGAGAGAGAGAAAGTATTTTAATTCTTAAAAATTCAATCATTCCGCACCAATACGGAACCCGGTTACAGTCCTGAACCATGGATGATAGACTAGCCAAGGTAGAACAGGGGCAAAAAGACCTCGAAACATGTTTGGACGGGATTGGCCAAGATATCAGAGACCAAATAACTCAGTCACAAGATGATGTTATCGCTCGAATAACCAGTTTATTAGCAAAGATGGGCAATGAGGGAATCTCCATCGACATCCCAAATTTTGACGAGCAAGAAGGTGTTTTGTCTCATGTGAAGGTACAACCAGATATGCCAGAACCTGGGAAAAGGGTTTACATTAATCTCGTGGGAGTTTCTGCTGACCCTGTTGTTGGGGCATCAGCGAGTCACCATGGGGAAGCTCCAACAACTCAACCCTTTGATTTGGGAGTAGGATACGAGAGTGAAGTACCAGACTTGAACATGATGGATGAAGTTGAGAAGAGAATTAGGGACGATATGAAAAAGAAGTATGATGAGCAGTTTCGTATGCTCGAAGAGAGGCTAAAAGCCATCCAAGGGGCTGATGAACATGAGAATGATGCAAGTGATTTGAGTTTAGTGGCCGATTTGATTTTCCCACCCAAATTCAAAGTAACTGACTTCAACAAATATGATGAAACCACTTGCCCATCAGCTCATATTACCATGTACTGCAGAAAGATGAGAAGTTACTTATCCACTGCTTCCAAAAGAGTTTGACTGGGTCTGCAACTCGGTGGTATACCATGCTTAGCTGAGCTAATATCAAGTCATGGAAAGACCTTCAGAAGGCCTTCATAGAGAACTACAAGCATGTAACGGACATGATCCCCAGTCGAATTATGCTAGAAGGGATCGAACAAAAGACAAATGAGAATCTACGCCAATATGCCCAGAGATGGCGTGACGTAGCCGCTCAAATCTAGCCACCGATTTCTGAACATGAAATCACACTGATTTTCGTTAATACTCTAAGGGGGCGTTGTTTGACCATTTGATAAACAACACTACCCAAAGCTTTGCCGAGATGGTGAGGGCCGGAGAATCAATCGAAGTAGTAATAAAGAGCGGAGAGATCGATAGTGGGGAGAATACCCGTAAGAACTACAAGAAAAGAGATAAGGAGGTGAACAATACAAGCACCTACGTAGCTCCGAAGAGTTTCACTATTTCACCACCACGAGCCGCAGTCGGAGGAGGGCAGGTTTCAAACAAGAAAGAGACCAGGGCCCCGAAGAGGGAAAATGAGATGATGTCATCTACCCCACTCCCGGTATCGTATGCTGAACTATACTCGCAACTGCACAAGGCTGATTTGGTCTGGTCTTATTATGTCACTCCTTTCAAACCTCCATTCCCTGCGTGGTACGATGAAAATATGAACTGTGAATACCATGGCGACGTCCCAGGACACTCGATCGAGAATTGCATTACATTCAAGAAGTTCGTAGATAACATGATAAATTCTAAGGTGTTGCAGCTAGACGAACCGAATGTAGCCACTAACCCGTTACCAAATCACGAAGGTCGTGGCATAAATGCAATTGAAGAAGAGTACACTAGGAGAGCTAAGACGAGCGTGTCCGAGGTTAAATCCCCTATGAGGTGGGTGTTTCAATAGTTATATATTGCGCGCCTAATTGACAAGGGTATGAAGATCGTACAACAAAGAAGCGGGCCGTATTGTGAGTTCCACCAAGAGGAAGGACATGATATTCAGTGTTGCGAGGAGTTCAAGTAGGTGATTCAGAGAATGATGGATAATAAGGAGATTGAATTCTTTGAAAAAGATGAAGAGAGAAAGGAATCAGATGTATGCACATCAGATACCCCCAAGATCAAGTATGAGGTAGATATACCTTTTATTATATCACTCAGGCCAAAACCGGAAAGCTTATCCCAAGATGAGAGTTCCAAAGTAACTCTAAAAATACAGATTTCGGCTCTGACTCCTTTTCCGTTTAAGGATGCTCAGAAAGTACCGTGGAGTTACACTGCCCACGTCTCTATAACAAAGAAGCCAGAAGTACTAGGGGAGGAGAAACTGTCCGGTGGAGAACCCTCAAAGAGTGGAATCGAGCCCCGATATGGTGAATGAAGTAGGACATTTTACCAGAATTGGTAGATGCTATTCACCAAAAATGGCAAAGGCGTCAGAAGAGCTGAGAGACAAGGGCAAAGCAGTAACCACCGAGCCCGAAAAAATTTTCAGAGAGGAACCTCCCCCTAGAATTCATGAGCCGGTGATAGAGTCAGGCACATGAATTCCTAAAGTTCCTAAAGCACAGCGAATACAACATTGTTGAGCAGCTTAAAAAATATCAAGCGCGGATTTTAGTACTCGAATTGTTGTTGAGCTCAGAAAAGCACCGGGATGCATTGTTGAAAGTATTGAATCAGACGTTCATCCTGGACAATATCTCAGTGGACAAGTTAGATAGAATAGTGGGTCACACTACTGCAGATAACTACATCGCCTTTACCGACGATGAGATTTCGATGGAGGTATGGGGTCAACTAAGGCTTTGAACATCACCTCCCACTGCAAGGGGCATGTTTTACGGGGGGTTCTCATCGACAATGGGTCCACCTTAAATGTATTACCGATGGTGACCCTGCAAAGATTACCGATGGACAGTTCACACATGAAACCATGTCAGAACTCCGTTAGGGCATTTGACGAGACCAAGAGGGATGTTATCGGGAAGATATAAATACCGTTGTTGATTGGTCCTACTGAGTACGTTGTCAAATTTGTGGTAATGGACATCCGATCCACTTATAACTATTTACTAGAAAGACCATGGATTCACTCGGCCGGAGCCGTGCCTTCATCCATGCACCAGAAGTTGAAATTTGTTATTGATGGGAAGTTGGTGAGTGTAGGAGCTGAGCAAGACATCATTGATTCCGTAAGGACTGGCGCTCTTTATGTCCAAACTGATGAAGATGCTGTTGAGTGCTCATTTAGGGCCTTAGAGCTCGTGAATGCTACCTCCATGGCAGAGGGAAGCAAGATCCCACACCCTAGACTATCAAATTGCACCAAGATGACAGTCTGGAAAACCCTGGGACCAGGAGCCAAGAAGGGCAAGGGGCTCGGAAGAAGTTTGCAAGGATGCTTGCGCGCCAAGAGCGTCATCAGCAAAAAGGATCGATTTGGGCTCAGCCATAAACCCAATTTCCATCAGAGAAAGCTAGAATGGAAGAAGAAAGAAGAACAAAGGAAGGCCAGATTCAAGGGTGAAGACATCCTATGAGAACCAATGACTTTCCTTCAGTTAAAGAATATTTTTATGTTTGGAGGAATAATCAATATGGAGGAAAAGATATACGAAGCTGGTATAGAAAGCGCCGAATTCATCAAGGAGGAAAGGTTTAGCGAGGCGCTAGAGAGAATGGACGTCAACATGATTGGACTGTTGTAAATCTGCCAATAGTTTTTAGGTCTAGATTAGAGTAATGCTCAGAACCAACCCTATTTGTTTTGTCCGTAAGCAATATGGATCTTTTGTAATGGGCTCCTAGGCTAATCTGCTTGTTTTTAATTCATTAAAAAAAGATGATTTATGTTTTTCTCAAATGGCAAACATTTTGTTTTCTTTGTTTTTACATTTATTCATTACATTCATTATTCATTATTCATTATTATTATATTTATTTCATTAATCCCATAAGAGTATTCATTTATTGTCCCAATACATATTTATTCAAATTGTTTTAGGGTCCCTATTATTGACTGTATGAATGGTTCCGAGTCTAACTCTGAGATAGATTTTGAGCGACCCTCGTGTTTGGCGGAAGTCGAGGAAGAAGATGATGAGATAGAAGTAGAGATCCCAGATGAACTACTCCGATTAATAGAAAGTGAAGATAATCAAATTTTGCCTTATCAAGAAGAGTTAGAGATCCTCAATATGGGAATAGAAGAGGAAAGAAAAGAAGTAAAGATCGGTACTGCCCTCTCGGCTGAGACCCGACGTGAATTGGTTGAGTTGCTTTCAGAATTCAGAGATGTTTTTGCATGGACCTATCAATACATGCCAGGTCTGGATACAGATATTGTAGTGCACAAGCTACCGATCAAGCCAGAATATAAACTGGTCCAACAAAATCTTAGAAGGATGAGACCATAAATGTTGTTGAAGATTTGAGAGGAGGTGAAGAAATAGTACGATGCCTGATTCTTAGGAGTCTTTAAATACTCAGAGTGGGTTGCGAACATAGTCTCTGTTCCCAAAAAAGATGGAAAGGCCCTTATGTGTGTAGATTATAGAGACCTTAATAAGGTAAGCCCCAAAGATAATTTTCCTCTGCCTCATATCGATACTTTGGTCGACAAAACCGCGGGACATTTGTGGTTTTCTTTCATGGATGGGTTCTCGGGGTACAATCAAATTAAAATGCATCTGACAACATGGAGAAAGCTATGTTCGTGACCATGTGGGGAACATTCTGTTATAAGTTGATGCCCTTCGGGTTGAAGAACACTGGAGCAACCTACCAGAGGGCCATGGTAACCCTTTTTCATGACATGATGCATAAAGAGATCTAGGTATATGTAGATGATTTGATCGCCAAATCCCGAACGGAGGAAGAGCATATTCAAAACTTGAGGAAACTTTTCCAAAGGTTAAGAAAGTATCAGTTAAAACTCAATCCAGCCAAATGCACCTTCACCGTCATGTCCGGTAAACTTTTAGGCTTTGAGGCTAGCCGAAAATGGATTGATATTGACCCAGATAAAGTGAAAGCCATTCAAAATCTCCCGCCACCTTACCCAAAAAGAAGTTCAAGGTTTCTTGGGAAGATTGAATTATATATCTCAGTTTATTTCTCAGTTGACCGACAAATGTGATCCGGTCTTCAGATTGCTCCGAAAGAATAATCCGAGAGTATGAGACGAAGAGTGTTAGGAGGCTCTGGAAATGATCAAATGATACTTGACTAATGCTTCAATTCTAGTAGCACCAGTATTGGGAAGGCCATTGATCTTGTATCTAACGGTCTTTGAAAACTAAATGGGTTGTGTTTTGGGACAACACGATGAGTCTGGGAAGAAAGAAAATGCGATCTACTATCTGAGCAAGAAATTCACTGATTGTGAAACACAGTACCCGCCGATTTAGAAGTTGTGTTGTGCTCTGGTATGGGCTACCAAAAGGCTCAGGCAATACATGTTGTATCACACCACGTGGTTGATATCCAAGTTGGACCATTTGAAGTTCCCGATGGAAGCACCAGAGCTAAACGGAAGGCTGACCCATTAGCAGATGTTATTATCTAAATTCAACATATTGTATGTAAGTTAGAAGGCAGTAAAAGGGAGTGAAATAGAAAATTTCTTGGCAAGCCGTACTTCAGACGACTATGAATCTTTGGACTTCAGTTTCCCCGATGAAGACCTAATGTACATAACAGTTGAGGTAGAAGCCACTCTAGAGGACGAGTTGTGGAAGTTCTACATCGATGGGGCATTTAATGCATTAGGCCATGGAATTGGGGCAGTGTTAATCTCTCCAAAAAATGTTTACTATTCTTTCACCAGTAGATTGGAATTCTTTTGCACAAATAACATAGCAGGGTATGAGGCTTGTGTTATGGGTTTAAATGCGGCCATTGAAAGGAAAATCAAGGTGCTTCAAGTTTCTGGGAATTCCTCCTTGGTAATCTATCAGTTGAAAAAAGAATGGGAAACAAGAGACTCAAAGTTGGTCAAGTATTACGATCTAATTCAAAAGTTAGTTAAAAGCTTTGAAAAAATTAGCTTCATCTACCTTCTAAGGGAAGACAATCAAATGGAGGATACCTTGGCAACATTGGCTGCAATGTTTAAAGCAAGTAATGAGGCCGAAATGAAGCCAATCGAGATGAAAATTTTTTAGATGCCAATTCATTGCTTCAGTTTGGAAGAAGGAGCAGATGGTAACCCATGGTATTATGACATCCTTCAGTTTATCAAGCTCCAAACCTACCCCAAAGAGGCCAATGAAAATGACAAGAGAACCATTAGAATAATGGCGGCAGGGTATGTTTTAGACGAGAAGATTTTATACAAGAAGGGTAAGGAAAAAATCCTATTAAGGTGTGTCAATACCCAAGAGGCAAAAAACATATTGGCCGAGGTGCATGATTGGCTATGTGGGATACATGCCAATGGTTTCTCGATAGCTCGAAAGATTATGAGGTATGTATATTTTTGGTCAACCATGGAAGGAGATTGTATTAGCTATGCAAAGAAATGTCACAAGTGTCAGGTATATGCCGACAAGATCCATTCTCCACCTTTGCCCCTGTACACCATGAACTCACCATGGCCGTTCGCTGTATGGGGAATGGATGTCATTGGTTAGATTCATCCCAAGGCATCTAATGGACATCACTTCATTCTGGTTGTCATCAATTACTTTACTAAGTGGATAGAAGTAGCATCATATGCCAATATTACAATAGCAACAACTTGCAAGTTTTTGAAGAAAGATAATTTTTTCTTACGGCTTGTCGGAAAGGATTATTACCGATAATGCTTCCAACTTGAACAATAAAATGATGGACGAGGTGTGCGAGCAATTTAAAATAACACACCATAACTCCAGTACCTATCGCCCCAAGATGAATGGAGCGGTAGAAGCGGCAAACAAAAATATCAAGAAGATCATAGCAAAGACTACTGACACCTTCAAAGATTGGTATGAAAAGTTACCGTTTGCTTTATTTGCCTACCGCACATTTGTACGAACTTCCACGGGGGCAACGCCATACTCATTGGTTTATGGCACGAAAGTGGTATTACATATCGAAGTAGAGATTCCATCACTTCAAATTTTAAATGAGGTAATGATGGAAGAAGCTGAATGGGTGCAGGCTCGATACGACCAATTGAATCTCATTGATGAGAGGAGGTTGAAAGCCCTTTGTCATGGCCAAATGTACCAAAAAAGGATGATGCGAGCTTACGACAAGAAAGTTCGCCCGAGGGAATTTCGAGAAGGGGATCTTGTGCTTAAAAGAATCTTACCGACTCAGAAGGATTCCCGTGGGAAATGGATACCAAACTGGGAGGGACTTTACATTGTTCAAAGGACCTTTTTCGGAGGCGCCTTGATCCTAACAGAAATGGGTGGAAAGGTATTGAGCAATCCGGTGAATTCAAATTAGGCTAAGAAATACTATGCGTGAAGAGAAAAAGAGAAACAAAGAAAGAAAAAGAAAAAAGAAAAACAAAACAGAGTGAAAACCCGAAAGGGCACTTCGCAAAATGAAAATACCTAGAGTGAAAACCCAAAAAAGGCGCTTCAAATATCCAAAAAAGGAGGGTTCAAGATGAAAACCATAAAATGGCTTATTGAAACCAAGGGAGGATTTGAGCTGAAAACCCGAATAGGACAGCTCAGTTGATCACCGCAGATTAGACAACCAAGAAAAAGAACCCTCTCAAGAATCAAGGAGTCTCAGCAGAAAATTACTTGCAAGAGATCTATTTTGGTTGATGGGCTCTTACATCATTCATACAATCAATAATTGGGATGCAGCGTCATGCTTTGTTTTCCTTTTCTTCTATATTTTCTATGACTTTCAAATCATTCTAAAATTTGGAAATATTAATAAAGTATTGCTTCACAATCTTTTCATGTCTTTTCACAAGCATCCTGCAAGTAGGTTAACGTAGGTTTATTAAAAACAAAAGGTTTCTTGGTATTACTATATTCTAACCTTTTAAATGCAGACGGTGCGAAAAAGTATACTAAGCCCGAACCAAGAAGAGACTTCATTCATTAGGCCAAGAAATTAAAGGTAAGTCTCGACCACATAATGTTTTAAGACTGCCACCGAGAAGTAAAGAGATTTTGAGTATAAAACCGTCCCTAGACAAAAGAACCCGAAAGGGGACTGAAAGAGGAAAAAAAGAGAAAAAAAAGGAAAAAAGAAAAAAAAAGAAAAAAATGAAAAGAAGAAAAAGGAAGAAAGAAAAAAAGAAAAAAGAAAAAAGAAGAAAGAAAAGAAAAGGGAGAAGGAAAAGAAAACCAAAGTGAAAACCTGAAAGGGCGCTTTGAGAATAATGAATCTAAGGTAGAAGACTGAAAAGACATTTCAAGACGAGGAGATGCCAAAAGGTCAGAATGAAATGGGGTATAAATGGTAGCACCTAAACATGAAGCAAAGCACCATTCGTTACAAAGAAGAAGAAGAAGAAGAAGAAGAAGAAGAAGAAGGAAGTAAAGAAGAAATCCAAAGAATGGCTGATCGAGGAAAGGAAAGCTTTTGGGGAAAGTGATTAAATCCCATCAATCATGCATCATATGTATACTAGACATCCCTAAGATAGGAGCATGCTAACCTACACTATCATCGTGTTACATCTCTTTTTACAGATGGTTAAACGAAAAATTTTAAAGATTTCAGGCGAAGGATTTCAAGCTCACCGTGTTAGAGTTTTCAAGCGAAGGAAGCAGATACTCATAGTTCGGAGTTTTTAGAGCAAATGAGGTAGATACTCAAAGCTCAAGGATTTCGGGCGAAGGATTTTAAACTCGCCATATTAGAATTGATGAACAAAGGAGGAAGATACTCATAGTTCGGAGTTTTCAGAGCGAAGGAGGCAGATCCTCAAAGCTCAAAGATTTCAAGCGAAGGATTCCAAACTCGCCACACCAAGATTTCAGAGCGAAGGAGGTAGATACTCAAAGCTCAAAGTTTTCAGGCGAAGGATTTCAAACTTACCAAACTTGAACTACCGAGCGGATGATGCAAATACTCATAGTTTGGAGTTTTCAGAGCAACGAAGGCAGATATTCATAGCTCAAGGACTTTGAGGCAAAGGAGACAGATACTCATAGCTCCGCTCTGTAGGGAGAAAAATGGCGAACGATTATATATAGGAGGGACCCGAAACTCGAAATCTCCTAACAGGGAAGTGGGACAAAATTAGTGTTTATATTCTTTGCTTTATTCTTGTTACACAAGTATAAGCAAAGAAGGACAACTGTAATCACTAATTTTTGTCCTGAAAAGAAAACCCTTTATTTTCATGTTGCAATAAAAAGGCTATTGTTTATCTTACATATCTTTGATTTAATAAAAAAGCAGCAACATAAAACTAAAAAAACTAAAAACACTAGAGATCTTATGTCATATTAAGTTGTGTGTGTTGGCTATATATATTACCCGATTAAAAGAACTAAAGATGTAAGGGATTTATTAGGCTTAGGTTACTAGTATCATGCTTCCTTTGTCTCATTGTTAGGTTATTACACGTTTTAATATTATTAGAGTATTATATTACCTTAGTATCATATAACTATCACATGTTGTTACCGTTTATACCATACTATTACTATTATCATTATAAAACAACTCTAAAAATATAAAAAGAATGCTAAAATTAAATAAAAAATAGACCAAATATATATCACAAGAGTCTATTTACATTAAGCCTAGAAAATTAAAAAAGAACATACATAATTAGCCCATTTTGGGCCAAATAAAGCCCAAACCCAAATCTGATAATGACTAAAACCCTAAGTCCTCTTTGCATTGTTGCGCATCCTACTCCCTACCATCAGATATGGCAAAATCTGACGATCCAAGATAAAGCAAGAGGGGCTTTTCATATCGTCACGCGCCGTACGCGCGGCTCATCATTCCCCCTACGCGTGCGTGCAGTTCAACCGTGCCTCTCCACTTCCTACGACCAGCCAGCTATTGGCCACGCCTTTACCACGGCGGCAGTCACCTCAGCACCACCTCTCCACATTGGCGGCTACATCAGAGGATTACTCCCCAAGCGTTCTCCACTGGTACCTCTCGACAACCAGGTATATACAAGCAAACCAACAGAATGTCAGAAAAGGGGCGAGCGCACAACAAATTCAAAATTTTCATAGAATTAACAGATGAAAATCAGTGATACATGTGAATCAAAGCGGAATAAAAATCTGCCAATAGGGTTTTTTCAATTTTCTTTTCGTATTTCTAAAATACATGTAACTTAGGGTATATAAATACACTACCCTAAATTGTAAAGAGGCATACTAGAATATTCAGAAAGGAGTAGCAAAGAGGCAGCAAAATCCTCCCATTTACAGAGGCATAACATCTCCTTTTTTCATTTCAAGCATTCATATAAAGAAAAACATAGAGATTTAGGGTTTATGTAGTTCTTACCCTTGTAGTTCTCCCATTCCTTTCGCGTCGATCTGTCTCCTGCTGCCGTTGATAAGCTTTACGACATCCTTAGGTCATGTACTGTGAAACAGAAGAGCGGGAATGGCAGAGTAGTCCTTCGGGTTTCGATTTCATGTCTGGTTTTTAGATCTATTTTTTTGGTTTTTTGGGTTTTTTTTGCTTCGCCAGCCACCCTCGTACGACGGCTGGCATGGTGGCTCGAAGGCCGCTTTCTGGGTTTCGTGGCGGAGGACCGTCGTAATCTAGGTTCATCAAGAACCCAGATAAACACCGATGAAGGTGTTATAACACGGGGAGAGTTTTTTTTGCGAAAGAGGTAATAAGTCAGATAATGGGGTCTTTTATAATGTTGTTATGTTTTAAAAAAGGTAAAATAGAGTAATAAGGACCTCTGCCCCATTATAATTGCACGACCAGTCCTTCCGCAAACCTAAACCCCGCTGGTAGTCGCTCCGCGTTCCCGAAATTACACCGAGGCCATTCCGCCTTTTATAATTACAAATCGGATCCTTGTAACTTTACGTTTTCTTGCAATCTCGTCTATGTTACCCTTTTAATTGAGTTCTGAAAGTTTGTTTTCTTTACAATTTGGTCCAATTTACAGTAACTATTTCCTCTATATTTTAATTCTAGTTTATTTATTTATTTTTTTAAATCTTGTTGTTTATTATTCATGCTTGAATCTGTTGTCTTTTGTTTTGTTGTTGAAATGTATAATGGATGTTTAATGCCTCTAATATGTGATTTTGGCACTCGATTAGATGTTTAATATATAAATCTTACATAGTATGTATTTTTTATATTACATATTTAGCATATAGTCTTCATGTAATATATATATATATATAATATAGGTCTTACAATACATATATAGTTTCTATAATAAATCTATATTTTTTTAAAAAATGTGTTTGACATGTAGTTATTCTTTAAATACATGACTTTTTTTAGAATTTTATCATATAGTTTTATAAAGCTTATATTATATACATTCTAGGGTTTTCGTATATAATATATGTACATATAGCTTGCAACATATATGTGCTAAAAGGTTTCTCCATGATATTATGTATATATATTTTTCCTTTAAATACTTAGTTTAGTTCTCTTCAAATCTATATAATTTTCTATATATATATATATATATATGTATTTGTTTGACGTTGTTGGGCCTTAGTTTTTTAGGTCTAGTCTTCTAGTAGTTTGGGTGTCGGGCTTTAGGTTGTTGAGCCCAGTTACTAGCTTTTAAGTATAGATTAGATTCAGGTAAATTAGTTTAATTAATTTAGATCGCGTGCTCGTCTCATAGGGGCACGATCCCTAAATTTGATTAAATTAATTTTAGGATTAGATTCTTTAGAGCCTTAGTTAGATTAGGGTTCAAATTAACTTAGTAAATTTAAATTCGCCCTTAGCTCATTTGGGTAAATGTTGAATTTATTAAGTTGATTGAATATTCATTAATTACCTTTAGGATAAAATTAACTCCACTGTTTGGATCAACATTAAATTTCATATTAATCTTCATAATTTGCTAGGGCTTTAGTCTTTAGGGTTAATTGATCAATTTATGGCTAATATTAGATTCATTTAGTTAATAATTAGATCACTATTTGGGCTTTCTTTGTTAGGTTTTGGGTTGCGCCATGTGTGCTTTTCTTCTATGCCTTTGCTTGCCATCCCTTATTTGTCATTCATGTGATTTTAACTACTTCGATTATTGTTGATTAATTTAAATCATAAAAAGGAGGTATTCATTAATCTCGATATTTGTGTAGCAATATTCCGAGCTTAGAGGATGTTGACCAAATATTTGAATTAATCCTTACCGACTCAAAGTAAAATTAAAATTTAACCAAGTTATTACATCATATTCTAAAATGCTTGCATCATGCATAAAGGTGACATGCGGGATTCGAACCATAAATTAACACGTAGTCGGGCTTATTCGATGTCAGTTTAATCTATGGTTCGATGTATCGTCAACCTTATTAATTTAATGCCCAATTAATTTGAATTCACCAATTTGATAAAGCCCATTCAATTAAGGTTAATTTTCAATTAAGGTCACCGAATTAAATTCTTTTCAAATTCTGACAATTTCCTTCGATTAAAAGCAACAAATATTTTGGTACCGGTTTTTGGCGTGATGGGGGGGGTGCTAATCATTCCCCACACATAACCAACTCCCGAACCCTTTCAAAATGAATCTCTGGTTTTGTGGTGTCTGACCTACCTTATCCAAGTGGCCAGTGGCGACTCCCAGTTTTCAATCAGTTTTCTAAAGAAAAAGAATTTTCAAAAGAAGTCTCTTTAAACCAAGATTACAAAGAAAGGATTTTTGGGATAACCCGTAGAGTCAAACTTATAATTTTTCAAAGAGGTTTATTTTCAAAGAACGTCGTTACACCCGTCAAGATAAGCCATTAGAGCATCAAGGGAAGGTTGGGCTACCCGAGCTTGAGGAGCCGCCACCGGATCGGGTTGAGCATCTTGAGGGAGATCTACAATATAGATCCATTCTCCATTATAGTATGTGAACTTTGCGCGGTGGAGAGAAAGGTCGTCAATCGTTTCGGTGAGAGGTTCGGCAACATCATGAGAACAATCAATCTCCAACTTGTGGAACAAGTAGCTCAAAGCGGTGCCATAGGTGAAGGATGAAACAAGAGTTGTATGGTAATTTTACACAAGGAAGACTATCTCGACAAACATAATTTGAGCACGGTTCGGGCGCTTATCTTCACAAAAGCATCGAATCCAAAAGTCATCAACTTGGCAGATTGTTGAGAATTTTCCACCGGATAGGCGAAACCACCAAGTGATCATAAGATGAAGGATGCGATCATGAGCATCAAGCACGTGTTAGGTCACTCCAGCACAACCCATGGCGCAGCGCAAAAATTATCCGGCTATTACCACCAGAGATCCATGTACGAGGAACGAATCGGGGTGAATAAGGGTGAAGAATTACCTGTTTAAAATTTAGAATTCTGAACTTGGAGGAGATAGATATCCAATCACAATTGCACGATGTCGATTCCTAAGCCGTAACGATAACGCTCCGATCTCTACGTAGTTCACCCAGTTGAAACGAGCATATAAAACTCTCTAAACTATTTAGAGGGTTTTTCCAAAAATCATTAATGATTTCTAGATCTCTCATTCCTTTATATAGCCTTTGAAATCCTAATTCAACTCATATTAGGATTTCAATATATATATTAATATATATAATCCTAATTTAACTTTAATTAAGATTACAATATATATATTGAATATACAAAACCCCAATTCAACTTCATTAGGATTTCAATATATATTAAATATATATAATCCCAATTCAACTTTAATTAGGGTTTCAATATATATATATATATATATATTAAATATATATAATCCCAATTTAACTTAATTAAGATTTTAATATATATTAATATATATAATCCCAATTCAACTTTAATTAGGATTTCAATATATATATTAATTTAAATTGAATTATATTATTTATATATTAAAAGAGTCATAATTACAATAATCATTTTCTTTTAATATTTATCAAATAATTAAATTGTATATATATATCAAATATATATTAATTTAACTAAATCCGTGTACAACAAATTTGTACATATATAATTCGTTTAATATATGCTCATTTCAACCATAGGTGTGACCCTGTAGGTTCATGTAACGTTAGTAGTAAATATTAGAACATTTCCAATATTACAAACAATGAGTGACATCTAGCAATATGTCATTGTCACCTAAGTTACAAGAAATCATGATTCGACATAACTTTTTTCGTGATTAACTTTTTTTCATGTATTACATCCTTTTGTCCTTTATATCTAGATTGGACACAAGTCATGAAATAGACACACTTGTATAGTCCATCTAATATTTCTTGATATCTTAAGTGGACTATTATAAACGAATAACTATGATATCTCATATCAACTTATTCGAGCATGGCCATGCATTTCTAGTCTCACTCAATCAAGTGGCCTACGATATTACTCCTTTTATGTAGGAGGGACAAATCCTATCTTGATCAACCATATCCCACTACATAGATTGTAACACATCCAATATCAGTCTTTATAGTGTAGTCAGTTACGACACACGTTTGACTGTATCAAAATATACCACTCACGATGTTGAAATAATGATGATCTCAAGTCTAAGGATCATACATGTAGTTATCATTATGAGCAATGTCGTGACCGTCACATAATAATCTAAGAAACATGCTCATAGCGGGTTAGTCCAGTATGTCGTTCTCTAACACATACTTATGTATTAATTTTGACAACTCCATGTCAATGACAACACTTTATCATCAATCAACTACATATTAGTCTTAATGCATTAATGTTGTCCATTCCCACAATAATACTCGACTAAGAACATTTAGGAATAACCATATTATTCTAAGGACTTTATTATAATTCAGTTTATTTATGCACGCAGGATTGTAATTGAAAATAATAATGGCAATGCCTTTTTACGAATAAACAAGGTAAAAAACAAATGACATTTATAGTCATCTTATAATTGGTCTTTGGGCGTACTCCAATAATCTCCCACTAGCACTAAGACCAATCATTAATGTATTTAATACCAAGTGACTTAGTGTGACGATCATGCTTCTGTTGCATCAGAGGCTTTGTCAGTGGATCGACAATGTTATCATCTGTTGGTACTCTACATATTTCCATATCTCCTCGATCTATAATTTCTCGAATGAGATGGTAGCGCCTAGGTATGTGTTTGGATCATTGGTGAGATCTAGGCTCTTTTGCTTATGCGATGGCTCCGTTGTTATCACAACGTAGATCTATATCATTCAAAATGCTTGGCACAACTCCCAGTTTAAATATGAACTTCTTGATCCTAACACCCTCTTTTGCAGCATCGCATGCTACAATATACTCGGGTTGTGTTGTAGAATCAGCCACTGTATCTTGCTTTGAACCTTTCCAGCTCAGAGCACTTCTATTAAGGCAGAACAGAAAACCCGATTGCGATCGTTAATCATCCTTATCGGTTTGAAAGCTGACATCAGTATAACCTTTTATACTTAGCTCTTCCTCACCTCCATATATAAGGAATATATCCTTAGTTCTTCTTAAGTACTTAAGGATGTTTTTAACTGTGACCCAGTGACCTTCACCAGGATCTACCTGATATTGACTTGTCATGCTTAAAGCGTATGATACATTTGGATGAGTACATAACATGACATATATGATAGATACAATTACTGAATCACATGGAATCTTACTCGTTCGCTCTATTTCTTGAGGTGTTGAAGGACACATTTCCTTCGAGAGTGAAATTTCATGTCTCATAGGTGAGAACCCTTTTTTCGATTTTTCCATACTGAATCTTTTTAGTACTTCTTTTATGTATGTATTTTGACATAGTCCTAGGAGCCGTCTCAATCAATCTCTATAGATCTTGACTCCTAATATATATTTTGCCTCACCCAAGTCTCTCATGGAAAAACATTTTCCTAACCAAGTTTTCACAGATTGTAAGCTAGATATGTCATTTCCTATTATCAATATGTCATCCACATATAGTACCAAGAATATGACAGTGCTCCCACTAATTTTATTGAAAACACATGATTTATCTTTATTTTTGATAAAATCAAACTCTTTGATTGCATCGTTAAAATGAAGATTCTAACTTCGAGAAGCTTGCTTCAATCCATAAATGGACCTTTGTAGCTTGCATATTTTTCAGCATTTTTTGGATCAAAAAACCTTCAGGTTGTGTCATGTACACATCCACATCTAGTTTTCCATTAAGGAAAGTGGTTTTAACATCCATTTGTCATATCTCATAATCATAAAATGCAGCTATCGCAAGTAAGATTTGGATGGATTTAAACATTGCAACATGTGAAAAGGTTTCATCATAGTCTATACCATGAATTTGACCAAAACCCCTAGCGACTAATCGTACTTTGTATGTTTGTAAATTACCATCCATGCCAGTTTTCTTTTTGAAAACCCGTTTACACCTTATGGGCTTAACCCCTAGAGGTGGGTCAACCCAGGTTCAAACTTGGTTTTTTGACATGTTATCCATCTCAAATTTCATGGCCTCTAGCCATTTCTCAGAGTCTAGGCCCGTCACTACTTCTTGATAAGTCCTAGGCTCATCTTGATCTATAAAGAGAACAAAACCATGCAATGTGACTAGAAAATCATATTTCTTAGGCGTATTGCATTCTCTCGAAGATTTTCGCAGTGGTTGTGTTTCCAATACTGTTGAATGTTCCTCAACAACTTGTGGAACTTGTCATTGCTCAATCTCTTGTTCAATGATATGTGGTTCATCTTGAATTTCATTAAGTTCAATATTTCTCCCACTTCCTTTTTAGAATACAAATTATCTTTCTAGGAAGATTCATGTTTGAGCAACAAACACTTTGTTCTCAGCAGGATTGAAGAAATAATATCCTTTAGTTTCTTTAGGATAACTGATAAAATTACATTTATGAGATTTGGGTTCGAGCTTTGTAGACATCTTATGTTTAACATAAGCTTCGCATCCCCAAATTTTCATAAAAGACATACTAGGACGTTTCCAGTCCATATCTCATGTGGTGTCTTTTGAACCGATTTAGATGGAACACGATTTAGTGTGAAAGCAACTATTTTTAGCGCATGTCCCTAAAAAGAAAATAGAAGATCAATGTGACTCATCATTGATCGAACCATGTCTAATCGTATCCGATTTCTTCTTTTTGGAAACTTCATTCCATTGTGGAGTACCAGGAGGTGTGAGACAATCTCACATTCCTTAAGAAGGTCACCAAATTCTAAGCTTAAGTATTCTCCTCCTCGATCTAATCGAAGAGCATTAATGGTTTTTCCTAGTTGGTTTTGTACTTCATTTTTAAATTCCTTGAACTTTTCAAGGGCTTCAGATTTATGATGCATTAGGTAAATGTACCCATATCTACTGAAGTCAACTGTGAAAGTAATGAAGTATTGAAACCCTCATCTGGCTTGTGTATTCATTGGTCTACATACATCACTATGTATTAATCCCAATAATTCACTTGCTTGCTCACTTTTACCATTAAAAGGAGCTTTGGTCACCTTTCCTAATAAGCAAGGTTCGCATACATCAAGTTGCTCAAAAAACAAATGAATCCAAAAATTTATCTTTATGAAGTTTTGAAATGCGTTTTTTACTTATGTGACCCAAGTGACAATGCCAAAGATAAGTTTGATTAGAGTCATTTGTTTTTGATCTTTTCGTATTTATGTTATAAATGGAATTCTCTTGATCCAAAGTATAGAAGCCTTTTATTAATTGTGTTACACCATAGAAAACATTATCGAGATAAAAGAACAACATTTGTTCTTAATAATTATCTCAAAACCAATCTTCTCTAAACAAGAAATCGAAATGATGTTTTTGGTCAAACTAGACACAAAATAACAATCCTCTAAATTAAGTCCACTATGCAATGATAAAGTATATGTTCCTATAGCTAATGCAGTGACTCTTGCTCCATTACCAATCTGTAGGTTCACCTCTCCTTTTCTCAGATTTCTATTCTTTTGTAGTCCTTATATAATGTAAAAATATGAGAACTACAATCGGCATCCAATACCCAATAAGTAGGTGTTGATAAATTAATATCAATAACATAAATATCCAAGGCAGACGCTCCGCTTTCATTTGCCTTATTGAAAATTTCAAGATAAATGGGGCAGTTCCTTTTACGATGACATGTCTCAGTATAATGGAAACATTTTCCTTCGAGTGACCAGTCAATGTAGTTTATACCGTTCAACTTATCCTTCTTAAGGACCGATCGCAATGATAACAAATGTGTATTTTCCATATTAAGTCTACAACAATAAAATATGAATTTTGAGTACTTTTATCAAGTTTGTTTATAAAAGGTCTTTATACTCCCACTATTTTTTATTAAAATTAATAACCCTCAAATAATAATGTCGAAAATACTTTCTGTAAAGTTTTTCTAGTGGGCAAGGATTCAAATTTCACATTCTCTTAAGTCAGCTTTGGCTTTTCTCTTAAGAGTACGGTCTATCTAGGTAAGCAACACTTGCTAATTAAATCTCATGTAACTCCTTCATTTGGTGAACAACTCTTATTCATAATCATCTTATGATTATCCAAATAACTAACTTTTATGTTTTCTAATCATATTAGAGTAATGATAAGTGTTCAAAAGTACTATTTTTATTACCCTTTTTACTCATATTATTGTTAGACTTTGGCTCATATTAGTTGCATAACTAGTCATTCATGCATTAATTCATGTTTCTTTCCACCGTTGAGCTTGATTACATAACTGGTGATTTTGGGGAAAAAGATGCTGCTTTGGTGTGTTTTTGTGTGTGTGTAGAATACTTGCCTAAACAAGGATGGAACTAGTTGCCAGGGCAAAGCATGAAGGAGAAGCCGATCTAGTTGCCAAGGCAATCCATGAAGGAGATGCCGAGCTAGTTGTTAGGGCAATTTTTGACAAATAATAAGATGATATGGTAGTCGAAATTGATGACTAAATAAGCCCAAGATGACGTGGAGCAAAGTTAAATCCCAAAGGAGTTTGATTTCCATGAAGAGGTTAAAGAGAAATTAAATCCCAAGAAGATAGAAGAAGTTATAGAAGGAATTTAAATATAATAAAGAATTATATTCTTTAAAGATATTTAATTCCAACTTAACTTCCTCCTCAAGAAAGATTTTGACCTAGCCATCTCCTATTTAAAGGAGGCCAAGCCGTTAACTCCAAGGAAAAAAGAGGGGATAGATTTCGACAAGGGAGAAAGCTTGGAGGAAGAGTTTGATTGAGAGGTTTTCCAAAGAGGGCTGATCGATTTCTTCTTTTTCTTCTTTGCTTCCATTAGATTCATGGTTTGGGGATTATTCTTTGTATATCTTTTGAACCCAACCATGAACTAACTTGATTGGTTGGGGTTATTGTGTTTTGTTCTTGTGAAAAACAAATGGATTTTGTTTAGGTTTTTGAGTTGCAATTCAATTTTCGAAGTTTGTTCATTCTTGGTTCTCAATCTTGTTTGCGAGTGAATTGGGAGAGGATCTCGTAACTTCATCTATTTATCTAATATCGGGAGAGTTAGATTCAAGAAACGAATAAACATGGTCTTTATTCAATCAATTGATGGTGAAGACTAATCCGGCTTAGGAATAAGTTTAGGATTTCAACGGCTAAAAGGAGCGCAAGATTGGTTGTTGTTCACCCTTGATTCACGCAGGGATGTATTATCAAGGCATGCACAAATAGCTAGAGTTTCGACTTAGGGATAAGAAGAAACCATTGACGAACGCTTCACCGAACTTTTGATGTGAATGCTCAATTGCCCAGGCAATCGACCCATCCTTAATTGCCCAGGCAATCGCGGGAGCATTGCCCAGGCAATCTGATCAGACAACGAAGGAATTGTCCTGGCAACCGACCAGGCAACATGGCAGAATTGCCCTGGCAATCAACCAGGCAATTGCAATCAAATTTCCCTGGCAATCGACTAGGCAATCGTAACAGAATTGCCCTAGCAATCCGGCTGCTACTCAATCACCACGATGAACCAATCGGCTATCACACCTCAACTCACGATAACCTGGCCTATTCACTCTCTTTTGATTTCATCTATTCTTTTAGTTTATTGCTCTTAGTTTACTCATTAATTCCTACAATCACCTACTTGTGTTTTTCTTTTCCAACATAGTAACGTAAGCAAAGTGGCCCAAACCAATCCCTGTGGAGACGATACTCAATACTCGTATCACTTTATTACTTGCGACTTGTATACTTGCACAATTGCGTAGCACTTATTACGCGTAACAAGTTTTTGGCGCCGTTGCCGGGGATTGGCAATTGGTGTTAGTTGTTTTTGTTATTGCATTTTTTCTCTTAGTTTTACTAACTTTTCTTTTTGTTTGTTTTATCAAAAAAAATTAGGTGCGCTACAAGTTAAGGGACATCAACATGTCGGGAAATAAAAGAAGATCTATTTGAGAGTTGATGTTGGAAGATATGAATCAATCCAATCAAGAGTTTCTTGCACCCTTTGATGATTACCTATACCAACCGAGAAAATCCCAAAGAGCCTATATCATGGAGAAATCTTATGCTATGTGTGGAGAACATCATGTGTTTGAAAATTGCCCTCACATTTTCGGTGTATATGACTACAGGGAGGACCATAGAGGGAATCAACAGCAAAATTCTTCATGGTATGGCCAAAAAGCTCAAAATGTTTTTTACCATAACAATTTTGCCACAGCAACAGATATGCCATGGCAATGTAGTCCTTTTCAAGAGCATTCAAATTCCCTTGAGGAAACGTTGCTAGCTTCCTTGGCTAGACTTAATGGATCAATTGAAGAGATTCGAGAGCTATCAAAGTCCATGGATACGAGGATAGCTCAGTGGGATACAACCGTGGGGGATTCAGAAGATCAATTGATGAGATCCACATATGCCTTGGATAACATGCACCAACAATCCATTCATGGGGATACTGACGTCCCAAGGCAAGAGGATAAGGAGCAATGCGAAGAGAGGTTCTTGATGTGTGGGGAACAACTAGAACCTCCAAGTCAAGAGGATTCCAATGAGAGAGACTGCCCAACACATGATGAGCATGAGCGACAAATTGCCTCGGCAATGATTGAGGAGCCTGAACAGAGCAATGCCGCAACAACACTTAGTGAAGCTGAGAACAACAATACTACATCAAATTCTGAGGAACCTGATGCCCAGAAGGTTACAACGTTGATGTTGAAGTAGGAATCTGTAGATTGCTCTCATCTACAGTTGCCACGGCAATTGCACCACCACATGCAAGATCAACGAGATGATAATACTTTGCCAATGGAATATGAGCAGGTAATGGTTGAACCTTTTGAATTATTTAAAAACTCACCTCGTCCATTGCAGGTATGTCTTGAGGAACCGATGTTGGTAGATTTGAAGCCATCGAAATCTCTACTGATGGAGATGTTTGAGAGGCCAAAAGAAAATGATGTTTGGACTCGTGAAGCTTTTTAGAAAATTGGTTTTTCCCTTGACTTATAGCAAATTTTGGCAACTGATTGCCACGGTAATTGGCTACAGCAGCAATTGCCACGACAACGAAGGCTACATCCAACCATGATGGAGCCTGAAAAGAATGAGGTAATTAAATGGTTAGATGTTGATATATTTTTTCCTAATAATATATTCATGCCTTCAGGAACAGTATCAAGGTGGAAGATGTGCATGGACTACAAGGGAACACAAAAGAAAGACACCTCCACCGTGGTAACGCAAAAAGGTGTAGTGGCAAGCACATTGGCCAAACTCTTTTTGGGCAATATTGTCACCTGATGGAGGGTGCGGATGGACTATAAGAAGTATCGAAAACGACTCTCCTCAAGTTTTCTCAGATATGTAGTAACATTAGAAAATGCAGGATGGCACTCTTTTCAGACATGGTCAAAGACTTCCTTGAGATCTTCATGGATGATTTTTCATTTTTGGTAATGACTTCGACAGTTGCCTCGGCAATTTAGAGAAGGTGTTGGCAAGATGTGAAGAAACCGATTTAGTCCTTAATTGGGAGAAGTGCCATCTTATGGTAGATGAAGGAATAGTGCTCGGCCACAAGATTTCATCCAAGGGAATTGAAGTAGACAAAGCCAAGGTGGACGTGATCGAGAGACTACCCCCACCAAGATAAAGTCTTCAATTTTGATGATTCTTGCGCCCAACCATTCGAAACCCTAAAGGAAAAGCTTACCTTGGCACCCATTGTCGTTCCACCAGATTGGACGCTACCTTTTGAGCTCATATGTGTGCAAGTGATTTCGCGGTAGGAGCATTCCTAGGCCAACACACAGGAAAGGAACAGAAAATCAAGTGGCCGATCACTTATCATGCTTAGAACGCAATAGGGAGGAAGACGCGGATTTAGAGATATGCGATGCATTTCCGGATGAGCAACTGATAGTTGCCTCGACGACCATGGATGCGCACGCCTCGGCAACCCCTGACGCCTCGACAACCATGGATGTGCATGCCTCGGCAACCCCTGACGCCTCGGCAACTATGGATGCGCATACCTCGGTAACCCTCGACGCCACAGCAACTCTTGAAACACACGCCTTGGCAACTCCAGATGTGTACGCCACAGTAACCACTGATATGCACGCCTCAGCAACCCTTGACGCGAATGCCTTGGCAACCCTTGACGTACATGCTACGACAACTCTAGATGCGCACGCCTTGGCAACCATGGAAGCAGTTGCCTCGACAATACCCTGGTACGCGAATTTAGTTAATTTCCTTGTTTGTGGTATTTTACCTTATGGCCTTACTCACCAAGGAAAGAAGCGGTTCCGCCATGATGCTAAGCATTACTTTTGGGACGAGCCTCTTTTGTTTAAACAATATGCATATCAGGTTATACGCCGATGTGACCCCGAAGAGGAGCAAAAGAATGTACTTCGGCAATGCCATTCTTCACCCTATGGAGGACATTTTGGAGGAACACGTACCGCGGCCAAAGTTTTGCAATCTGGTTTGTATTGGCCAACACTGTACAAAGATGCCCAAGAGTTTTACAAGCAATGTGATCGTTGCCAGAGGACGGGTAATATCTCTAGACGACATGAGATGCCGCTCCAAAACATCATCGAGGTGGAATTGTTCGATGTATGAGGGATTGATTTTATGGGACCTTTTCCATCTTCATTTGGCAACCTCTACATTCTACTTACCGTCGACTACGTGTCTAAATGGGTTGAGGCATCTGCAGTTCCCACCAAAGATTCTAAGATTGCGCAACGATTCTTGCAGAAAAACATATTTACACAGTTTGGGATACCGAGAGCAATTATCAGTGATAAAGGCAAGCACTTCGACAGCAAACTCATCACCAATATGTTACAATGCTTTGGTATATCTCACAAGATTGCCATGACATATCACCCACAAACCAATGGGCAAGCAGAAATTTCCAACCGAGAATTCAAGGGTATACTCGAGAAAGTTGTAAATCCCTCTAGGAAGGATTGGTCAGTAAGACTAGATGACGCACTTTGGGCATATCGCACTGCATTCAAAACACCCTTAAGTATGTCTCCCTTCAGGCTTGTCTATGGCAAAACATGCCATCTACCGGTGGAAATCGAACACAAGGCATATTGGGCAATCAAGACCGTGAATATGGATTGGGAAAGAGCCTGGCAAAAGCGTTTGTTGGACCTTAACGAGATAGAAGAATTTCGTGCACTCACCTATAACAATGCACGAATCTACAAGGAGAAAACAAAGCAATGGCATGACAAGAAACTATTGCCACGACAATTCATGCCAGGGCAACTAGTTCTCTTATTCAATTCTCGGCTAAAACTTTTCCCGGAAAAACTGAAATCAAGATGGTCGGGACCATTCGAAGTTGTCAAACCATTCTCTCATGGTGCCGTGATACTCAAGTCCATCACTGACGAACATGAATTCAAAGTTAACGGAAAAAGATTGAAGCACTACAACGGTGCCCATGTGGAACGTCACAAAGAAGTGGTCACCTTAGGAGATGCATGAGCATGCTCTCCTTTCAATATTTTCTTTTTCTTTTTATTTTCATTTTTATTTTTAGGAGATATTTTATTTTATTTAACTTTATTATCTTTAGTTTCCAGGTTTTCTTTGTTTTCTTTTCTTTTCCACAACAAGACTCACAACCACCATGCTAAGGAAATTCACTGCCGATTACTTGCCACAACAACCGCAACAGAGAATGCCCCGACAACTACCTCAGCAATTGCCACGGCAACAGAAATTGGCGATGCGCAGGCAACAACAATGGCTTCGGCAACTATTGATGCCCAGACAAGTGAACCTGCCTCGGCAAACATGGATCAAATCAAAGCAATGCTATTCACGCGGTACCAGCCACAAGCATTCAACCACCGATTGGAAAACGAATCAAGCAAACGGTACGAAGGAAACTTATCACTCAAGGTGACGACCTCTCCGACTAACTCATTTCATTTAGTATCTTTTAAATTTTGTTTCACTTTACATACATTGAGGACAATGTTTCTCTCGCTTTTGGGGGGGTGTTGGTTTCTAGTTAGTTTCATGTTTAGTTGCATTCAGCTTTAGCAATCACATATAGGTTGCATATGATACTTGCCATGCCTTTAATTGGATTTAACTACTTAAGACATGTTGAATATCCAATGATGAATTTTTGCCACCACACTTAATTGAAAGAACCTTTAATTTTAGGATTGCATGAAAAGAACTTAATATTTTTCTATGATGCTGAATTTTTTATACACGGATGTGGCTTGTTGATTGAAAGAAACTTAGTGAACTTAGGTTGCTTGAAATTTGGGTAAATTTAAAATTGAAAATTAAAAGTTAATTTCTTGCTAGAGGTGCCCGAAACTGGCTCTAGTAGTAAATGCACTTTCTTTCTAGAGGTGCCCGAAACCAGCTCTAGTAGTTAATAACATTAAAGAATTGCTAGAGGTGCCCGAAATTGGCTCTAGTCGACTAAAATAAAATGAGAAATTACTTACTTTGCTAGAGGTGCCCGAAATTGGCTCTAGTGAAAATAAAAATAAATGCCCCGGTAATTAAATTGATAAAAGCCTATTGTTCACATAGAATCTTGAAAATCAACTTGTACACAACTACGCACACACTTGTCACGAGCATTATAGTTCGATTCCGGGTAATTTTGTGCTATTCAAAAAATTAAAAGGTGATCATACTTTGTGCCACGATTTCGAGGTTTGAATTCAAGTTTGAAGCATGTCTTTGATGATTAAAGTCTTGGTAGGTAATTGTTAGTTTTCATTGTTTGAGGACAAGCAATAGTTCAAGTTTGGGGGTGTGATAAGTGTTCAAAAGTACTATTTTTATTACCCTTTTTACTCTTATTATTGTTAGACTTAGGCTCATATTAGTTGCATAACTAGTCATTCATTCATTAATTCATGTTTCTTTCCACCATTGAGCTTAATTACATAATTTGGTGATTTTTGTGGAAAAAGATGCTGCTTTGGTGTGTTTTTGTGTGTGTGCAGAATCACCAGTTGCCAGGGCAATGCATGAAGGAGATGCCGAGCTAGTTGCCAAGGCAATGCTTGAAGGAGATGCCGAGCTAGTTGCCAGGGCAATTTTCGACAAAGAATAAGATGATATGGTAGTCGAAATTGATGACTAGATAAGCCCAAGATGACGTGGAGCAAAGTTAAATCCCAAAGGAGTTTGATTTCCATGAAGAGGTTAAAGAGAAATTAAATTCCAAGAAGATAGGAGAAGTTCTAGAAGGAATTTAAATATAATAAAGAATTATATTCCTTAAAGATATTTAATTCCAACTTAACTTCCTCCTCAAGAAGGATTTTGACCTAGCCATCTCCTATTTAAAGGAGGCCAAGCCGTCAACTCCAAGAAAAAAAGAGGGGAGAGATTTCGACAAGGGAGAAAGCTTTGAGGGAGAGTTCGATTGAGAGGTTTTCCAAAGAGGGCTGATCGATTTCTTCTTCTTCTTCTTCTTCTTCTTCTTTGCTTCCATTAGATTCACGGTTTGGGGATTATTCTTTGTATATCTTTTGAACCCAACCATGAACTAACTTGATTGGTTGGGGTTATTGTATTTTGTTGTTGTGAAAAACAATTGAATTTTGTTTAGGTTTTTGAGTTGCAATTCAATTTTCAAAGTTTGTTCATTCTTGGTTCTCAATCTTGTTTGTGAGCGAATTGAGAGATAATCTCGTAACTTCATCTATTTATCTAATATCGGGAGAGTTAGATTCAAGAAACGAATGAGCATGGTCTTTATTCAATCAATTGATGGTGAAGACTAATCCGGCTTAGGAATAAGTTTAGGATTTCAACGGCTAAGAGGAGAGCAAGATTAGCTGTTGTTCACCCTTGATTCACGCAGGGATGTATTATCAAGGCATGCACAAATAGCTAGAGTTTCGACTTAGGGATAAGAAGAAACCGTTGAAGAACGCTTCGCCAAACTTTGGAAGTGAATGCTCAATTGCCCAGGCAATCGTGGGAGCATTGCCCAGGCAATCTGATCAGACAACGATGGTGAATTGTCCTGGCAACCGACCAGGCAACACGGCAGAATTGCCCTGGCAATCAACCAGGCAATTGCAACCAAATTGCCCTGGCTATCGACTAGGCAATCGTAACAGAATTGCCCTGGCAATCAACCAGGCAATTGCAACCAAATTGCCCTGGCAATCGACTAGGCAATCGTAACAGAATTGCCCTGGCAATCCGGCTGCTACTCAATCACCACGATGAACCAATCGGCTATCACACCTCAACTCACGATAACCTGCCCTATTCACTCTCTTTTGATTTCATCTATTCTTTTAGTTTATTGCTCTTAGTTTACTCATTAATTCTTACAATCACCTACTTGTGTTTTTCTTTTCCAACGCAGTAACTTAAGCAAAGTGGCCAAAACCAATCCCTGTGGAGACGATACTCGATACTCGTATCACTTTATTACTTGCGACGTGTATACTTGGACAATTGCGTAGCACTTATTACGTGCAACAAGTAACCTAGTTAAGTCTTTAACCAATATTGCAACCAACAAATATCACTTGCTTATTCTTCGCATTTGGCCATTATAGATACAAGTACCTCGCATTAGTAGAACCTACATTGTATTGATCTAGACTTTAACGAGGGTTAACATTGGGAAACAATAAAAGACTTAATATTTTATTGAGAGGTTTTGTGAATATTTTCTCACCATTTAACATTTAATCTTATCAATTAACTAGCATCATCTCATACATTCATTTTATCACATACATAAAAAGTAGTAAATATGAATGCAATAGTTATAGCCCATATCCTAATGTGGCCCATCTCAAGCCAATGGGATAACCAAATTATTCTAAGGATAAAAACACTTCTCAAGAATCTTTTTGTCGGCCCATACTTATGTTCCTCTGGTTCATGCTTCTTCGTATAGATTACAATTTCAGAAACTCGTTTTACATATGAGGGAGTAAGATGAGAAGAAAATTACAATAAAAGTAGAGAAAGGCATCACACGCAGGTCGTATTTATAAAACTTTATAAATAAAACTAGATGAGTCATTGGGCTATAACGATGCATTCCAAACACCGTGCATATTGATAAGTGTTCAAAAGTACTATTTTTCTTACCCTTTTTACTCATATTATTGTTAGACTTAGGCTCATATTAGTTGCATAGTTAGCCATTCATGCATTAATCCATGTTTCCTTCCATCATTGAGCTTGATTACATAACTTGGTAGTTTTTGTGGAAAAGATGCTGCTTTGGTGTGCTTTGTGTGTGTATGTGCAGGATCACTTGCCAAAGCAATGCCGAGCTAGTTGACAGGGCAATGCATGAAGGATATGCCGAGCTAGTTGCCAGGGTAATGCATGAAGGAGACGCCGAGCCAGATGCCATGGCAATTGTCGACAAAGAGAAAATGCAATAGGGATGTCGAAATTAATAACTTTACAAGCCCAAGATGACATGGAGCAAGGCCCAAGCCCAAAGGAATTTGATTGCCATGCAGAGATTAAAGAAGAATTAAATTAAAAGAAGATAGGAGAAGTTCTAATAGGAATAAAATTATAATAAAGAATTATATTCTTTAAAGATAAATTAATTCCAACTCAAACTCCTCATCAAAGAAGGACTTTGGCCTAGCCCTATAAATAGCAAGAGGGCAAAATTCGACAAGTCCAAGAGGGGAGAGCAAGAGGGAATTTTCGGCAAGCTTCTAGGGCAAGGGATTTTCGACAAGCTTCATCTTTTCTTCCTTGTTCTATTGGGTCCATGCTAGGGATTAATTATCTTGTGTTTCTTTGGAACCTAACCATGAACTAAATCTACTTGGCTATGGTTATTGTGTTTTGTGGTTGTGAGAAACTATTTGTTTTTGTTTAGGTAATAAGAGTTTGAACTTTTCTATTTCAAGGTTTATTCATTCTTGGTTCTTATTCTTGTTTGCGAGTGAATTGGGAGAGGATCTCGTGATTTAATCTATTTATCTAATATCCGGAGAGTTAGATTCAAGAAACGAATGAATATGATCTTTATTCAATCCAATGATGGTGAAGATTAATCCGGCTTAGGAATAAGTTAAGGATTTCAACGGCTAAGAGGAGCGCAAGATTGGTTGTTGTTCACCCTTGATTCACGCAGGGATGTATTATCAAGGCATGCATAAGTAGCTAGAGTTTTGACTTAGGGATAAGAAGAAACCATTGAAGAACGCTCTGCCGAACCTTGAAGATTGCTGCCCAGACGCCCAAGTAGTTGCCCAAGTAGTTGCCCAGGCAACCATCGATTAGTTGCCAAGGCAACCCCGTTGCGCAAGTTGCCACGACAACTGAGTTGCCTGTGCACTCTTTTACCAAGACAATCCAATCGGCTATCACACCTCAACTCACGATAACCTGGCCTATCTCTCTCTCATTCGAGTTCATCTTTTCTTTTACTTTATTGCTTTCTAGATTAGTCATTAGTTAAACTCCTATAATCTTTTATTTGTGTTTTTACTTTTTACAGTGTAAGAGACTAGATTCTTGAAGTGGCACCAATCCCTGTGGAGACGATATCTTTTATACTATAACTTGCGACGTGTATACTTGCACATTTGCGTAGCACTTATTACGCGCAACAAGTTTTTGGCGCCGTTGCCGGGGATTGGCAATAGCGACTTTATTTTTACTTTCTTGCACTTTCTTTTTATTTTTCTTGTTTAAAATTCAAAGGGCTAACAAAATTTGGTTTTGCATTGGTATATGACGGGTATGAGACCGACTTCACGAGAATATCCCTTTGATCCGTAAATCGAGCGAACCTTACAAAGACTTAGACGAAGGATAAGAGAAGCAATGGCAAATCAAGACGGCAATATGAATCAAGATGTTCGAGCAGGAGGAGGAGTGATTCTTGCACGAAACAGAACTATTCGAGACTATCTTGAAGAAGATCTTGATGGACTTAACCCAGGAGTTGTCGCACCCGAAATTGAAGCCGACCACTTTGAGTTCAAACCGGTAATGTTTAATATGATCAACACAATAGGTCAATTTGGCGGCTCAAAGAATCGAAGATGCACGACAACATCTGAAATCTTTCCTCGAGATTTACAACTCGTTCAAGATACACGGAGTCACCCCCGATGTCCTACGATTAAGATTATTCCCCTATTCACTGAGGGATAGGGCGAAAGCATGGTTGAATAGCATTCCTCCGGATCCATAGCATCTTGGACTGATCTTTGTCGTGATTTCCTTGCTAGATTTAATCCTACAAATTTGACTGATAAGCTTCGTAACGACATTACTTCTTTTCGGCAGGCAGATGATGAATCCATGTACGAGGCTTGGGAGCGATATAGAGAACTTCTACACAAATGCCCTTTACACAGATTCCCGGTGTGGAGTCAAGTAACAATGTTTTACAACGCCGTAAATACACCAACAAGGATGATGCTAGATGCCTTGGCAAACGGCATACTCCTAGATAAGTCACCGGAAGAAGCAATGCAAATTTTAAACAGGCTGGCCAAGAATGATTATCAATTCCCATCTACTAGAAGAGGAGGAGTTAGACGCCAAGCCACAATACATGAACTAGGATCATCAGATTCAATTTCGGCACAATTGGCCGCTTTAACCAAGATGGTCCAGAACATGCAAAAACCAAACAACACACATGAAGTCAAGGTAATGGATTCTTTTTGTGAGTTATGTGGTGATAACCATAATTCTTCTGAATGTATGCAGAATCCGGAATCCAACTTCTATGTGGGGAATTACAATCGGAGCAACAACATGATGTCCAATACATACAATCCAACTTGGAAGAAGCACCCGAATTTTTCATGGAGTAATCCCAACAATGCTCTAAACCAAAACAATCAAAATGCACAAGCATCGGGATTCCAGCAGAATATGCCACGGCAACAGATGCCGCAGCAACAACCGACAACATCTAGTTCTTTGGAAAATTCTCTAAATGCTTTTATGATGAAAACTGAATCTTATATGGTTGAGAATAGTAATTTCATAAAAAGAACTGATGCTTTTATTAACAGGACCGAGATGAGATTGCAAAACCAAGAGGCGGCAATCAAATCATTGGAAAACCAAGTCGGACAGTTTGCTCAAAATCTGAATACTAGACCATAAGGAGGTTTACCTAGCGATACTGAAGTCGCAAGAGGAACTAGCCATGAGCAATGTAAGGCAATCACCACCAGAAGTGGCCAACAACTCAAAGAAGTTCAAACCCGCTCGTCAAACAAAACTCCACAAAAAGATCAAGACGAACCTAGCGGTAAAGCCTCAGATGCTGAACCAGGAATTGCCGCGGCAACTGGCAATAAGCATGCCTCGGCAACCGACGACGCCTCGGCAACTTGCGATAAGCATGCCTCGGCAACCCCAGTTGATAACGCCTCAGCAACTCCAGACGTCCCGACAATGCCGTCAATCAGGTTTCAAACCAATGAAAGGATCAAAGATATCCGACTTCCACCACCATTCCCACAAAGGTTGAAGTGACAAAAGCAAGGATACCAATTCAAGAAGTTTCTTGATATCCTAAAGCAAGTCCACATCAACTTGCCATTGGTGGAAGCAATTGAACAAATGCCAAACTATGCCAAGTTTCTTAAAGACATTGTGTCCAAGAGAACAAGGCTAGGAGAGTTTGAAACAGTTGCCGCGACAGAGGGATGCATGGCAATGTTGCACAATCGTATGCCACCCAAGTTGAAGGATCCCGGAAGTTTCACAATACCCTGTTCCATTGGAAATCACTATGTCGGGAAAGCATTATGCGACCTTGGGGCTAGCATAAACTTTATGCCTAAATCGGTTTTCCAGAAACTAGGAATCGGGAAGGCAAGACCTACAACAGTTATGCTGCAGCTAGCCGACAGATCCTATGTGCATCCAGAGGGAAAAATCGAGGACATACTGGTAAAAGTTGATAAATTTATTTTTCCCGCTGACTTTATTATTTTGGATTGTGAAGCAAATGAGCATGCACCTATCATTCTCGGGAGACCATTCCTAGCAACATGGTGAACCTTGATTGATGTTGAAAAGGGAGAACTCACAATGAGGGTGAATGACCAGCAAGTTAAACTAAATGTGTTCCAAACACTAAGGCATGCCGATGATCCAGAAGAATGCCAACTACTTCATGCCACGACAGAGTTTAACTTCGATGAGGAATTTAGTTGCCTCGGCAACTACATTGCCGACCAAGAGGAACATGAGGAGTATGAAGAACCGGTCGATGAGGAACAACCAGAAGAGGCAAATTGGCTAGTCAATCGACCAGGTACATACTTTGAACCACTGGACTACTCAGGTAAGGAAGGTAAGCTCCAAAAACCCTCTATTGAACATCCACAAATTCTTGAGTTGAAACAATTGCCAGAGCAACTAAAATATGTATACTTAGGGACCGATAATACATTGCCTGTAATTATTTCTTCTAAGTTACAGCCTGAGCAGGAAAAGAAGCTGATCAAGATGTTGAAGCTACACAAAAAGGCAATAGGGTGGACAATTGCCGACTTGAAGGGAATTAGCCCGGCGGTGTGCATGCATAAGATCTTGTTGGAAGATGATCACAAACCTTCAATTGAGGCCCAGAGGAGACTGAATCATGCCATGAAAGGGGTTGTAATGAAAGAAATCATCAAGTGGCTTGACGCCGGCATTATATACCCTATCTCCGATAGTACGTGGGTAAGCCCGGTACAATGTGTACCGAAAAAGGGAGGTATAACAGTGGTAAGCAATGAAAATAATGAACTTATCCCAACCAGGACTGTGACCGGTTGGAGGGTTTGTATGGACTATCGAAAGCTAAACAAAGCCACTAGGAAAGATCACTTCCCATTACCCTTTATTGATCAAATGCTTGACCGTCTTGCAGGTAAACCCTTTTATTGTTTTCTTGATGGTTATTCAGGTTACAATCAGATTGCCATAGCACCAGAAGATCAAGGAAAGACAACCTTCACATGCCCATACGGTACTTATGCCTTCTGAAGGATGCCGTTCGGATTGTGTAACGCCCCGACAACCTTCCAAAGATGCATGATGGCACTCTTTTCAGACATGGTCGAAGACTTCCTTAAGATCTTCATGGATGATTTTTCTATTTTTGGTAATAACTTCGACAGCTGTCTCGGCAATCTAGAGAGGGTGTTAGCAAGATGCGAAGAAACGGATTTAGTCCTCAATTGGGAGAAATGCCATTTTATGGTAGATGAAGGAATAGTGATCGGCCACAAGATTTCATCCAAGGGAATTGAAGTAGACAAAGCCAAGGTGGACGTGATCGAGAGATTACCCCCACCAAATTCGGTTAAAGGAATTCGAAGTTTTCTCGGACATGCAGGTTTTTACAGGAGGTTCATTCATAATTTTTCTAAAATCAGTAAACCCTTGTGTAATCTGCTTGAACAGGATAAAGTCTTCGATTTTGATGATTCTTGCACCCAAGCATTCAAAACCCTAAAGAAAAAGCTTGCCTCGGCACCCATTATCGTTCTACCAGATTGGACGCTACCTTTTGAGCTCATGTGTGATGCAAGTGATTTCACGGTAGGAGCAGTCCTAGGCCAATGCACAGGTAAGACCTTCCATGTGATATACTACGCTAGTAAAACTCTTAATGGTGCTCAATTGAATTACACAACAACGGAGAAAGAGTTACTAGCTCTAGTTTTTGCATTTGACAAGTTCCGATCCTATTTAATTGGTACAAAGGTAATAGTTCATACGGACCATTCGGTAATCAAATACTTATTTGCTAAAAAGGATGCTAAACCTCGTTTGATTCGTTGGATATTACTTTTACAAGAATTTGATATTGAAATTAAGGACAGGAAAGGAACAGAAAACCAAGTGGCCGATCACTTATCACGTCTGGAACGCAATAGGGAAGAAGACGCGGATCTTGAGATATACGATGCATTCCCGGATGAACAAATTTTAGTTGCCTCGGCAACCCACGACGCCTCGGCAACCCTAGACGCCTCGGCAACCTTTGACGCCTCGGCAACCTAGACGCCTCGGCAACCATGGATGCACACGCCTCGGCAACTCTCGACGCCGCAGCAGCCTTTGACGCGCACGCCTCGGCAATTTTGGGAGCAGTCGCCACGGCAGCACATGCCTCGGCAATACCCTGGTACGCGGATTTGGTTAACTTCCTTGTTTGTGGTATTTTTCCTTATGGCATTACTCACCAAGGGAAGAAGCGGTTCCGCCATGATGCTAAGCATTACTTTTAGGATGAGCCTCTTTTGTTTAAACAATGTGCAGATCAGGTTATACGCCCGATGTGTCCCTGAAGAAGAGTAACAGAATGTACTCCGGCAATGCCATTCGGTACCCTATGGAGGACATTTTGGAGGAACTCGTACCGCGGCCAAAGTCTTGCAATCCGGTTTATATTGGCCAACATTGTACAAAGATGCCTAAGACTTTTACAAGCAATGTGATCGTTGCCAAATGACGGGCAATATCTCGAGACGACATGAGATGCCACTCCAGAACATCATCGAGGTGGAACTATTCGATGTATGGGGGATCAATTTTATGGGACCTTTCCCATCTTCATTCGGCAACCTCTACATCTTACTCACCGTCGACTATGTGTCTAAATGGGTAGAGGCAGCTGCAGTTCCCAACGACGATTCCAAGACCGTGCAACGATTCCTGCAGAAAAACATATTTACACGGTTTGGGATGCCGAGAGCAATTATCAGTGATGGGGGCAAGCATTTTGACAACAGACTAATTGTCAAGATGTTGCAACGCTTCGGCATATCACACAAGATTGCCACGGCATATCACTCACAAACCAACGGGCAAGCAGAAATTTCCAACCGGGAGTTGAAGGGAATACTCGAGAAAGTTGTAAATCCCTCAAGGAAGGATTGGTCATTAAGACTAGATGACGCACTTTGGGCATATCGCACTGTATTCAAAACACCCTTAGGTATGTCCCCCTTCCGACTTGTCTATGGTAAAACATGTCATCTACTAGTGGAAATCGAGCACAAGGCGTACTTGGCAATCAAGACTGTGAATATGGATTGGGAAAGAGCCGGACAAAAGCGCTTGATGGATCTCAATGAGATAGAAGAATTCCGTGCACTCGCCTATAACAATGCACGAATCTACAAGGAGAAAACAAAGCGATGGCATGACAAGAAACTATTGCCACGACAATTCACACCAGGGCAACTAGTTCTCCTATTCAATTCTCGGCTAAAACTTTTCCCAGGAAAGCTGAAATCAAGATGGTCGGGACCATTTGAAGTCGTCAAACTACTTAAGACATGTTGAATATCCAATGATGAATTTTTGCCACCGCACTTAATTGAAAGAACCTTTAATTTTAGGATTGCATGAAAAGAACTTAGAATTTTACTATGATGCTGAATTTTTTTATACACGGATGTGGCTTGTTGATTGAAAGAAACTTAGTGAACTTAGGTTGCTTGAAATTTGGGTAAATTTAAAATTGAAAATTAAAAGTTAATTTCTTGCTAGAGGTGCCCGAAACTGGCTATAGTAGTAAATGCACTTTCTTTCTAGAGGTGCCCGAAACCGGCTCTAGTAGTTAATAACATTAAAGAATTGCTAGAGGTGCCCGAAATTGGCTCTAGTCGACTAAAATAAAATGAGAAATTGCTTACTTTGCTAGAGGTGCCTGTTACGTGTGATAAGTGCTACGCAAATGTGCAAGTATACACGTCGCAAGTAATAAAGTGATATGAGTATCGAGTATCGTCTCCAAAGGGATTGGTTTGGGCCACTTTGCTTAAGTTACTGCACTGTGAAAATAAAAACACAATTGATAATAGAGGTTTTAATTAACAAGAAAAGTAAAAGCAATAAACTAAAAGAATAGATGAAAGAAAAAGAAAGAATAGGCCAGGTTATCATGAGTTGAGGTGTGATAGCCGATTGGATCGTCTTGGTAAAAGAGTGCACGGGCAACTCAGTTGCCGTGGCAACTTGCACAACGGGGTTGCCTTGGCAACTAATCGATGGTTGCCTGGGCAGCTAGTTGGGCAACTACTTGGGCGTCTGGGCAGCAACCTTCAAGGTTCGGCAGAGCGTTCTTCAATGGTTTCTTCTTATCCCTAAGTCGAAACTCTAGCTACTTGTGCATGCCTTGATAATACATCCCTGCGTGAATCAAGGGTGAACAACAACCAATCTTGCGCTCCTCTTAGCCGTTGAAATCCTTAACTTATTCCTAATCCGGATTAATCTTCACCATCAATAGATTGAATAAAGACCATACTCATTCGTTTCTTGAATCTAACTCTCCCGATATTAGATAAATAGATGAAGTTACGAGATCCTCTCCCAATTCACTCGCAAACAAGAATAAAAGCCAAGAATGAGTAAACCTTGAATAGAAAAGTGCAAACTCTTATTACCTAAACAAAATCCAATTGTTTCTCACAACAACAAAACACAATAACCCCAACCAATCAAGTTAGTTCATGGTTGGGTTCAAAAGATATACAAAGAATAATCCCCAAACCATGAATCTAATGGAAGCAAAGAAGAAGAAGAAGTCGAAATTTCCCCTCCTTGCTATCTTGTCGAAATTTCCCTCTTGCTTTCTCTATGGAGTTGTCGAAATTCCCCTAGCTATTTATAGAGCTAGGCCAAAGTCCTTCTTTGAGGAGGAGTTTGAGTTGGAATTAAATTATCTTTAAAGAATATAATTCTTTATTATAATTGTATTCCTACTAGAACTTCTCCTATCTTCTTGGAATTTAATTCTTCTTTAATCTCTGCATGGAAATCAAATTCCTTTGGGTTTGGGCTTTGCTCCACGTCATCTTGGGCTTGTATAGTATTTAATTTCGACATCCCTATTGCATTTTCTCTTTGTCGACAATTGCCATGGCAACTGGCTCAGCGTCTCCTTCATGCATTGCCCTGGCAACTAGCTCGGCGTCTCCTTCATGCATTGCCCTGGCAACTAGCTCGGCATTGCTTTGGCAAGTGATCCTGCACATACACACACAAAAACACACCAAAGCAGCATCTTTTTCCACAAAAATCACCAAGTTATGTAATCAAGCTCAACAGTGGAAAAAAACATGAATTAATGCATGAATAACTAATTATGCAACTACTATGAGCTTAAGTCTAACAATAATATGAGTAAAAAGGGTAATAAAAATAGTACTTTTGAACACTTATCACGCCCCCAAACTCGAACTATTGCTTGTCCTCAAGCAATGCAAACTAACAATTACCTGCCAAGACTTTAATCATCAAAGACATGCTTCAAACTTGAATTCAAACCTCGGAACCGTGTCACAAAGTATGATCACCTTTTAATTTTTTCAGATAGCACAAAAATTTCCCTGAACAAAACTATAATGCTCGTGACAATGTGTGTGCGTAGTTGTGTACAAGTTGATTTTCAAGATTCTATGTGAACAATAGGCTTTTATCAATTTAATTACCGGGGCATTTATTTTCATTTTCACTAGAGCCAATTTCGGGCACCTCTAGCAAAGTAAGCAATTTCTCATTTTATTTTAGTCGACTAGAGCCAATTTCAGGCACCTCTAGCGATTCTTTAATGTGCATTAACTACTAGAGCCAGTTTCGGGCACCTCTAGCAAGAAAGTGCATTTACTACTAGAGCCAGTTTTTGGGCACCTCTAGCAAGAAATTAACTTTTAATTTTCAATTTTAAATTTACCCTAATTTTAAGCAACCTAAGTTCACTAAGTTTCTTTGAATCAACAACCCACAACCGTGTAAAAAAATTCAGCATCATAGTAAAATTCTAAGTTCTTTTCATGCAATCCTAAAATTAAAGGTTATTTCAATTAAGTGCAGTGGCAAAAATTCATCATTGGATATTCAACAAGTCTTAAGCAATTAAATCCAATTAAAGACATGGCAAGTAACATATGCAACCTATATGTGATTGCTAAAGATGAATGCAACTAAACATGAAACTAACTAGAAACCAACACCCCCCAAACTCGAGAGAAGCATTGTCCTCAATGCACGTAAAAGTGGAACAAAATTTAAAAGAAACTAAATGAAATGAGTTAGTCAGAGAGGTCGTCACCTCGAGTGATGAGTTTCCTTCGTGCCGTTTGCTTGATTCAATTTCCGGTCAGTGGTTGAATGCTTGTGGCTGGTACCGCGTGAATAGCATTGCCTTGATTTGATCCATGTTTGCCGATGCAGGTTTACTTGCATGTGCATCAGTAGTTGCCGAAGCCATTGTTGTTGCCTGGGCATCGCCAGTTTCTGTTGTGGTTGCTGTGGCGAGTTGTCGGCAGTAAATTTCCTTAGCATGGTGGTTGTGAGTCTTGTTGTGGAAAAGAAAACCTGGGAACTAAAGATAATGAAGAAAAATAAAATATATCCTAAAAAATAAAGAGATAAAATAACCAAAAATAATAGAACAAAATAGTTCAAAAAAATAAAAATAAAAATAAATGTGTCAGTAGTTGCCGTGGCGTCGAGGGTTGCCGAGGCATGCACATCCATGGTTGTCGAGGCATCAGGGGTTGCTGAGGTGTGCGCGTCCATGGTTGCCGAGGCGTGCGTATCAGGAGTTGCTGCGGTGTTGAAGGTTACCGAGGCATGCACATCCATGGTTGCCGAGGCATCAAGGGTTGCTGCGGTATTGAAGGTTGCTGTTTTCGATACTTCTTATAGTCCATCCGCACCCTCCATCGGGTGATAATATTGCCCAAAAAGAGTTTGGCCAATGTGCTTGCCACTACTCCCTTTTGCGTTACCATGGTGGAGGTGTCTTTCTTCTTTGTTCGCTTGTAGTCCATGTATACTCTCCACCTTGCTACTATTCCTGAAGGCACAAATATATTAATAGGAAAAATTATATCTATTCTCAACCATTCAATTACCTCATTCTTGTCGACTTCTATCATGGTTGGATGTAGCCTTTTTTGTCGTGGCAATTGCTGCTCAAGCCAATTGTCGTGGCAATCAGTTGTCAAATTTTGCTTTAAGTTAAGGGAAGAACCAATTTTCTGAAGGGCTTTATGAATCCAAACACCTTTTTCTTTTGGCCTCTCAAACATCTCCATCAGTAGAGATTTCGATGGCTTCAAATCTACCAACCTCGGTTCCTCAAGACATACCTGCAATGGACGAGGTGAGTTTTTAAAGAATTCAAAAGGTTCAACCATTACCTGCTCATATTCCATTGGCAAAGTATTATCATCTCGTTGATCTTGCATGTGGTCGTGTAATTGCCGTGGCAATTGTAGATGAGAGCAATCTACAGATTCCTGCTTCAACATCAACGTTGTAACCTTCTGGGCATCAGGTTCCTTAGAATTTGCTGTAGTATTGTTGTTCTCAGCTTCACTGAGTGTTGTCGCGGCATTGCTCTGTTCAGGCTCCTCAATCACTGCCGAGGCAATTTGTTGTTCAAGCTCATCATGTGTTGGGCAGTCTCTCTCATTGGCATCCTCTTGACTTTGAGGTTTTAGTTGTTCCTCACACATCAGAGAGATTTCTTTGCATTGCTCCTTATCCTTTTGCCTTAGGACGTCAGTATCCCTAGGAATGAATTGTTGGTGCATGTTATCCATGACATATGTGGATCTCCCCAATTGATCTTCTGAATCCCCTAAGGTTGCATCCCATTGAGTTATCCTCGTATCCATAGATTTTGATAGCTCTCGAATCTCTTCAATTGATCCGTCAAGTCTAGCCAATGAAGCTAGTAACGTTTCCTCCAAGGAATTGGAATGCTCTTGAAAAGGACTACATTGCCATGGCATATCTGTTGCTGCGGCAAAATTGTTATGGTAAAAAAAAATATTGAGCTTGTTGACCATACCATGAAGAATTTTGCTGTTGGTTCCCTCTATGGTCCTCCATGTAGTTATATGCACCGAAAATGTGAGGGCAATTTTCAAACACATGATGTTCTCCACACATAGCACAAGATTTTTCCACGGTATAAGTTCTTTGGGCTTTTCTCGGTTGGTATAGGTAATCATCAAAGGGTGCAAGAAACTCTTGATTGGATTGATTCATATCTTCCAACATCATCTCTCGAATAGATTGTCTTTTGTTTCCCGACATGTTGATGTTCCTTAACTTGTAGCGCACCTAATTTTTTTTGATAAAACAAACAAAAAGAAAAGTTAGTAAAACTAAGAGAAAAAATGCAATAACAAAAACAACTAACACCAATTGCCAAACCCCGGCAACGGCGCCAAAAACTTGTTGCGTGTGATAAGTGCTACGCAAATGTGCAAGTATACACGTCGCAAGTAATAAAGTGATATGAGTATCGAGTATCGTCTCCACAGGGATTGGTTTGGGCCACTTTGCTTAAGTTATCTGCTTGTGAAAATAAAAACACAATTGATAATAGAGGTTTTAATTAACGAGAAAAGTAAAAGCAAAAAACTAAAAGAATAGATGAAAGAAAAAGAGAGAATAGGCCAGGTTATCGTGAGTTGAGGTGTGATAGCCGATTGGATCGCGTCTTGGTAAAAGAGTGCACGGGCAACTCGGTTGTCGTGGCAACTTGCACAACGGGGTTGCCTTGGCAACTAATCGATGGTTGCCCGGGCAACTAGTTGGGCAACTACTTGGGCGTCCGGGCAGCAACCTTCAAGGTTCGGCAGAGCGTTCTTCAATGGTTTCTTCTTATCCCTAAGTCGAAACTCTAGCTACTTGTGCATGCCTTGATAATACATCCTGCGTGAATCAAGGGTGAACAACAACCAATCTTGCGCTCCTCTTAGCCGTTGAAATCCTTAACTTATTCCTAAGCCGGATTAATCTTCACCATCAATAGATTGAATAAAGACCATACTCATTCGTTTCTTGAATCTAACTCTCCCGATATTAGATAAATAGATGAAGTTACGAGATCCTCTCCCAATTCACTCGCAAACAAGAATAAAAGCCAAGAATGAGTAAACCTTGAATAGAAAAGTGCAAACTCTTATTACCTAAACAAAATCCAATTGTTTCTCACAACAACAAAACACAATAACCCCAACCAATCAAGTTAGTTCATGGTTGGGTTCAAAAGATATACAAAGAATAATCCCCAAACCATGAATCTAATGGAAGCAAAGAAGAAGAAGAAGTCGAAATTTCCCCTCCTTGCTATCTTGTCAAAATTTCCCTCTTGCTTTCTCTATGGAGTTGTCGAAATTCCCCTAGCTATTTATAGGGCTAGGCCAAACTCCTTCTTTGAGGAGGAGTTTGAGTTGGAATTAAATTATCTTTAAAGAATATAATTCTTTATTATAATTGTATTCCTACTAGAACTTCTCCTATCTTCTTGGAATTTAATTCTTCTTTAATCTCTGCATGGAAATCAAATTCCTTTGGGTTTGGGCTTTGCTCCACGTCATCTTGGGCTTGTATAGTCATTAATTTCGACATCCCTATTGCATTTTCTCTTTGTCGACAATTGCCATTGGCAACTGGCTCGGTGTCTCCTTCATGCATTGCCCTGGCAACTAGCTTGGTGTCTCCTTCATGCATTGCCCTGGCAACTAGCTCGACATTGCTTTGGCAAGTGATCCTGCACATACACACACAAAAACACACCAAAGCAGCATCTTTTTCCACAAAAATCACCAAGTTATGTAATCAAGCTCAACAGTGGAAAGAAACATGAATTAATGCATGAATAACTAATTATGCAACTACTATGAGCTTAAGTCTAACAATAATATGAGTAAAAAGGGTAATAAAAATAGTACTTTTGAACACTTATCAGTGCCCAAAATTGGCTCTAGTAAAAATAAAAATAAATGCCCCGGTAATTAAATTGATAAAAGCCTATTGTTCACATAGAATCTTGAAAATCAACTTGTACACAACTACGCACACACTTGTCACGAGCATTATAGTTCGATTCCGGGTAATTTTTGTGCTATTCAAAAAATTAAAAGGTGATCATACTTTGTGCCAAGATTTTGAGGTTTGAATTCAAGTTTGAAGCATGTCTTTGATGATTAAAGTCTTGGTAGGTAATTGTTAGTTTTCATTGTTTGAGGACAAGCAATAGTTCAAGTTTGGGGGTGTGATAAGTGTTCAAAAGTACTATTTTTATTACCCTTTTTACTCTTATTATTGTTAGACTTAGGCTCATATTAGTTGCATAACTAGTCATTCATTCATTAATTCATGTTTCTTTCCACCATTGAGCTTGATTACATAATTTGGTGGTTTTTGTGGAAAAAGATGCTGCTTTGGTGTGTTTTTGTGTGTATGCAGAATCACTTGCCTAAACAAGGCTGGAACCAGTTGCCAGGGCAATGCATGAAGGAGATGCCGAGCTAGTTGCCAAGGCAATGCTTGAAGGAGATGCCGAGCTAGTTGCCAGGGCAATTTTCGACAAAGAATAAGATGACATGGTAGTCGAAATTGATGACTGGATAAGCCCAAGATGACGTGGAGCAAAGTTAAATCCCAAAGGAGTTTGATTTCCATGAAGAGGTTAAAGAGAAATTAAATTCCAAGAAGATAGGAGAAGTTCTAGAAGGAATTTAAATATAATAAAGAATTATATTCTTTAAAGATATTTAATTCCAGCTTAACTTCCTCCTCAAGAAGGATTTTGACCTAGCCATCTCCTATTTAAAGGAGGCCAAGCCGTCAACTCCAAGAAAAAAAGAGGGGAGAGATTTCGACAAGGGAGAAAGCTTTGAGGGAGAGTTCGATTGAGAGGTTTTCCAAAGAGGGCTGATCGATTTCTTCTTCTTCTTCTTCTTTGCTTCCATTAGTTTGTGGTTTGGGGATTATTCTTTGTATATCTTTTGAACCCAACCATGAACTAACTTGATTGGTTGGGGTTATTGTATTTTGTTGTTGTGAAAAACAATTGAATTTTGTTTAGGTTTTTGAGTTGCAATTCAATTTTCAAAGTTTGTTCATTCTTGGTTCTCAATCTTGTTTGTGAGTGAATTGGGAGAGGATCTCGTAACTTCATCTATTTATCTAATATCGGGAGAGTTAGATTCAAGAAACGAATGAGCATGGTCTTTATTCAATCAATTGATGGTGAAGACTAATCCGGCTTAGGAATAAGTTTAGGATTTCAACGGCTAAGAGGAGAGCAAGATTAGCTGTTGTTCACCCTTGATTCACGCAGGGATGTATTATCAAGGCATGCACAAATAGCTAGAGTTTTGACTTAGGGATAAGAAGAAACCGTTGAAGAACGCTTTGCCAAACTTTGGAAGTGAATGCTCAATTGCCTAGGCAATCGCGGGAGCATTGCCCAGGCAATCTGATCAGACAACGATGGTGAATTGTCCTGGCAACCGACCAGGCAACACGGCAGAATTGCCCTGGCAATCAACCAGGCAATTGCAACCAAATTGCCCTGGCAATCGACTAGGCAATCGTAACAGAATTGCCCTGGCAATCCGGCTGCTACTCAATCACCACGATGAACCAATCGGCTATCACACCTCAACTCACGATAACCTGCCCTATTCACTCTCTTTTGATTTCATCTATTCTTTTAGTTTATTGCTCTTAGTTTACTCATTAATTCTTACAATCACCTACTTGTGTTTTTCTTTTCCAACGCAGTAACTTAAACAAAGTGGCCAAAACCAATCCCTGTGGAGACGATACTCGATACTCATATCACTTTATTACTTGCGACGTGTATACTTGGACAATTGCGTAGCACTTATTACGTGCAACAAGTAACCTAGTTAAGTCTTTAACCAATATTGCAACCAACAAATATCACTTGCTTATTCTTCGCAGTTGGCCATTATAGATACAAGTACCTCGCATTAGTAGAATTTACATTGTATTGATCTAGACTTTAACGAGGGTTAACATTGGGAAACAATAAAAGACTTAATATTTTATTGAGAGGTTTTGTGAATATTTTCTCACCATTTAACATTTAATCTTATCAATTAACTAGCATGCATCTCATACATTCATTTTATCACATACATAAAAAGCAGTAAATATGAATGCAATAGTTATAGCCCATATCCTAATGTGGCCCATCTCAAGCCAATGGGATAACCAAATTATTCTAAGGATAAAAACACTTCTCAAGAATCTTTTTGTCGGCCCATACTTATGTTCCTCTAGTTCATGCTTCTTCGTATAGATTACAATTTCAGAAACTCGTTTTACATACGAGGGAGTAAGATGAGAAGAAAATTACAATAGAAGTAGAGAAAGGCATCACACGCAGGTCGTATTTATAAAACTTTATAAATAAAACTAGATGAGTCATTGGGCTATAACGATGCATTCCAAACACCGTGCATATTGATAAGTGTTCAAAAGTACTATTTTTCTTACCCTCTTTACTCATATTATTGTTAGACTTAGGCTCATATTAGTTGCATAGTTAGCCATTCATGCATTAATCCATGTTTCATTCCATCATTGAGCTTGATTACATAACTTGGTAGTTTTTGTGGAAAAGATGCTGCTTTGGTGTACTTTGTGTGTGTATGTGCAGGATCACTTGCCAAAGCAATGCCGAGCTAGTTGCCAGGGCAATGCATGAAGGATATGCCGAGCTAGTTGCCAGGGCAATGCATGAAGGAGACGCCGAGCCAGATGCCATGGCAATTGTCGACAAAGAGAAAATGCAATAGGGATGTCGAAATTAATGACTTTACAAGCCCAAGATGACATGGAGCAAGGCCCAAGCCCAAAGGAATTTGATTGCCATGCAGAGATTAAAGAAGAATTAAATTCCAAGAAGATAGTACTAGCCCTATAAATAGCAAGAGGGCAAAATTCGACAAGTCCAAGAGGGGAGAGCAAGAGGGAATTTTTGGCAAGCTTCTAGGGCAAGGGATTTTCGACAAGCTTCATCTTTTCTTCCTTGTTCTATTGGGTCCATGCTAGGGATTAATTATCTTGTGTTTCTTTGGAACCTAGCCATGAACTAAATCTACTTGGCTATGGTTATTGTGTTTTGTGGTTGTGAGAAACTATTGGTTTTTGTTTAGGTAATAAGAGTTTACACTTTTCTATTTCAAGGTTTATTCATTCTTGGTTCTTATTCTTGTTTGCGAGTGAATTGGGAGAGGATCTCGTGATTTCATCTATTTATCTAATATCGGGAGAGTTAGATTTAAGAAACGAATGAATATGATCTTTATTCAATCCAATGATGGTGAAGATTAATCCGGCTTAGGAATAAGTTAAGGATTTCAACGGCTAAGATGAGCGCAAGATTGGTTGTTGTTCACCCTTGATTCACGCAGGGATGTATTATCAAGGCATGCACAAGTAGCTAGAGTTTCGACTTAGGGATAAGAAGAAATCATTGAAGAACGCTCTGCCGAACCTTGAAGATTGCTGCCCAGACGCCCAAGTAGTTGCCCAGGCAACCATCGATTAGTTGCCCAGGCAACCATCGATTAGTTGCCAAGGCAACCCCGTTGCGCAAGTTGCCACGGCAACTGAGTTGCCCGTGCACTCTTTTACCAAGACAATCCAATCGGCTATCACACCTCAACTCACGATAACCTGGCCTATCTCTCTCTCATTCGAATTCATCTTTTCTTTTACTTTATTGCTTTCTAGATTAGTCATTAGTTAAACTCCTATAATCTTTTATTTGTGTTTTTACTTTTTACAGTGCAAGAGATTAGATTCTTGAAGTGGCACCAATCCCTGTGGAGACGATATCTTTTATACTATAACTTGTGACGTGTATACTTGCACATTTGCGTAGCACTTATTACGCGCAACACATATCAAACATAATAACGACGCGGTTTGTTATTAAGATCTTACTAGATTGTTCCTATGCAAGGATCAATCCTCTTGCGGGGTTTCGATTAGCTGCGGGATTTTATTTTTTAAGATCAACATTTTAATTGTTGCGTAAAAAACCCTAGGATTTGATAATTTTTATCATCATTATCGCGTTTTTCAGGATTTTAAAATCCACGAGGTTTTTTTACTGAAACAACTTTTGTTACTTTCCCACACGAAATCTATAGACTAACCATTAGTCTAATATATAACTATAACCCGCGTATGTTAACACTTAACATCTAAAACCTAAAACTCCATATTGAATATGTTAACAATTAACATTTAATATTTCAAACCTTATCGACAAAGATCCTGATGATCAACTCTTAATCATCGATCTTAGGAACATCTTTTAACCAGATTAACATATTAACAGTGATTGAATAGTTTTGCTAGTACAAATATCATATATTCGCTAAATAAATTGAAAAATAACATGTATCTCATACAATTACATCACCCAAGTAATTAAAACCTGAATCCGTATCGTACAAGTGGCTCTGATACCACTGTTGGGTCACGTCGGAACACCCCATGGCATAGCGGAAAAATATCCGGTGATTACCACCATAGATCCATGTACGAGGAATGAATCAGGGTGAATGCGGGTAAAGAATTACCTGTTTAAAATCTAGAATTCTGACCAAGTTTGTACATATTGTAAGCTAGGTATGTCATTTCCTATTATCAGTATGTCATCCACACACAATACCAAGAATATGACAATGATCCCATTAATTTTCTTGAAAACACATGACTCATCTTCATTTTTGATAAAATCAAACTCTTTGATTGCATCGTTAAAACGAAGATTCCAACTTCGAGAAGCTTGCTTCGATCCATAAATGGACCTTTATAGCTTGCATATTTTCGGTATCTTTTGGATCGACAAAACGTTCAGGTTGTGTCATGTACACATCCTCATCTAGTTTTCCATTAAGGAAAACGGTTTTAACATCCATTTTCCATATCTCATAGTCATGAAATATAGCTATCGCAAGTAAGATCCAGATGGATTTAAACATAGCAACAGGTGAAAAGGTTTTATCATAGTCTATACCATGAATTTGAAGAAAACCCTTAGCGACTAATCACACTTTGTATGTTTGTACATTACCATCCATGTCGGTTTTCTTTTTGAAAACCCACTTGCACCCTATGGGCTTAACCACTTCAAGTGGGTTAACCAAGGTCCAAACTTGGTTTTCTGACATATAATCTATCTCGAATTTCATGGCCTCTAGACATTTCTTAGAGTCTAGGCCCGTCACTACTTCTTGATAAGTCCTAGGCTCATCTTGATCCATGAAGATAACATCACCATACAATGTGACAAGAAATCCATAGTCCATTGCATTCTCTCAAAGATCTTTGCAGTGGTTGTGTTTCCAAAACTGTTGAATGTTTTCCAACGACTTGTGGAACTTGTTGTTGTTCAAACGCTTGTTCAATGATATGTGGTTGATCTCGAATTTCATTAGGTTTGATATTTCTCCCACTTCCTTTTCAAAAAACAAATTCTCTTTTCTAGGAAGATTCTTGTTCGAGCAACAAACACTTTGTTTTCGGTAGGATTAAAGAAATAATATCCTTTAGTTTCATTAAGATAACCCACAAAATTACATTTATGAGATTTAGGTTCGAGCTTTGTAGACATCTTATGTTTAACATAAGCTTCACATCCCCAAATTTTCATAAAAAATATGCTAGGACGTTTCCCGGTCTATATCTCATATGGTGTATTTTGAACTGATTTAGATTGAACACAATTTAGTGTGAAAGCAATAATATCCTTTAGTTTCATTAAGATAACCCACAAAATTACATTTATGAAATTTGGGTTCAGGCTTTGTAGACATCTTATGTTTAACATGAGCTTCACATCCCCAAATTTTCATAAAAAATATACTAAGACGTTTCCCGGTCTATATCTCATATGGTGTCTTTTGAACTGATTTAGATAGAACACGATTTAGTGTGAAAGCAAATATTTTTAGCGCATGTCCCCAAAAAGAAACTGGAAGATCAACATGACTTATCATTGATTGAAACATGCCTAACAGTGTTCGATTTGTTCTTTTCGGAAACTCTATTCCATTGTGGAGTACCAAGAGGTGTGAGACAATGCCACATTCCTTAATAAGGTCACCAAACTCTAAGCTTAAGTATTCTCCTCATCGATCTGATCAAAGATCCTTAATGCTTTTTCCTAGTTGGTTTTGTACTTCATTTTTAAATTCCTTGAACTTTTCAAGGGCTTCAAATTTATGATGCATTAGGTAAATGTACTCATATCTACTAAAGTCATCTGTGAAAGTAATTAAGTATTGAAACCTTCCTCTGGCTTGTGTATTCATTGGTCCACATACATCACTATGTATTAATCTTAATAAATCACTTGCTCGCTCATTTTTACTATTAAAAGGAGCTTTGGTCATCTTTCCCAATAAGCAATGCTCACATGCATCAAGTTGTTCGAAAACAAATGAATTCAAAAATCCATCTTTATGAAGTTTTGAAACGCGTTTTTCACTTATGTGACCCAAGTGACAATGCCAAAGATAAGTTTGATTAGATTCATATGTTTTATGATCTTATTGTATTTATGTTATAAATGGAATTCTTCTTGATCCAAAATATAGAGGTCATTTATTAATTGTGTCACGCCATAGAAAGCATTATCTAGATAAAAAGAACAATTATTCTTAATAATTATCTCAAAACCAATCTTGTCTGAATAAGAAATTGAAATGAAGTTTTTAGTCAAACTAGACACAAAATAACAATCCTTAAACGTATATTAAGTCCACTAGGCAACGATAAAGTATATGTTCCTATATCTAATGCAGCAACTCTTGCTCCATTACAAACCCATAGGTCCACCTCTCTTTTTTCTTAGATTTCTACTCTTTTGTAGTCCTTATACAAATGTACAAATATGAGAGGCACAACCGGTATCCAATACTCAAGAAGTAGGTGTTGATAAATTAATATCAATAACATAAATATTCGAGGCAGACGCTCTGCTTTCATTTGCCTTCTTGAATTTTTCAAGATAAATGGAAACATTTTCCTTCCAGTGACCAGTCAAGGTAGTTTACGTCGTTCAACTTCCCCTTCTCAAGGACTGATCGCAATGACAACAAATTTTTATTTGCCATAATAAGTCTACAACAATAAAATATGAATTTTGAGTACATTTACCATGTTTATTTATAAAGGACTTCATAATCCCACTAAATTAATAACCCTCAAATATTAATGTCATAAATACTTTTTGTAAAGTTTTTCTAGTAGGCAATGATCTAAATTTCACACTCTCTTAAGTCAGCTTTGGCTTTTCTCTTAAGATTATGGTCTATCTAGGTAAGCAACACTTGCTAATTACATCTCATGTAACTCCTTCATTTGGTGAACAACTCTTGTTCATAATCATCTTATGATTATCCAAATAACTAACCTTTAGGCTTCTAATCATATTAGAGTAACCTAGTTAAATCTTTAACCAATGTTACAACCAACAAATATCACTTGCTTATTCTTCGCGTTTGGCCAAGATAGATACAAGTACCTCGCTTTAGCATAACCTACATTGTATCGATCTAGAATTTAACGAGGGTTAACATTGGGAAACAATAAAAGACTTAATATTTTATTGAGGGGTTTGTGAATATTATCTCACCATTTAACATTTGATCTTATCAATTAACTAGCATGCATCTCATACATACATTTTATCACATACATGAAAAACAATAAATATGAGTGCAATAGTTATAGCCCATATCCTAAGGTGGCCCGTCCCAAGCCAAATTATTGTAAGGATAAAAAAACTTCTCAAGCATCTTTCTGTCGGTCCATACTTCTGTTCCTCTGGTCCATGCTTCTTCGTATAGATTACAATTTCAAAAACTCATTTTACATACAAGAGAGTAAGATGAGAAGAGAATTACAATAGTAGAGAAAAACACGACATGCAGGCCGTATTTATAAAACCTTATAAATAAAACTAAATGAGCTATTGGGCTATAACCATGCATTCCAAACACTGGGCATATCAAACATAATAACGATGTGGTTTGTTATTAATGTCTTACCAGATTGTTCCTAAGCATGTGCCAAGCCCCTTGTGGGGTCTAAGGGGTAGAGTCCCTTTATGGGTCAATGGGTAGAGCCCCTTGTGGGGTTCCAATGGCCCCATAGCTGCCGGTGGGGTTGTCGCTACTTGGTTAGCGGCGTGGAATTTTTTTATAGATTAGCATCTTAATTTCTATGTAAAAACCTTACGATTTGATAACTTTTATCAACATTATTGTGTTTTTCAGGATTTAAAATCCATGAGGTTTTTACTAAAACAACTCTTGTTACTTTCTCGTACGAAATCTATAGACTAACTATTAGTCTAATATATAACTATAATCTGCGTATGTTAACACTTAACATCTAAAACCCTAAAACTAAATATTGAATATATTAACAATTAACATATAATATTTCAAACCCTATTGACAAAGATCATGATGATTAACTCTTAATCATTGATCTTAGGAACATCTTTTAATTGGATTAATAGATTAATCGTGATTGAATAAATTTGCTCGCACAAATATCATATCGCTAAATAAATTGAAAAATAACATGTATCTCATACAATTACATCACCCAAGTAATTAAAACCCAAATCCTTATCGTACAAACCTCAAAACCGTGGCATAAAGTATGATCACCTTTTGAATTTTTCTGATGGCACAAAAATTTCCTGGAACCAAACTATAATGCTTATGACAACGTGTGTGCGTAGTTGTGTACAAGTTGATTTTCAAGATTCTATGTGAACAATAGGCTTTTATCAAGTTAATTACTGGGGCATTTATTCACCTTTTTACTAGAGCCAATTTCGGGCACCTCTAGTAAAGCAAGCAATTTCTTATATTAATTTATTTTTTTGTCGACTAGAGCCAATTTCGGGCACCTCTAGCAATATCTTTAGTGTGCAACTACTAGAGCCAGTTTCGGGAACCTCTAGCAAGAAATTAACTTTTAATTTTACCCAAATTTTAAGCAACCTAAGTTCACCAAGTTTCTTTCAATCAACAAGCCACAACCGTGTTCATAATATTTAGCATCATAGTAAAATTCTAAGTTCTTCTCATGCAATCCTAAAATTCAAAAGGTTCTTTCAATTAAGTGCAGTGGCAAAAATTCATCATTGGATATTCAACAAGTTCAAGCAATTAAATTCAATCAAAGGCATGGCTAGGAACATATGCAACCTATATGTTATTACTAAAGATGAATGTAACTAATAATGAAATTAACTAGAAACAAGTACCCCCTAAACTCGAGAGAAGCATTGTCCTCAATGCTTGCAAAAATTAAAATAAAATGCAAATGATTTAGTCGGAAAGGTCATCACGTTGAATTATGAGTTCTTTCGGGTCGTTTGCTTGATTCTTTGTCCAGTTTGCAGTGGTTGTATGCGGGTGGTTGTTGTTGCAGCTTTATTCCTCATCGCGTGCTTTACCTTTAGCATGTACGACAGTTACCGAGGCATCTTCGGGTGCAGTGGATTGTTTTGATGTTTTGGACCATGGATGATCTTGTGGTTGTAGTTGGAAACAAAAACAAAAAAAAAAAATCCTAAAATCGAGAATAAAATAAATCCAAAAATAAAATAAATTCAAAAATAAAACTAAAAATAAATAATAAATACTAAAGGGGAGTAGGGTCATGCTTCTCCTAAAGTAACTACTTCCTTGTCGCGCTCAACATGGTTGCCGGCATAGTGCTTTAATCTTTGTCTGCTAACTTTTTACTCATGATCATCGGTTATAGACTTGATTATCACAGCACCATGGGGGTAAGGTTTGGCCACTTCAAATGGTCCAGACCATCTCAACTTTAGCTTCTCTGGGAATAGTTTTAGCCAAGAATTGAAGAGGATGACTAATTTCCCGGGAAAGAATTGCCTCGGCAATAACTTCTTGTCATGCCAATGCCTCATTTCTCCTTGTAGATTCTTGCATTGTCGTAAGCTAAGGCACGAAATTCCTCTATATCATTAAGGTCCAGTAGACGCTTTTGTCCGGCATTCTCTCAATCTATGTTCACGGTTTTGATTGACCAATATGCTTTGTGCTCGATTTCCACTGGTAAGTGGCAAGTTTTACCGTAAACTAATCGAAAGGGAGACATACCTAAGGGTGTTTTGAAGGCTGTTCGGTATGCCCAAAGTGCATCATCTAACCTTAAAGACCAATCCTTTCGGGAGGGATTTACAACCTTCTCAAGTATCCCCTTTAATTCCCGGTTAGAAATTTCAGCTTGCCCGTTTGTCTGTGGGTGGTATGCCATGGAAATTTTGTGTGACACTCTGAGGCGTTGTAACATCTTGGCAATGAGTTTGTTGTCGAAGTTCTTACCTTCATCGCTGATGATTGCGCTTGGCATTCCAAACCGTGTAAATATATTTCTATGTAGAAATCTCTGCACAGTTTTTGGAATCATTAGTATGGACTGCAATGGCTTTAACCCATTTGGACACATAATCGACGGCAAGCAAGATGTACATATTCCCACATGATGATGGGAAGGGTCTCATAAAATCTATCCTCCACACGTCGAATAGCTCCACCTCTAGAATGTTCTGAAGTGGCATCTCATGTCGTCTAGAGATATTGTCCGTTCGTTGACAACGATCGCACTGCTTGTATAAGTCTTGAGCATCTTTGTAAAGTGTTGGCCAATAGAAACCGTATTGCAAGACTTTGGTCGTGGTGCGAGTGCCTCCAAAATGACCTCTATAGGGTGATAAATGGCATTGTCGTAGCACGTTTTGCTGCTCTTCCTCGGGGATGCATCGCCTAATAACTTGATCTACACATTATTTAAACAAAAGAGGCTCATCCCAATAATAATGCTTAACATCATGTCGAAACCGCTTCTTTCCCCGGTGAGTAAGATCATGAGGTAGCATGCCACTAACAAGGAAATTCACTAGGTCTACATACCATGGATTTGGTGAGGCAATTGCTACTGCTTTTGCCACGGGTATTGCAGAGGCAATCCTTACTCTAGTTGTCTGGGCATCGCTAGTTGGGGTTGCATGGGCAATTAACAACTGCTCTTCCAGGAATGCATCATGGATTTCTACATTTGTGTCATCATCTTTTCCTTGTTCTAGGCGTGACAAATGGTCGGTGACTTGGTTCTCGATACCCTTCATGTCCTTAATTTCAATGTCAAACTCTTGTATAGTAAAATCCAATGAATTAAACGAGGTTTGGCATATTTCTTGGCAAAAAGGTACTTAATTTCTGAATGGTTAGTATGAACAATTACCTTGGTCCTGATCAAGTAGGAGCGAAACTTGTCAAAAGGAAATACCACGGCTAGTAACTCTTTTTTTCGTAGTGGTGTAGTTCACTTGGGCATCATTTAGAGTTTTACTAGCGTAGTATATTGCATGAACAATTTTACCTGTTCGTTGATCGAGAACTGCTCCCACTGCAAAGTCACTTGCATCGCACATAAGCTCAAATTGTAAGGTCCAATCTGGTGGTACAACAATAGGTGCCGAGGCAAGCTGCTTCTTCAAGGTTTCGAATGCTTGGACACGTGAATCATCAAAATTAAAAGCTTTTTATTGTTCAAGCAAGTTACACAAAGGTTTAGAGATTTTGGAAAAATTATAAATAAACCTCCAATAGAAACCTGCATGACCGAGGAAACTTCGAATTCCCTTGACTGAATTTGGTGGTGGCAATTTTTCGATCACTTCCACATTGGCTCTGTCGACTTCAATTTGCTTGGAGGAGATCTTGTGACCGAGCACTATACCTTCATCTACCATAAAGTGGCATTTCTCACAATTGAACACTAGATCGGATTCTTCGCATCTTGCCAAGACCTTCTCCAAATTGTCGAGGCAATTGTCAAAGTCATTGCCGAAGACAAAAAAGTCATCCATCAAAATATCAAGCAAGTATTCTGTTGCGCGTAATAAGTGCTACGCAAATGTGCAAGTATACACGTCGCAAGTTATAGTATAAAAGATATCGTCTCCACAGGGATTGGTGCTACTTCAAGAATCTAGTCTCTTGCACTGTAAAAATAAAAACACAAATAAAAGATTATAGAAGTTTAACTAATCTAGAAAGCAAATAAGTAAAAGAAAAGATGAATTCAATTAAGAGAGATAGGCTAGGTTATCGTGAGTTGAGGTGTGATAGCCGATTGGATCGTCTTGGTAAAAGAGTGCAAGGGCAACTTAGTTGTCGTGGCAACTTGCACAGCGGGGTTGCCTTGGCAACTAATCGATGGTTGCCTGGGCGACTAGCTGGGCAACTACTTGGGCTTCTGGGCAGCAACTTCAAGGTTCGGCGGAGCGTTCTTCAATGGTTTCTTCTTATCCCTAAGTCGAAACTCTAGCTACTTGTGCATGCCTTGATAATACATCCCTGAGTGAATCAAGGGTGAACAACAACCAATCTTGCGCTCCTCTTAGCTGTTGAAATCCTTAACTTATTCCTAAGCCGGATTAATCTTCACCATCATTGGATTGAATAAAGATCATATTCATTCGTTTCTTGAATCTAACTCTCCCGATATTAGATAAATGGATGAAATCACGAGATCCTCTCCCAATTCACTCGCAAACAATAATAAGAACCAAGAATGAATAAACCTTGAAATAGAAAAGTGCAAAATCTTATTACCTAAACAAAAACCAATAGTTTCTCACAACCACAAAACACAATAACCATAGCCAAGGAAATTTAGTTCATGGCTAGGTTCCAAAGAAACACAAGATAAACAATCCCTAGCATGAACCCAATCGAACAAGGAAGAAAAGATGAAGCTTGTCGAAAATCCCTTGCCCTAGATGCTTGCCGAAAATTCCCCTTGCTTCCTCTCTTGGACTTGTCGAATTTTGCCCTCTTGCTCTCTCTCTCCAAGTAGTCGAAATCTCCTTGCTATTTATAGGGCTAGGCCAAAGTCCTTCTTTGAGGAGGAGTTTGAGTTGGAATTAAATTATCTTTAAAGAATATAATTCTTTATTATAATTTTATTCCTATTAGAACTTCTCCTATCTTCTTGGAATTTAATTCTTCTTTAATCTCTGCATGGCAATCAAATTCCTTTGGGCTTGGACCTTGCTCCATGTCATCTTGGGCTTGTAAAGTCATTAATTTCGACATCCCTATTGCATTTTCTCTTTGTCGACAATTGCCATGGCAACTGGCTCGGCGTCTCCTTCATGCATTGCCCTGGCAACTAGCTCGGCATCTCCTTCATGCATTGCCCTGGAAAATAGCTCGGCATTGCTTTGGCAAGTGATCCTGCACATACACACACAAAGCACACCAAAGCAGCATCTTTTCCACAAAAACTACCAAGTTATGTAATCAAGCTCAATGATGGAAGGAAACATGGATTAATGCATGAATGGCTAACTATGCAACTAATATGAGCCTAAGTCTAACAATAATATGAGTAAAAAGGATAAGAAAAATAGTACTTTTGAACACTTATCACACCCCCAAACTCAAACTATTGCTTGTCCTCAAGCAATGCAAACTCATAATTACCTGCCAAGACTTCAACTTTCACAAACTTAGCTTGAACTTGATTTCAATTCTCTTGAACTGGGCACAAAGTATGATTGGCTTTTTATTTTTGTAAAAGCGAGGAATTACTCGGAATCAAACTATAATGCTTGTGAGTGTGTGCGGAGTTGTGTGCAAGTTGATTTTTCGGATCCTATGCAAACAATAGGTTTTCAAATTACTTTATTGGGTTCTTTTTAACATGTTTTAGCTAGAGCCAGTTTTGGGCACCTCTAGTGTTTTATTTTTAGTTTTCTTAAGTTAATTTAATCGACTAGAGAGCCGGTTTGGGCACCTCTAGTTAATTTTTTTTAACACCTCCTAGAGCCAGTTTGGGCACCTCTAATGATCAATTTTTTAGCATATGCTAGAGCCAATTTCGGGCACCTCTAGCATTCATCCAATTTTTATTCTAATCCCCCAATTTGTTAATTATAAACCTAAGTTTACTAGAACTCCTTAAATCAATCAAACCACAACAGTGTTTCATCAAATTTAGCATCATAGTAAAATTCTAAGTTTTTCCATGGTTATCCTAGAATAAAAATTCTATCAATTAAGTGCATTGGCAAAGTCATCATCGAATATTCATCAAATCTAAGCAATTCTTGTTCCAATTAAGGGCATGGCAAGCAATTTATGTATCCTAAATGTAATACTTAAGATTAATGTAACTAAACATGGTAACTACTAATAGCAATCCCCCCCAAACTCGAGTGAGGCATTGTCCTCAATGCATGCATAAAAATACCGAAAAAATAAAAAAATAATAAAAAATAAAAAATAAAAATGCATACGAGGACTTACTCCGAGAGTTCATCATCGTAGATGATTAGTTTCCTTCTAGTCAGTGTCTTGATTCTCTTGCTTGAACGTGATGGTTGTTTTCTTGTTGCCGGTGGTGGAATTGATCCTCGTACGGGGTTGTCCTCATCGTCCTCTTCATCAATGTCAATGGCTTTTCGCTTGGAGGATTCAATTGGTGCGGTCTTTATTGGTTCAATGGAGGACTCGTCCGAATCTGAAAAATCAGAAAATGATTCCGTAGGAGTTGATTCGGGCATAGGTGCTTTACCTTTGGCTTTTGCAGTGGTTGCTGGGATGTCTTTAGCTTTGGTTGCCGTGGCATCTTCAGGGTTGGTTGCCGTGGCGTCAGCTTCCTTGGTTGCCATGGCGACTGCTTCATTGGTTGCCGGGGCAAGGATCTCGGCGGGAAAGATTGGGAACGGCACGCGATTGTCCGGGTACTTTTCTAGGATGACTTGGGTGATGGAATTTTTGTGCTCCTTCATGTACCGCATGAACATTAGTTGCCGATCTTCAATTTGCCTTAGGCGGCTTGCCAATGGGTGCAAAAGTGCTTCAAAGTGTCCCGGGATTAATGGCTGAGTTGCCATGGCGTTAGGTGCTTGGGCATTAGGGATTGCCGCGGCGGCAGGAGTTGCCGTGACAATTGGAGGCCTTGAAGAATCTCCCGGTGCCTCTCCCATTAGCTTTCGGATTAGTGTTTGATTCCAACCAGACTTGGGTAGGGCCTTTTCATCGGTGGACTCACTCGGGACATGCATCTCCTTGCAAAGATTAGAAATTAAGCAAGGGAAGAAAAGATAACCCTTATCTTTTGAGCTGCATACAAAAATCTCATCACAAATAACTTTTCCAATGTTAATGATGCGATTATGCAAAATAGAATGTATGAGCAAAAGACGTGGTATATCAACGGTAGTATTGTGTGTGGAGGGCATTAAAGAAGTTTTAACAAACTTATTCCATAGTTTTGCCTCAGGTTTAAGCCGAAGGCGATTTACCGTGCCCTTGTATTTACCGTCGTTCCAATGAGTTCCCGGTTGAGTGAGTTCTTGAAGCACCTTGTTGAGTTGCTTGGGATTGATTTGGTCAACGAAGGCTTGATGCTCGTCCTTCTCAATGTAAAGTCCGTAAAAGGTGTTGATGCTTTCGGGACTTATAAGTATGGCCTTGTCACGAACAAAAACATAAGGATTATCCGGGTTAGGTGAGTGAGCATAGAATTCTCTTACCCATGAGATGTTACCCGGTTCCGGTTGATGGCAAAAGATTTGCCACTTTTGATGTGCAATCCTCTTGAAGATGAATGGTTCAAGGCCGAAATCTTGATGAGAGTTTGAGTATTCAAAGCCTTGTTCTTCATGAATCTTCCGGCTTTCAAACTTGGATTGAAATCTTTCTTGAACCGCTGGTGTAGCAAACTTCTTGTATCTTGGTTTTTTGGAGGAACTTGGATGAACTAAAAGTTTAATCTTGGATGCCATGTATGATCTTGGTTGTGAGTAAAAACAAAGAAAAGAAAAGAAAAGAAACTAAAAAGTTGCAAGATAGAAAGTAGGAATAGGTTAAGGGTGATGGGTTTTATACAAAAGATAGGTGGGTGGGATTAGGGGAAAACGAAAAAAGGGTTTAGGGTTTTGTAGGAGTTGTCGACAAGGGGGTTTTGGTTAGGATGAATTGGAGGCTTTATATAAGCTTTAGATTCAGCCCCTTAGTTTCCTTGTTGAAGATGTTTTCCTACTTGGTTTAGAATTCCTTCTTTATCTTGAACTTCTTTTCCTACAATTCAAAAACAAATCAAATAAGGATTAAAATTAAATATAAACTAATAGAGAAAATAAATAAAGATGTGTAATAGGATTCTTAAACTTGAATAATAAAAAAAATCTATCCTAAAACTACTAATAATCAAAAAAAAAAAAAAAAATCAGAAAAAATAAAATTCTTAAATAGTCGAAAAAAAATAAAAAAAAATAAAAATAAAAAAAAAAAAAAAAAAAAATATAAAAAGGAGAGCATGCTCATGCATCTCCTAAATTGACCACTTCCTTGTTACGTTCCACATGGGCACCATTGTAGTGCTTCAATCTTTGTCCATTAACTTTGAATTCATGGTTGTCAGAGATGGACTTGATTATAACGGCACCATGGGAGAATGGTTTGACGACTTCAAATGGTCCCGACCATCTTGATTTCAGCTTTCCCGGGAAAAGTTTTAGCCGAGAATTGAATAGGAGAACTAGTTGCCCTGGCGTGAATTGTCGTGGCAATAGTTTCTTGTCGTGCCATCGCTTTGTTTTCTCCTTGTAGATTCGTGCATTGTTATAGGCGAGTGCACGAAATTCTTCTATCTCATTGAGATCCATCAAGCACTTTTGTCCGGCACTTTCCCAATCTATATTCACGGTCTTGATTGCCCAGTACGCCTTGTGCTCGATTTCCACCGGTAGATGACATGTTTTACCATAGATAAGTCGGAAGGGGGACATACCTAAGGGTGTTTTGAATGCGGTGCGATATGCCCAAAGTCGTCATCTAGTCTTAATGACCAATCCTTCCTTGAGGATTTACAACTTTCTCGAGTATTCCCTTCAACTCCCGGTTGGAAATTTACGCTTGCCCGTTGGTTTGTGGGTGATATGCCGTGGCGATCTTGTGTGATATGCCAAAGCGTTGCAACATATTGGCAATTAGTCTGTTGTCAAAATGCTTGCCCCACATCGATAATTGCTCTCGGCATCCCAAACCGTGTAAATATGTTTTTTTGCAGGAATCGTTGCACGGTCTTGGAATCGTCGTTGGGAACTGCAGCTGCCTCTACCCATTTAGACACATAGTCGACGGCGAGTAAGATGTAGAGGTTGCCGAATGAAGATGGGAAAGGTCCCATAAAATCGATCCCCCATACATCGAACAGTTCCACCTCGATGATGTTCTGGAGTGGCATCTCATGTCGTCTCGAGATATTGCCCGTCCTTTGGCAACGATCACATTGCTTGTAAAAGTCTTGGGCATCTTTGTACAATGTTGGCCAATACAAACCGGATTGCAAGACTTTGGCCGCGGTACGAGTTCCTCCAAAATGTTCTCCATAGGGTGAAGAATGGCATTGCCGGAGTACATTATGTTGTTCTTCTTCAGGGACACATCGGTGTATAACCTGATCTGCACATTGTTTAAACAAAAGAGGCTCGTCCCAAAAGTAATGCTTAGCATCATGGCGGAACCGCTTCTTCCCTTGGTGAGTAATGCCATAAGGAAAAATACCATAAACAAGGAAGTTAACTAAATCCGCGTACCAGGGTATTGCTGAGGCATGTGCTGCCGTGGCGGCTGCTCCCAAGATTGTCGAGGCGTACGCGTCAAAGACTGCTGTGGCGTCGAGAGTTGTCGAGGCGTGTGCATCCATGGTTTCCGAGGCGTCATGGGTTGCCGAGGCATCTAGGGTTGCCGAGGCGTCAAGGGTTGCCGAGGCGTCAAGGGTTGCCGAGGCGTTGAGGGTTGCCGAGGCAACTAGAATTTGTTCATCCGGGAATGCATCGCATATCTCTAGATCCGCGTCCTCCTCCCTATTGCGTTCCAAACGTGATAAGTGATCGGCCACTTGATTTTCTGTTCTTTTCCTGTCCTTAATTTCAATATCAAATTCTTGTAAAAGTAATATCCAACGAATCAAATGAGGTTTAGCATCCTTTTTAGCAAATAAGTATTTGATTGCCGAATGGTCCGTATGAACAATTACCTTTGTACCAATTAAATAGGATCGGAACTTGTCAAATGCGAAAACTACAGCTAGTAACTCTTTCTCCGTTGTTGTGTAATTCACTTGAGCGCTATTAAGAGTTTTACTAGCGTAGTATATCACATGGAAGGTCTTACCTGTGCGTTGGCCTAGGACTGCTCCTACCGCGAAATCACTTGCATCACACATGAGCTCAAAAGGTAGCGTCCAATCTGGTGGAACGACAATGGGTGCCGAGGCAAGGTTTTTCTTTATGGTTTCGAATGCTTGAGTGCAAGAATCATCAAAATCGAAGACTCTATCCTGTTCAAGCAGATTACACAAAGGTTTAGTGATTTTAGAAAAATTATGAATGAACCTCCTGTAAAAACCTGCATGTCCGAGAAAACTTCAAATTCCTTTAACCGAATTTGGTGGGGGTAATCTCTCGATCACGTCCACCTTGGCTTTGTCTACTTCAATTCCCTTGGATGAAATCTTGTGGCCGAGCACTATTCCTTCATCTACCATAAAGTGGCATTTCTCCCAATTGAGGACTAAATCCGTTTCTTCGCATCTTGCCAACACCCTCTCTAAATTGCCGAGACACCCGTGGAAGTCATTACCGAAAATCGAAAAATCATCCATGAAGATCTCAAGGAAGTCTTCGACCATGTCTGAAAAGAGTGCCACCATGCATCTTTGGAAGGTTGCCGGGGCGTTACACAATCCGAACGACATCCTTCGGAAGGCATAAGTACCGTATGGGCATGTGAAGGTTGTCTTTTCTTGATCTTCTGGTGCTATGGCAATCTGATTGTAACCTGAATAACCATCAAGAAAACAATAAAAGGGTTTACCTGCAAGACGGTCAAGCATTTGATCAATAAAGGGTAATGAGAAGTGATCTTTCCTAGTGGCTTTGTTTAGCTTTCGATAGTCCATACAAACCCTCCAACCGGTCACAGTCCTGGTTGGGATAAGTTGATTATTTTCATTGCTTACCACTATTATACCTCCCTTTTTCGGTACACATTGTACCGGACTTACCCACGTACTATCGGAGATAGGGTATATAATGCCGGCGTCAAGCCACTTGATGATTTCTTTCATTACAACCCCTTTCATGATATGATTCAGTCTCCTCTGGGCCTCAATTGAAGGTTTGTGATCATCTTCCAACAAGATCTTGTGCATGCACACCGCCGGGCTAATTCCCTTCAGGTCGGCAATTGTCCACCCTATTGCCTTTTTGTGTAGCTTCAGCATCTTGATCAGCATCTTTTCCTGCTCAGGCTGTAACTTAGAAGAAATAATTACATGCAATGTATTATCGGTCCCTAAGTATACATATTTTAGTTGCTCTGGCAATTGTTTCAACTCAAGAATTGGTGGTTGTTCAATAGAGGGTTTTTCGAGCTTACCTTCCTTACCTGAGTAGTCCAGTGGTTCAAAGTATGTACCTGGTCGGTTGACTAGCCAATTTGCCACTTCTGGTTGTTCCTCATCGACCGGTTCTTCATACTCCTCATGTTCCTCTTGGTCGGCAATGTAGTTGCCGAGGCAACTAAATTCCTCATCGAAGTTAAACTCTGCCGTGGTATGAAGTAGTTGGCATTCTTCTGGATCATCGGCATGCCTTAGTGTTTAGAACACATTTAGTTTAACTTGCTGGTCATTCACCCTCATTGTGAGTTCTCCCTTTTCAACATCAATCAAGGTTCTCCCTGTTGCTAGGAATGGTCTCCCGAGAATGATGGGTGCATGCTCATCTGCTTCACAATCCAAAACAATAAAGTCAGCGGGAAAAATAAATTTATCGACTTTTACCAGTATGTCTTCGATTTTTCCCTCTGGATGCACATAGGATCTGTCGGCTAGCTGCAGCATGACTGTTGTAGGTTTTGCCTTCCCGATTCCTAGTTTTTGGAAAACCGATTTAGGCATCAAGTTTATGCTAGCCCCAAGGTCGCATAATGCTTTCCCGACATAGTGATTTCCAATGGAACAGGGTATTGTTAAACTTCCGGGATCCTTCAACTTAGGTGGCATACGATTGTGCAACATTGCCATGCATCCCTCTGTCGCGGCAACTGTTTCAAACTCTCATAGCCTTGTTCTCTTGGACACAATGTCTTTAAGAAACTTGGCATAGTTTGGCATTTGTTCAATTGCTTCCACCAATGGCAAGTTGATGTGGACTTGCTTTAGGATATCAAGAAACTTCTTGAATTGGTATTCTCGCTTTTGTCACTTCAACCTTTATGGGAATGGTGGTGGAAGTCGGATATCTTCGATCCTTTCATTGGTTTGAAACCTGATTGACGGTATTGCCGGGACATCTGGAGTTGCCGAGGCATTATCAACTGGGGTTGCCGAGGCATGCTTATCGCAAGTTGCTGAGGCGTCTTTATCGTCGGTTGCCAAGGCATGCTTATCGCCGGTTGCCGCGGCAATTCCTGGTTCAGCATCTGAGGCTTTGCCGCTAGGTTCGTCTTGATCTTTTTGTGGAGTTTTGTTTGACGAGTGGGTTTGAACCTCTCTAAGTTGTTGGCCACTTCTGGTGGTGATTGCCTTACATTGCTCATGGCCAGTTCCTCTTGCGACTTCAGTATCGCTAGGTAAACCTCCTTGCGGTCTAGTGTTCAGATTTTGAGCAAACTGTCCGACTTGATTTTCCAACGATTTAATTGCCGCCTCTTGGTTTTGCAATCTCATCTCGGTCCTATTAATAAAAGCATCAGCATCAGTTCTTTTTATGAAATTACTATTCTCAGCCATATAAGATTCAGTTTTCATCATAAAAACATTTAGAGAATTTTCCAAAGAACTAGATGTCGTCGGTTGTTGCTGCGGCATTTGTTGCCGTGGCATATTCTGCTGGAATCCCGATGCTTGTGTATTCTGATTGTTCTGGTTTAGAGCATTGTTGGGATTACTCCATGAAAAATTTGGGTGCTTCTTCCAAGCTGGATTGTATGTATTGGACATCATGTTGTTGCTCTGATTGTAATTCCCCGTATAGAAGCTAGATTCCGGATTCTGCATACATTCAGAAGAATTATGGTTATCACCACATAACTCACAAAAAGAATCCATTACCTTGACTTCATGTGTGTTGTTTGGTTTTTGCATGTTCTGGACCATCTTGGTTAAAGCGGCCAATTGTGCCGAAATTGAATCTGATGATCCTAGTTCATGTATTGTGGCTTGGCGTCTAACTCCTTATCTTCTAGTAGATAGGAATTGATAATCATTCTTGTCCAGCCTGTTTAAAATTTGCATTGCTTCTTCCGGTGACTTATCTAGGAGTATGTCGTTTGCCGAGGCATCTAGCATCATCCTTGTTGGTGTATTCACGGCGTTGTAAAACATTGTTACTTGAGTCCACACTGGAATCCGTGTAGGGGGCATTTGTGTAGAAGTTCTCTGTATCGCTCCCAAGCCTCGTACATGGATTCATCATCTGCCTGCCGAAAAGAAGTAATGTCGTTACGAAGCTTATCAGTCAAATTTGTATGATTAAATCTAGCAAGGAAATCACGACAAAGATCAGTCCAAGATGCTATGGATCCGGCAGGAATGCTATTCAACCATGCTTTCGCCCTATCCCTCAGTGAATAGGGGAATAATCTTAATCGTAAGACATCAGGGGTGACTCCGTGTATCTTGAACGAGTTACAAATCTCGAGGAAAGATTTCAGATGTTGCCGTGCATCTTCAGTTGCTGAGCTGCCAAATTGACCTATTGTGTTGATCATATTAAACATTACCGGTTTCAACTCATAGTGGTCGGCTTCAATTTCAGGTGCGACAACTCCTGGGTTAAATCCATCAAGATCTTCTTCAAGATAGTCTCGAATAGTTCTGTTTCGTGCAAGAATCACTCCTCGTCCTGCTCGAACATCTTGATTCATATTGCCGTCTTGATTTGCCATTGCTTCTCTTATCCTTCGTCTAAGTCTTGGTAAGGTTCGTTCGATTTCTGGATCAAAGGGATATTCTGGTGAAGTTGGTCTCGCCCTGGTCATATACCAATGCAAAACCAAAGTTTGTTAGCCCTTTGAATTTTAAACAAGAAAAATAAAAAGAAAGTGCAAGAAAGTAAAAACAAAGTCGCTATTGCCAATTCCCGCAACGGCGCCAAAAAACTTGTTGCGCGTAATAAGTGCTACATAAATGTGCAAGTATACACGTCGCAAGTTATAGTATAAAAGATATCGTCTCCCAGGATTGGTGCTACTTCAAGAATCTAGTCTCTTGCACTGTAAAAATAAAAACACAAATAAAAGATTATAGAAGTTTAACTAATCTAGAAAGCAAATAAGTAAAAGAAAAGATGAATTCAATTAAGAGAGATAGGCTAGGTTATCGTGAGTTGAGGTGTGATAGCCGATTGGATCGTCTTGGTAAAAGAGTGCAAGGGCAACTCAGTTGCCGTGGCAACTTGCACAGCGGGGTTGCCTTGGCAACTAATCGATGGTTGTCTGGGCGACTAGCTGGGCAACTACTTGGGCTTCTGGGCATCAACTTCAAGGTTCGGCAGAGCGTTCTTCAATGGTTTCTTCTTATCCCTAAGACGAAAATCTAGCTACTTGTGCATGCCTTGATAATACATCCATGCGTGAATCAAGGGTGAACAACAACCAATCTTGCGCTCCTCTTAGCTGTTGAAATCCTTAACTTATTCCTAAGCCGGATTAATCTTCACCATCATTGGATTGAATAAAGATCATATTCATTCGTTTCTTGAATCTAACTCTCCCGATATTAGATAAATGGATGAAATCACTAGATCCTCTCCCAATTCACTCGCAAACAATAATAAGAACCAAGAATGAATAAACCTTGAAATAGAAAAGTGCAAACTCTTATTACCTAAACAAAAACCAATAGTTTCTCACAACCACAAAACACAATAACCATAACCAAGGAAATTTAGTTCATGGCTAGGTTCCAAAGAAACACAAGATAAACAATCCCTAGCATGAACCCAATCGAACAAGGAAGAAAAGATGAAGCTTGTCGAAAATCCCTTGCCCTAGATGCTTGCCGAAAATTCCCCTTGCTTCCTCTCTTGGACTTGTCGAATTTTGCCCTCTTGCTCTCTCTCCAAGTAGTCGAAATCTCCTTGCTATTTATAGGGCTAGGCCAAAGTCCTTCTTTGAGGAGGAGTTTGAGTTGGAATTAAATTATCTTTAAAGAATATAATTCTTTATTATAATTTTATTCCTATTAGAACTTCTCCTATCTTCTTGGAATTTAATTCTTCTTTAATCTCTGCATGGCAATCAAATTCCTTTGGGCTTGGGCCTTGCTCCATGTCATCTTGGGCTTGTAAAGTCATTAATTTCGGCATCCTTATTGCATTTTCTCTTTTTCGACAATTGCCATGGCAACTGGCTCGGCGTCTCCTTCATGCATTACCCTGGAAACTAGCTCGGCATCTCCTTCATGCATTGCCCTGGCAACTAGCTCGGCATTGCTTTGGCAAGTGATCCTGCACATACACACACAAAGTACACCAAAGCAGCATCTTTTCCACAAAAACTACCAAGTTATGTAATCAAGCTCAATGATGGAAGGAAACATGGATTAATGCATGAATGGCTAACTATGCAACTAATATGAGCCTAAGTCTAACAATAATATGAGTAAAAAGGGTAAGAAAAATAGTACTTTTGAACACTTATCATCTTCTACCATATCAAAAAAATTTCCATCATGCATCTTTGGAATGTTGCCGGAGCATTGCATAATCCAAACGACATCCTTCGAAAAGCATAGGTACCATAAGGGCATGTGAAGGTGGTTTTTGCCTGATCATCCGGTGCTATAGCAATTTGGTTATAACCTGAGTATCCATCAAGAAAACAATAAAAAGATTTACCTGCAAGTCGGTCAAGCATTTGGTCAATGAATGGTAAAGGAAAGTGATATTTCCTAGTAGCTTTATTTAACTTGCGGTAATCCATACAAACCCTCTAACCGGTCACGGTCCTAGTTAGGATTAGTTCAGTTCTTTCATTGCTTACCATAGTTATACCTCCCTTTTTCGGTACATATTGTATCGGGCTTACCCATGTATTATCAGAGATAGGGTATATGATACCAGCATCAAGCCATTTGATAATTTCCTTCCTCACGACTTCCTTAATAGTAGGGTTAAGCCTCCTTTGTACCTCAATTGCCGGTTTATGATCATCCTCTAATAGAATTTTGTGCATACACACTGTTGTGCTAATTCCTTTCAAGTCAGTAATTGTCCATCCTATTGCCTTTTTGTGCAATGTCAACATATCGATCAACTTCTTTTCCTGTTCAGGTTGCAACTTAGAAAAAATTATTACAGGTAAAATGTTATCATTTCCCAAATAAGCATATTTCAATTTCCCTGGCAATGGTTTCAGTTCAAGAGTAGGAGGTTGCTCAATAGAAGGTTTTTCGATCTTACCTTTCTTACCTGAGTAGTCCAATGGTTCAAAATACTTACCTGGATGACTTGATATCCAATTGGCTTCATCCTGCTCTCCATCGTCTGGCTCTTCAAGTTCCTCAGGTTCAGCAATACAATTACCGAGGCAATTGTTAAGGCAATCTTCCTCCATGTCGAAATTGAATTCAGTTGTGGCTTGGATGACTTGGCACTCTTCTAGATCGTCGGCATGCTTAAGGGTTTGGAAAACATTAAGTTTCACTTGCTGGTCGTTTACCCTCATGGTGAGTTCTTCTTTCTTAACATCGATCAAGGTCCTTCCCGTTGCTAAAAATGGTCTCCCAAGGATAATGGGTGTGAACTCATCTGCTTCACAATCCAGAACAATAAAATCAACGGGAAAAATAAACTTATCAACTCTTACCAGTATATCCTCGGTTTTTCCCTCTGGATGCACATAGGATCTATCAGCAAGCTGTAGCATAACTGTTGTAGGTTTTACTTTCCTGATTCCCAATTTCTGGAAAACTGATTTGGGTATCAAATTTATGCTTGCTCCGAGATCACACAATGATTTCCCGACATAGTGGTTTCCGATTGAACATGGTATTGTGAAACTATCAGGATCCTTGAGTTTAGGTGGCATACGGTTATGCAACATGGCCATGCATCCTTCTGTTACTGCAACGGTTTCAAATTATCATAGCCTTGTTCGCTTAGAGATGATGTCTTTAAGGAACTTAGCATAGTTCGACATTTTCTCTATTGCTTCAACCAATGGCAAGTTGATGTGGACTTGCTTCAAGATGTCAAGGAACTTCTTGAATTGGTATTCTTGCTTTTGTTGTTTCAATCTCTGTGAGAATGGTGGTGGCAGTCAGATATCCTCAATCTTTTCATTGGTTTGGAATTTGATTGAGAGAATTGCCGAGGCATCAGGACTTGTCAAGGCATGGGTAACTGGTATTGCCTTGGCATTAGGGCTTGCCGAGGCACAAGCATGTAGAGTTGCCTTGGAAATTTTCGACTCGTCATTTTTATTAGAGGTTTTGTTGCTGGATTCATCTATTTGGATAAGGGGCTGCTCCTTTGGTTGAGTGCTCTCTGTTGAGTGAGCTTGGGTTTCCTTAAGTTTTCGGCCACTTCGAGTGGTGATTGCTTTGCATTGTTCGTGGTTTGCTCCTTTTGTGACTTCAGTATCGCTAGGTAAATTGCTTGGTGGTCTCATATTCAAGTTCTGAGCGAATTGCCCGACTTGTGTCTCCAAGGATTTCAAGGCCGCCTCTTGATTTTGCAATCTCATCTCTGTCCTATTCATAAAAACATCAGTCTTCTTTATGAAATTACTGTTTTCTACCATATAAGATTCAGTTTTTAACATAAAAGCATTGAGAGAATTTTCCAAAAAACTGGATGGAGTTGATTGTTGCTACGGCATCTGTTACCGTGACAAGTTCTGCTGGAATCATGTTGCTTGTGCATTCTGATTGCTCTAGTTGAGGGCATTGTTGGGATTACTCCATGAGAAATCCGGGTGCTTCCTCTAGGCTAGATTGTAAGTGTTGGACATCACATTGTTGTTTTAGTTGTAGTTTCCAACGTAGAAGCTAGACTCCGGATTCTACGAACACTCAGAAGAATCATGGTTACCGTTATATAATTCACAAGATGAACCAACTACCTTGACCTCCTGTGTGTTGCTTGGTCGCTGCATGTTCTTAACAACATTGGTTAAAGCGGCCAATTGGGCAGAAATAGAGCCTGATGAACCAAGCTCATTAATCGTGGCATTGCGCCTGACCATTCCCCTTCGGGTGCTTGGGAACTGATAACGTTCTTAGCAAGATGATTCAGAATCTCTATTACTTCCTTAGGTGACTTGTCGAGGAGTATGCCATTTGCTGAGGCATCTAGCATCATCTTTGTCGATCTATTCACTGAGTTGTAGAACATCATCACTTGCGACCACAATAGGAATCTGTGCATGGGACATTTGTGTAAAAGCTCTCTGTATTGCTCCCAAGCCTCATACATGGATTCTTCATCTGCTTGCTTAAAAGAAGTAATATCATTACAAAACTTATCAGTCATATTTGTAGAACTAAAATAAAAACAAAAATAAAAAAATAAAGGTGCAAAAAAAAAACAAAGTCGCTATTGCCAATCCTCAGCAACGACGCCAAAAACTTGTCTTCCTGCACTTAGAAAGTAAAAACACAACTGATGATAGTTGGGTTGAATAAACAAGTAAAGTAAAGAAAGCAAGTAAACTAAAGAGAAGTTGAATGACTGAGAGAATAGGCCGGATTAAAGTGCATCGTGATGTGGAAATTGAATGGACAGTTTCGATTTTGCATGCAAAGACAGCATGATTGCCTGGGCAACTGATGATACGATTGCCTAGGCAATTAATGAAGCGTATGCCTGGGCAATTGGTAAGGCGATTGCCAGGGCAACTAGTGAAACGATTTCCTGGGCAATTGGGCGGCAACCTTAAAGGTTCAACAAAGATTTCTTCAACGGTTTCTCCTTATCCCTAATTTGAAACTCTAGTCAATGTGCATGCCTTGATAATACATCCCTGCGTTAATCATGGGTGAACATCAACCTATCTTGCGCTTCTTTTAACCATTGAAATTCGTAACTTATTCCTAAGCTGAATTAGTCTTCATCGATTTGGACAAAAACCATGTTCATTCGTTTCTTGAATCTAACTCTCCCGATTTTAGATAAATGGATGCATTCACGAGATCCTCTCCCGATTCAATTGCAAGCAAAGATAAATACCAAGAATGAACAAACCTTGAACATAAATTGCAAAACAAAGAACCTAAACAATTCCAATCGTTTTCTCACAACCACTAAACACAATAATCCTAGCCAAAAGAGTTTAGTTCATAGTCGGGTGCAAAATAACCATAAAAGTAAAATCCTTAAACATGAATCTAATGGAAGCAAAAGAAGAAGAAGAAATCAAAACAGTCTCTAATTCGTTCTCTTTAATCACACACCATTGTAGTTGGTGGCTAGGGTTTTATATAGGAGATGACTAGGTCAAAGTCTTTCTTGAGGAGGAAGTTAAGTTGGAATTAAATATAATATAATAAAAATAGATCTCTTTTATTTTATTATTTTATTCCTTCAAAAAATCCTCCTAAATCTCTTAGAATTTGATCTCCTTATAATCTCTTCATAGTACTTTGACTCCTCTAAGATTCCTTGGAATTTTCGACTATATATAGGGCTGAATCCATGGAGAAATCGACAGCTTCCTTGTTTCCTTCATTGCCTCGGCAATACTTGCTCGGGCAACTAACCTGCATACACAAAAACACACACCAACAATACATTTTTCCACAAAATCAACTAAATTATGAAATAGAGCATGACAGTGAAGGAAAACATGAAAACATGCATGAATGCCTAATAATGCAACTAAAATGAGCCTAAGTCTAACAATAATATGAGTAAAAAGGGTGATAAAAATAGTACCTTTGAACACTTAACAAAAACCATGATATTAGCATACTACCTAAGAATTGACAAGTACCAAAGGTACTTTTTCTATCAATCTTACAACCTTCATAATTTGCATCCGAATAAGCATGCAAATCAAATGAAGAATCTCTAGGATACCAAAGGCCTAAACAAGGCGTGTCTCTAAGGTATCTAAAGATTCTTTTAACGGCTATAAGATGTGATTCTCTAGGACTAGCTTAAAATCCAGCACACAAGCAAACACTAAACATAATATCCGGTTTACTTGTGGTAAGATAAATCAAATATCCAATCATAGAGCGATAAAGCTTTAAATCAACACACTTACCTCCTTTATCTTTGTCAAGCTTTGTATAAGAGCTCGTTGGTGTGGCTTGAGGTTTGACATTCTCCAAGCCAAACTTCTTGATCATATCCTTGATGTACTTAGCTTGATTGATGAAGATGTCATCCTTCATTTGTTTGATTTGGAGTCCCAAAAAGAATGAGAGCTCTCCCCATCATGCTCATCTCAAACTCACCTTGCATTAACCTAACAAACTCTTAGCAAAGTAACTCATTAGTAGAACCAAAAATGATATCATCAACATAAATTTGAACTACTAAGATATGTTTGCCTTTTCTTTTAATGAAGAGTGTAGTATCCACCTTTCATTTTTCAAAACCTTTTTCAATCAAAAAGTTTGATAATTTTTCATACCAAGCTCTAGGAGCTTGTTTCAACCCATATAAAGCTTTTGAAAGTTTAAAAACACGGTCTGGATATTTTCGATCTTTAAAACCGAGTGGTTGTTCAACATACACTTCTTCATTAATAAAACTATTTAGAAAAACACTTTTTACATCCATTTGAAAAAGCTTGAATTCATGATAACATGTAAATGCAAGAAGCATCCTAATAGCTTCCATTCTAGCTACGGGTGCACAGGTTTCATCAAAATTGATCATTCTTCTTGAGTGTAACCTTGAGCAACAAGTCTAGCCTTGTTTCTCACTATGTTACCACTCTCATCTAGCTTGTTTCTAAAAACCCTTTTAGTTCCTATGGTAGATTTATTACTAGGCCTATCAAATAATGTCCAAACTTGACTTCTCTCAAATTGATTTAACTCCTCTTAAATAGCCAATATCTAATAATCGTCTTTTAATGATTCTTTGATATTTTTAGGCTTAATGCATGAGATAAATACAACATTACATGCAGTTTTAAGAGAGAGTCTAGTAGTTACCCCTTTAGATGGATCACCCAAAATCTCACCACCTTTGACATAGTTGAACTCCATTGAGTAGCTCACTTCCTTTTCCTCTAGAGTCGTGTCCTTCAAGGCTTCTAGAGGTGGATCTTGTGTTTATTCTTCCTTAGATGGAACTTCATCTACCTTTGATGATTACCCACCACCAATGGCTTCAAAAAATCCTACATCATCATCATTACAAGAATCCTTCCTCGGAAGGAGGTTATCATCAAAAAATACATGTATAGACTCTTCAACTACCAAATTTCTTTTATTAAATACATGATAGGTTTTAGAGTTTAAATAATAACCTAAGAAAATAATTTCATAACTTTTTGCATCAAATTTGCCCAAATTGACTTTTCCATTATTTAAAACAAAACATTTACATCCAAAAGGATGAAAATAGCTAATGCTCAGCTTTTTGGATTTTAAAATCTCATAATGAGTTCTTTAAAATTGGCCTAATCATTACTCAGTTGATAATGTAACAAGCGACATTAGTGGCTTCCTCCCAAAAATACTTTGGCAAATTATTTTCACAAAGCATGGTTCTAGCCATTTCTTTTAAAGTTAGATTTTTCCTCTTAACAATCCCATTTTTTTGAGGGGTGCGAGGAGTGGAAAAATGATGGCTTATACCATTTGAATTACAAAAATCCTCAAAACCTAAATTTTGAAATTTGGTACCATGGTGACTTTTAATATGAGAAATATATTGACCAACATCATTTTGAGTAATTTTTGAAAATGTGATGAATTTTTCTAAAGCCTCATCCTTGGTACTTAAGAATAGAACCCAAGTCTATCTAGAGTAATCATCTACTAAAACAAATGCATATGATTTTCCACCCAAACTCATAGTCCTAATAGGGCCAAAAGGATCCATGCGGATCAATTGTAAAAATCTACTTGTAGAAACATCATTTATAGGTTTAAAAGAAACTCTTTTTATGTTTGCCTTTTGCAAAAGCATCACAAATTTTATCAAGGGAAAACTTTATTTTTGGAAAACCTCATACTATATCTTTTGAAACCAATTTTTCTAAAATACTCATGCTTGCATGCCCTAGTTTTCTATACCATAACCATGAGTCATGTTCATCTTTTGCAACAAAACATGCATTTGAAATATGCATGTCATCTAAATGCACCATGTAAATGTTTCCTATGTGATGACCAATAAGCACAATTTTGTTAGTTTCAATGTTCAAAATTTTGCAACCATTTAAATAAAAAAAACAATAAAATCTTTATCACAAAGTTGGCTTATGCTTAAAAGGTTATGTTTTAGACCGTTGATATACAAAAAATTGTCAATAAGTATGGAAGAGTGATTACTAATGGAACTAATTCCTTCAATGTGGCCTTTGGAGTTGTCACTGAAAGTCACTACTCCTCTACTCTTTAGTTTGAGCTCCAAGAACCGACTCTTGTCACCGGTCATGTGTCTCGAGCATCCACTATCAAGGTATCATGAGTTTGCATATGTAGCTTTGGCCTTGTAGTAATGCTTCCCCTACAAACAAAGAATTAAGCCTTGGTTTTTTGGTACCCTGATCATTTTGGGTCCATGAGTATTAGCTCCCAAAATCTTGGTTCCCTTGGGAATCCAAGAAGACAAAGCACTAATCTTGTTAGAAGCAATTAGTTCCTTAGGAACCCACACACTTCTAACCTTTTTACCATATGAGGGCATTGGGAAGCCTTTTTGTTTGTACCCATTAAAGTCTCTCTTTACATAGTTGAGTTTTAAAGAACTTGTTTTTTCAAAACTTTGTTTCCTAACCTTGCTTAGAGAAGCTTTAAAATCACTCACCTCCTTGTGGTGATCATTATGAAATTTAGAAAGAAGGTTGCTTAAATCATTATTTTGCTTTTCAAAATCATTTTATTTTTGTTGTAAATCAAAAACCTTCTTTTCAAGTTCAGAGTTGGTTTTAGAAAGAGAATCGTTTTGGTTTTTCAAATCGGAAATTATTTTCTTATTTTTCAAAATCGATTCCTTAAACTTTTCCACCAACTCATCATAAACCTTTTGTAACTCATCGTATGCTTCTTGAAGTTCATCAAAAGATAAATCAAATGAAGATGAGTTAGAGGTTACCTTAGGATCTTCTTCAAGAGCCATGAGGCAAAGGTTGGCAACTTCTTATCCTCTTCATCGAATGATTCCTCATCACTCCAAGTAGCAATGTTTGCATTGAGCTTTTTCTTCTTCCCGAAGCTCTTTCTTTTGAGTTGGGGGAAATCGGTCCTTATGTGCCCTAGCTTCTTGCACTCAAAGCAAATGAGTTGATCCTTATCCTCCTCCTTGTTCTTTTTCTTGAAGTTTCCCCTTCGATGGAACTTTCTTCTATGGTTGGACTTCATGAACCGAGTGAATCATTTGGCTAGCATAGCCATTTCTTCATCTTTATCCTCACTTGAATCACTTTCTTCTTGGAAAGCTTTGAGATCAATTCTTATCTTCTTCTTTTCTACTTCCTTCTTCTTGACCTTCTTCTTTTCTCTCTTCTTCTTATCTTCTCTTCATTTCTTCATAATATCATGGATTAGAAGAGATCCTATAAAAGCATCGAGCTTTAAGGTTATGAGGTCCTTGACCTCGATGATGGTAGTCCTCTTTTCATCCTATGACTCGAGAAGAGTGTAGATGAGCTTTTGGACTAGCTTGTCTTCGAGGATGACTTCTCTGAAGCTTTTGAGACTGTTGACGATGACAAAGAAACGATCGAACATCTTGGCGACACTCTCATCGGGCTCTATCTTAAAATTCTCATAGCTCAAGCTGAAGAGTCCAATCTTGGTCTCCTTGACATCGTTTATGTGGTCTCGAGCTTGTCTCTTATCTTCTTTGCACTCGTGTAAGAAGACATCTTCGAGTACTCGTTTGGTCCAAGCGCACAAAATATCATATGCATAGCTTTATCATTGACTTTTAAGCACTCTCGTTCTTCATCGGTCATCTCAAGCTTGGACTTTGGAACAAACTGGTCTCTTTCTCTCTTCATTGGTATGGTTGGTCCGTCTTCCACTACATCCCATATGAGGTAGTCGTTGGATTTGATGAAGAGCTTCATGCAATTCTTCCAATAGGGATAGTTATCCTTATTGAAATAGGGAAATTTGGTGACAGATTGAGACTCGTACAAGTTGTGGCCCGGAAGTAGACGCCATGGCTCTAATGTCGGTTGATTGAATCACCTCTAGGATTGTATCAACTGGATGTTAATCCCTCAAATGAGCTAGGCTCTGATACCAATTGTTAGGATGATCAATCAACTCGATTTGGCCAAGAGGGGGTGAATTGACACTTTTAAAAATAAAAGAAAACAAAAGGATAAATGAAAAATATGACACAAGAATTTTATAGTGGTTCAAGATTCTAACAAGCTCTACATCCACTACCTTAGCTCCCCACTAAGGATTTCAAACAATTTCACTAAAAAATTCTTCCCTTTTTCTAGGCTTAGGGGGAAACCTTTACAAAGATCAAAGCTTGATCAAGTTCACTCACTTTACAAGAAAGAGTGACAAAAGATGAAAGACCTATCAAAGGTAAATAATTTGCCCTAATTACAATTTCACTCAATCCAAACTTGAAAGAAAGAATTACAAATATGCTCACTCAAGTGGGTTACAAAGGATTTGACTCTAATAAGCTCAAAGTGTTGGATTTGTGCTTGAATGTTTGAAAGTTGCTCAATGGATGTTCAAAATGTTGTTGTTGTAGCTTTGGAGACTTAATTTTATATCATCTCATTGATTTCTAATCGTTTGGGTGGTTGGGATCATCAATAGAGCCGTTGGGCTGCTTTCTTCCCGCGATAAAAGATGTTTGATAACCTGCCGTATCAGTACATGAGGATTCGTATCTGTACCCATAAAAAGATATAGTCGTTGTACAAAGGGGCATCGATACACTTGAGGGCGTATCGAAACGAGCATAGTGTAAAAACATATGCGTATTGATACGGATAGGCTGTATCGGTACGGTTTTTGCTCACTGGAATCTGAGGCAAAAGTCCTTAGAAAAATGCATTGGTACGCCTAAGGGGCGTATCGATATGGTGTAACCAATTTTCAAAGTTTGGTGATTCCAATAACTGACAAGGCAACGATCATATTTTGAATGTAAAAATTTTGAAGATTGAGCCCTGTATCGGTACAGGTGAAGCCGTACCGATACTCGTAACCAAAAATATAAACTCAGTTAAAGGTCGTATCGATACGGGCTTAATCGTATCGGTACGATTTTACAAATAAAATTTCAATAGTCAAAAGTCGTATCGAAACACTCAAGAGTGTATTGATACACCTGGGCGTTTTTGGTTATTTGAGTATGAAATTACTTAGAAAAACTTTTGGGGTTTAAGTTTTTGACTTAGAAACATTTTAAGTTTGATTGATCGATTCCTTGTCATTTTGTAAGACTTTTGAATACTTAAAAATTTATCTAATTTTACAAATTGGTCCTTAAACTCTTTGTTATATCAAATTCAAATACAAGTTTGACAACTATACTATACTATACTCATTTACATTTATCTTTAAATGACATAGCTTTCAACTGAGCTGAATCTACCTAGAGCAAATCTGCTCATCTAGGGACGGAAGCTTTAAGACATTATATAATTGTTTTAGAAGAATTGGATTAATTAAGAATTACCCTTCTCTTAAATATTTATATTTTATCCTCTAACCTTCAAACTGGGCTTCGTCCCTGTGCTCATCCGCCTTGTCTATAATCAGTAAGCTCAATGGAAGATCTTTCTGGAGATGGGGATACATTGGGAGAACTTGTATTTGATCCTTGTTCTGCCATTAAAACAAAGTCTGAATAATCGGTCCGGTTCGACAAGCTCGATGGACTTGGCGGGCAGTTAGTGTTCGATGAGCTTCGATCAACACCTACATCATGAACACTACAATGGCCGCTTGCATCTTTGGGTTCGGTTTTCTTGAAAGTATGGGAGCTCAGGTCTTTCTGGTCGAAGATTCTCGACATGATTCCAACTTTCCTCCACAATGAAGTTCCGGGATGGAACTGGAACAAGACATGCCTTTGCTCATACAAGAACATTACTGCAAATGCGATTAGCGCCACCACCGATGCGATACCGGCGAGTAGGAAAAGGCCCCAGAAGCTTTCTAGGCCGAGTCTGGTTGATGAAACAACGGGGTCAACATCGGGACAAGAATCATGGCTCTTGAACCATTTGTTTTGAATCTGTTCCATTTCATCACCTTGTGTAACATTCAAGATTGCGGTCGAAACATCCGACACAAGAGGCGATCTTTTCGGGAAAACCTGCAACATGGAAAGAAATCATAATGAAGATACGGACATGATAACGGAATAGACACCAGCCGGAACAGAGAACTCACGAAGCCGAAGCCATCGGTTTTAAACGTCGGCTTGACCGTGGTATATTTGCCGCAGTATTTTGAAAGAAACAGGTTAATATACGGAATTTCATCAAATGCAGCAGAGATACCGCCATTGGCACTGCCCTTTACGAAGAGTTCATGGAGTTCTTCCGGAGATTTATATTTCTTGAACTGTGATTGATCGAATTTCAACCTCAACAAGATCCCCTCAACAAACGAACCATCAAGAAAACCGACACTCTCTTTTCTCTTCAAGAGCTCGTTCATATCGGTCACGGTAGGCTGGAGTTGCTCCACCGTTAAAAGCGACGTTAAGCTAGCGGTGTAGCTTTGTGTGAGAATGAGAACCACGAAACACCATATGATCACCACAAACCTAGCCGCATTGCTCACCACTTTCTCCCCTGCAACAAGTCTTCAATTCAATAACGAACGAACTAATGAATGAATGAATGGATAAGGCGACGGAGTTTGATTATTACGATGAGCAAACACCATCGTTGAGAAGGAGAACCAGAAGCTGGTGCCGACTTGATGTGCAGGTGGTCCACGGAAATCATCGTTGATCCTATGCTCGAGAACCCAAACCACAAAACCGATGAACACAAAGAAGCAACCGCTGGTCACCCAGAGATCCGGTGTCAAGGGTTGCAAGAAAACCCATGCATTCTTCTTGTTGTTGTCTCGGATCGGCACTAGCATCGACACACCGGATTCTGTGTATGGCAATGTGAAGTCCACAAACAATGACCTGTTGGCTACAATGGTCACATCACCGACCACAGCATCATAATTCTGTGTTCATAAAACCGGACTGAAATCATTCAACAAAACCATGCCAACAGCATATAATAATGTAACAAAAACAAGACTTACCCCGAAGTAAACTTGATCAACTAAGTCATTGTAAGAACCGGCAAATTTCCGGTCAGGCGTGGCAAAGGGTATATACTCGTAAGCAACGGGATAAGGCATTTTAGCCATTGCATGATCGAAAACATCAATGCAGTAACCTTGAAACGATTTTGCTCTATTAGAGTAATTAGAATCCCATATTACTTCAAGAAATTCAGTAAAACCAACTTTAACTGGAACCCCGATTTTCAGTTTCTTCCCATCTATTGGGAACTCCCAACCTTTAGGAACTGAGTTAGAATTCTCGCCTGGCCATATAATGGGACTGAGTTTCGGCCTCGATGTCGAGTTTGCGGTTGTGTTTTGCAAAGACAAGTGTTTCACAAGTCCACTTTGAAGTGTCCAAAACCCAACCCTTCTTTCGCCATTTCCATTCACGTTCACTATCTCAAACACAGATGATGCTAACTGCCCATTAACGAAACGAAAATCTCCCGAAAGTCCTTTGAATTCAGTGTTGGATAGTTCTTGGACGAGCCGTGGACCATTTTTTGAGACACCCAATGTTTCAAGGTCTGTCGAAACACGGCTGCCGGAAATGTTTGGTCTGTAAAAGCCTAGGTTTGCAGTGCCGGCTTTCTCGACTGCAATAGCCAGTGCAGAAGTTGCATCATAAGCCCATAGTCCAAAAATGTTCATTTCAGCATTAGTAACATCCGGATTTTCACCCTGGAATTTCCTTTTCCATCGAACTGTAAAATTTTCGAGTTTTTCAGATTTGTGAACGTAAGATCTCACACCCAAAACCCCTTGGAATGAATCAACAGCCGAGGAATCAATCGATCTCCAAAAGCTAGACATAATTTCGGTCATGATCCAAACATACCCTTCATTCATCATTCCAATCTCTTCCGCTTTGGCCAAAATCCGAGACCCGAGAGCCATCCCCGCATGCACAATGAACACTCTCGTTTGCATGCTCTTCAACGTGTAAAGTTCTTTAGCAATCCGGTCATCGGTAGCTGATTCCGGCACGACACTCAGATACGGGACCCGAGTGTTGATCTCTTGCAAGGCAGCTGTTAAGAAAGGTATAATGGTCTCCCCAAACTGGTTGTCGACGTAGATGGGCACGGCTTCTCGCCACCCGAAAGCCTCAACGATGGCACTTATTGCTTTCACTTGGGAAGAGCCGTTTTGGGCTGCTCGGAAAAAGTACGGACTCTGAAAGGAAGTGAGGGAAGGACTTGTTGCAGAAAAGGAAATGATCGGAACCTGAGATTTGTTGCCCAAACTGATAACGAAGTCGGCCTGCATTGAACTTCTTGGTCCTATGATTGCTTGCACCTCGACATTTCTTATCAAATCCAGAGCTGTTGGTTCACCAAACAATTATAAGTTTAGAAAGATATCGAGTAAAAATGGCCTGCACCTTTTTTGTGACTATACCTATGCCTTATTATTAAAAAAAAATTAAGTTTAGAGTCTATAATTAGAGTTTAAGATTAGAGCTTACATATAGAGTTTAGAGTAATATGGTAGAATTTATGATTTAAAATATAGTATTAGGAGGGTTTAGTATTTGATTTTTAGTGTTGATATACAAAAAGGCACAAAAAAGAGAAGATTTTAGTCCAAAGAAATCAACATATACCACCGAAAGTTCACATAATTTTATATTAAGGGTGTAAATTTTTATATTTAATAAAATTATAATATAATCTAAAAATTTTAGAGGCTGCAAAATTAAATCATCAATGTAAAATACAAAAATTTAAAATATAAAAATTTAAAATTTCTGGAATGCAATTGCCCCAAACACCCTCAGTCCATCCTGTATGCAATGCAACTAACTTAGCAAAAAAATTTAAAATATATAAAAATTTGAAATTTTGAGTAATACGACTGTTCTAACTCATCGATCCCATCATATATCCAACTAACTCAGCCACATAAAGTTATTGTTTCTAGCGGTGTACATTATTCGGTTTTAACTGAATTAATTGACTGGGTTGAATTTTTTCAGTAAATTCGGTCGGTTAATTTTAGGTAAGTTCGGTTAATAGTTAATTTTTTGAAAAATTCGATTATCGGTTAAATCAATTTGAAATCAGTTAATTAACCGAATTAACTAAAATTATTATATATTAAATATTATATATATTATATATATTTATTTTTGTTCATTAAACTTTTATCAAATTAACATAAAATGAAAGTTCAATGACTAAAAAGATATTTTAGTATAATTTAGTGACCAATTGTGTAATTTATCCAAAATTTTATAATAAATTTCGGTTAAATCCAAAACCAACCGAATTAACGGAATTTTTTTCGATTCGGTTAAAAAATTTTGAAAATTTTTGATTCGATTAACGTTTTAAAAAAATTAATTAATAAATTTTGAATAATTCAATTCGATCGGTTAACCGAATTCAAACCCATGTTTCAAGTCAAATGTTGCATGAAATGGAGAGAAGGAAATCAAAGATTGCATGCTATTACTAGTTGGACGACAAAGTCGAGGTTCAGAATCATTTACATGGTAAAGTCAATAACTGAACATTGATCGGCGCATGTAATTGTCTTTTTCTATACAAACAAATGGTTCAATTGCACTTTGATCCCTCAGAAATATAAAATTTAATGTTGACCCATCAATGTTTGTAATAATATTTTAATTGAATTCAGTTTCACAGTGACATTAAATTGAAATATAAAAATAATACTAACATTTTTAAAAATCAGCTCACAAAACTGAACATGATGAATTTTACTTTTTTATTTATGTAATTGATTAAGATATTACTTTAATACAATTTCAAAAAGAAAATTTTTTTTGACACGCAAATTACGTAAATTAAACTTTACAAAAGTTTGTTAAATTTTAAGGTTTATGAGTTAGTTTAAAGTTTAGAATTAAATTTTAAGATTTAAAAATATGTCAAACAATATTTTTTATACCAATTGTGTATCAAAATATAAACCTTTATAAATAATTATAAAATCCAAGAAATTTCCCACCACAATTCACATTTCTTATCAAGCCCATAGCTGTTCTTTCACCAAACAATTAGAAGTTTGCAAAAAATGAATTTGTTGAATTTTCAACCCTAACCCTAAGCATCTACTTGCAACTGACTCAGTCTAGGTTTTAATCTTCCAAGTCTTGGGTCAGAACAATCCACGTAGCAAAGTCAATGTCAGAACAGGATTGTTCTACACTTGTAGACATAATATTATTAATTCGAACATATCCATGCATTTGAACCTATTAAGATTTCGAGCAGAGCTCTAATTAAGTCGAGTTCAAGTAGTTTATAAATTGGTCAGGCTCATTATTACTCTTACTTATGGTCTATTATTAGAAAAATTAGATTTAAAATTAGGGTCTAAAATTAAAATTTAATGTTTAAAATTTAAAGTATTGGGTGTATGGTGTATTTTTTAAGATATAGAGTAAAAAATTTAAAATTTTTGAGTTGAAGTTTAATATTTAATTTTTTAATGTTGGAAAAAAAAAAAAAAAGGCTGAAGTGTTTGTAAAAAAATACAGCTGTAATTTTGTTGACTTATAGTTGGTAGGTAGCTACTAACTGAGATGACAGATAAATAGAATTACATATTGTAATTTAATATGTAAGATAAGTGAAAATTAAGATATTTTTAGATTTCACATATGAGTATTATAAATAATTTTAATAAATAGATATGTTATAAATTTTTAAAAAATACTTTACTACTAATTATGAAAGAAAAATATGTAAATGAAATTAATTATATTATTTGAAAAATTAAAAAATAAATTATTAATTATTAAATTTAATTATAAAAATTTGTTTGATATTTTACTTAAAATTAAATACCAGATATAATTATATTATTTGATAAATGAAAATTTTGAAGGTTAATAGTATGATTTAACTTTAATACGTACATACATTCACATATACACACTTATATATTAAAGAGAAAATAATACACTCAAAATAACTATTGGCTTGATAGTTAACTCCTCAAAATCTTTATTTTTTTTTTTATAAATTATACGGTCGCAATCTAAATTTTCTAACTTCTACCTTTCGAATATCATTTCGCTTGATGAATCCTAACAGAATGAACTTAAACAAAATGACTGAATGAGTTTAGAATATAAAAAGCAGATAAGTAGAGCATAGAGGAGGTAAAAGAATGGAGAACAAACCGGCGGCGGCGGCGGCGACAATATCATCCCTGGAGTCCTTGGCGTTGAGCACCAGCCTGGTTTTATAGTGAGGATGAGCGGCGTAGAAGTCGGAGAGCGCCATGTTGATGCAACTCATCCCTAACTTCCCGACCAAGGAGTCCATGTCGAGAACCACGCCCACATGAACGGTGGCGGTGGCGGAGGCGGTGGTGGTATTTTGAGACTGAGCCACCACTCCTTTTGGCAGCCAAACATTGGTGACGAGACAGATATTAATGAATAAGTTGAAATTTATGCGTATGGTAGCGCTCCCCCTCATCTTGGATCTCTTTTAGCTCTTACTTTCTCCCCAAAATTAAAAAGAAAAAGAAAACTTTAGAAAAATTAAAAGAAGAGCTGAAATTGAAATACAAAGCGTTGGAAGTAAATTAATTGCTATATATATAATAGAAGCGTAGACTTGTACGTAAAGACTTATATTTGTCAATGTTTACTCTTTATAGATATATATAGGGTTATAATATGTTTATAGTATATGAGTTTTTAAGTTTTACACGATTTTAGATCGCTAAATGGGTGAGATAAATGACTGAAATTAATAGTATAATATGTGAATATTATCACTTGAAAAATAAAGGAGTTAATACCATCCATCATTTTCACTCATCCAACGATCTAAAAAATTGTGTAAAACTATAAGTTATACATTATGTGACGATTAACTCCTTATTTTTTTTCCCAAGTGATAATCTTCACATATCCTATTGTTAATCTCAGTCATTCATTTCACTACTCCAACGATCTAAAATCGTGTAAAACTTAAAAACTCTTACACTGTACAAATGGATCCTAACCATATATATCTGTGTGTGTACGATTAAATTATTTGTAACTTTAATTCTTAAATCGAAGACAATTACAATTAAACACATTTGAATTTATTATCTTTTAGACAAGAATGGTTCAAATAGAACTAAGATCAAATGTTGGAAGGAACAAAAACCCATTAAATCTTTAAATCTAAAAATTAAAAAAATAAAAATTTTATTTTATTAATATTTAAATTAAAATGACTTAAAATATCAATAGTACTAAAATAAATAATTTTGCAGGACAACGGTTGTTTCCATCGCTACTCCTAAATGTTTAACCGGCCTAAGCTTTACTTTCTAAAAGCATAGAATTAATGAGAATATATATGGAAAAGCCTTCCAAAGGTCTCATTTGAATAAAAAAAAAAAGAGAAACATAATTGGGAAAATGTAAGAATATTGAAAAAGAATTATTTTCACCGGCTATAAAAATTGAGATCCACTAATTGGCCTAGTGACTAGAGATGTTCATCGTGTTTAATTTTGTATGAGTTCAAATCCCGATTTAATTTAATAATCAATTAATTCATATCGAATTTCAATCTAACTTGTTTTATTTACGAATCTAAGAGTCAAACGCATGATTTTATTTAAAAGATTAAAAAAATTTATCATATTAAACTAACCAGTAATCGATGATATTATTTTCTAACAAATCTTTCAATGTTTACTTGACTCAACATTCAAAGCTCGTGTCTCTATTCATTAAATGAATATGAAAGGGAAAATCAAATGAATATGGAAAAAAGATTCCATGAATGTACGAATGTCTTGAACAACATTGTTTTTCTTTCCTTTTATTGAAAAAAAAGTAACATCAATCAATACATATTTTCCAGGAAAATTCGTTGGGTATGCTAAAATATCAGGAAATGAATGACTTTGAAATGTATGTATGTCTGTATTAATTTTACTTTGCCGATATCAATTAAATTGGTTTATTTCATTAAAAAAATGTTTTAATATGAAATAAAGTATTAATTTTAATAAAAATATGTATTTGGTTAAATCGTGTGAGATTTGATATCTATTAACTGATTGGTCAAGAATGTTCATGTTGTCCCATTTTGTGTGGGTTCGAATCTTGACATTTTGCCTTTAGAATGTAACAAACCTCTATTCAATAAAAAAAAAACATGTGAAATTTTTTATATAATGTCTAAATTATCCAAAATTCTCCCTATCTTTAATTGAAAAGATATTAAGCATTTATGTATACTTAATCTCGCGTCATCTTATACGATACACTCATAACGATGTCAACCAAACTAGATTGAATTGAAAATTATGCAATATTTTTAACGTAGATTTAATATTCAAATCTAACCGTATAAAATGACAATTTAAGTATTTAGTTACAACTTGGGTCTTTCTTCTAAATTCGAAAAAGAATTCACTCGATCATGATAATTTTCATAGTAAATGATAAAATTAGATGTGTAATACCTATTTTTGTCTGGGCCCAAACTCAAACCCGTTTCTAACTCGGGCCTAAGCCCAAATCAAACCCAATCCAACAATTAAAAAATAGACTTATTATTATTATTTTATTAACCCAAACAATATTACAATAGGCCCAAATACCAAATAATCCAATCTCAATACCTAATTATACCCAAAATCAAAGCAAAATACTAAATTACCCCTAACCCTTAAAAGATAACCTAAACTCTATCCCCATGTCTGCCAACCGCCGCCTTGCACCCTTTGATCTCCCCCTAGCGCGTGCATGTCATGCACCGACTCTTCGGCTTCCGTGGCTTGCACGCGCACCACCACGGCCACTATCGCCCTAGCTATTGTGCCACCGCTTTGCTCTACCGCCTGCAAAAACAAAAAAAAGAAGATTATCAGATCTGAAAAAGCAAACAAGTGAGAGATTTTTATATTGTAAAAATGGGTTATAAAAACTCAAAGGAAACAATGTAAAAGGGGGTGGGATTTTTGAAAATAAAAAAATAGAAAGATTTCTTTTGTTTTTAAAAATATAGAGGAATAAGAAGCAAAGATTTCGAATCGAAGCAAAAAAAATTAAAAGGTAAAAACCTAAAAAAACCCATTCGGGTTTCATTATATCTAAACTTTTAGAGAGGGATTTTAAAAAAAATAACTTCAGATTCGCATCTGCAAGCCAAAACCGAACCCATTCGCGTCCTTGCATGTCGTTCCGGTCGCCAAAAGGCGGCGGTTTCTGTCTCCGATGACGGTAGTGTTTGGCGGAGCTTGCGGCGTAGAGGGAGACCGGATCCTGGGCTGGCTTGAGAGAATTTGAGAGAGGATGAGGTTTTCTTTAATTATCACGAGACAAATGATTTTTTTGGAACTAAAAAGGATATTTAAAAACCCTTTAAAACGACGACGTTTTGGTACTCTCGACTCACGTCTCAACCTGACCCGGCCTGGTAGATTCGCGCATTTTCGGATAAAGGGGAAAATCTCATTTTTGCTCCTTCCACTTCAATATCCTTTATTTTATTTCGGTCATTTTTTTCTTTTTAAGCTTTGCTATTATTATTATTATTATTATTATTATTATTATTATTATTATTATTATTATTATTATTATTATTATTATTATTATATTTATATATATCATTATATATTATATTATCATTCATATGTTATACATTATTATTAATAATATTATCTTTTAATATTTATATTCTAATACATATATATATTTCGTATTCACGTGTTTCAATTTAATTTTTAAATTAAAAGACCCTCTTTCTAAGGATTATTGTGAAAAATATACCTCGAATGTAATGGGTGCCACTTTCCGTTAATCCCTGATACAAGAATGCAATTTTTTTAACCTTCAAACTATAATTTTCAAAACAAGTTCCCTTCATTCGGGAACCTAACGGAAATTATGCCCCTAGTGTAGGGGTGTAAAATCCTTTCACACAAAAAATTATTATTTTAAAATATTTTAAGAGATCACAAATTTTAAATTAAATTCGAATTCTTAATTTCCATCATTAAGACACCAAATAATCGATTGGGTACTAATCTTGGGCGATGTGTGGTGTTCACCCTTCCCCACACGTAATTAAATCTTGAACCTATTTTTTGGTTTCGCAGACCAAAACTCGTTGTTTTAATAAATGACACAAAAACAAATTTTATTAAAATAACTGGGTTTTCAGGTGATCCAATCGCACCTAAATTAAAAGGATTGGTGGCGACTCTATCCCAAATATTTTTCGTAAAAATGCGTCAAGCACCACCGCAGGGCGGGACCTTTGTTACAGCTTGACGACTCTGATAGGGAGTACTGTATCACCCCTTTCCGGTCTGGTAGAGAACTGGGTCGGAAAGTGTTATCGAAAAGCGGATCCGGAGATCGGGTCGAAATTGGGATTAATTTAAAACCTTTCAAACTAAAAGGACTATACGTTACAAATTAGCGATCCTAATCCGAATTCTTTATTACCAACTAGTAATTAGACTCACCAATTATTAACCTAAGAAGTTTCGTTGTTATCGGATATTTTTAACATATCCATTTGAGCCATATAATTATTAGTGACCAATTTGTAATTTTTTTTAAAACTGTTTCTCAAGCTTTTCAATGGAATTAACCGACACCGTACCGATACACTTTAAGCCGTATCGATACGCTATGTTAAATTGCACAATTTCCAGGTTCAAGGTCAACGACCCCGTACCGATACGTCTATGCCCGTATCGATACACTTTGACTTGGGTTGACTCGTTTCGGTACGCCTGAGGTCGTATCGATGCAATTATTTTCCCAGAGCTTACTGCCAAGGTCCGTATTGGTACACTCCCTAGTGTATCGATACTCCATGCTTCATCAAGTTCAATTATGTAAGGTTGTATCGATACAGCTAGCCTCGTATTGATACGTCTGTCCTAAAATGACAGATTTTATCTGGTTTTTACCTAATTTAACCTCTCAAATGTTGTCCAATCATTGCCAAATTTTACCAGCAAGCCTAAAATCCATTACTCTACTTTCATACCAAATTTTATAGCATTTCGAATCTGTTTACCTAGTTTTCACTTTAGGCTCATTTTAGGTTCATTTTGACAAACTAAACATTCCCAAAACATACCATTTCATGCATTCAACACTAAGTCATTATAGGACTTTTACACAACCATCAAAATACTTATACAAAACATGTTTAGACCATATGCCACACTACTAGGAGTTTAAAGCAAGGATGTGCATAAATATAACTTACGAAGAGGTGACTTGTAACGAAAGCACACGATCGGAAGACAAAATTCTTTCAAGGTCCTGAAAATGCATGAGACACACATGTTAGGATTATATAGCCTAGTGAGGTAGTTATAAAAAGTGCAAATAATAGCTAAAGTCATGAATGGCATAGTGACCAATTGGATAACATATGCATGATTTGAAACATATAATCTCATGCTTAATCCACAAATCATACAAATTCATAATCATCAAGTTATACTTCATGTGCATACATTATTTCTTGAATTGGTACCATTGGATACACGGATTCCCCTTTACACCATTCATATCAGAAAATAGGCCATAGCCTTAAGCCGTAGCTCATGACAGAGAAGTCCTTTACACAAACCATTCTTATTTCCCCCCCATATAGGTCGTAGCCCTGGACCGTAGTCCACCCTTACTTATACGAGCTCAAATAATCCTATGGCATGCCAATTGTATCCAATGTCCACATATACACAAAAATCACATATTCCATATTTTTCGAATCATAACATATCATTTATCGAAATTGAGCCTTAGCTCCACATATCACATGTCTAACATATTATATTCATACTTACACATATCAAAGCAATACAAAGCACTTACCAATTATTACCAATCGAATCCAACATAGTTGCTCTACGTGAGCCCTTAATTAAATGCAAACATATTTACCAAATAATGCAACAGGATGGCACCAAGCCTATCCCTTGACACAACTACACCCACCTTAGAGTATATAAGCTTTTAGGATTTCTGAATCTCGATTTCTTTGTTCCTAGCTGCGATAGGAGATGGTGGATTATTCTCCTCCGAATTTTGAGCTAGGAAAACACAAAGAATCATTACAATCAAGATAACAACATGGTTCCATAAATTAGGCTTATAGTTTTTCAACTCAAATCAAATTCCAATTACTTACGGAATTCTACAATTGAAAGAGGGCTTCTCCTTACCCGATTACTAGCTTTACTATGGTACTTTTAAATTGAAGAAAGGATGAGCCTAAGATGGACAAGAAAAGAGGTGTGTGCTTAAGCTTAAGGCAGGAGATAATAATGGTGGTGCTTGCTTTGTAGAAGACAAAGGGTAAGTGTTTGGTTTGCCGGGAGATTCACAATTGAAAAAATGGAAGCTTCTTCTGATTTTTTATTTATTCCTTTAAAGGAATCATTATTCACCTTTCAAGGATCCAATAGAAATCTTTCCCCCAAGCAAAGGTAAGCTTATTTAATTATTTCCATCATTTCATGTCCTCTTTGACAAACCAAAGCAATTGATGGCTGCCTATTACCCCTTTTTCTGAAACAATTCCCGTGGGGAGGCATGCTAAGAGGTGAGTAAGCACCTTGCTTACTTCCCTTTTCAAATTTGATTTCAAAGATATTCGAAACAGGAGACTCGTATCGATACTCTCGTAACCGTATTGATACGTTTGTGCTAAAACAGGCAAGTCAGTTATTGACAGTTAGACCGTATCGATACTCTCGTAACCGTATTGATACGTTTGTGCTAAAACAGGCAAGTCAGTTATTGACAGTTAGACCGTATCGATACTGGCTTAACCGTATCGATACGCCTTGCTCAGAATTAGCATTTTTGACTTTGATTGTCATACAAGAAAATCCAATTACCCACACAGGATCGAAGAGTAACTTTATTACATAAAAGGGTACAAAGGTCGTTTCTTATAATGTTTTTCACATCAGTTTCAGAATTTACGATCACCAGGACCTAATTTCAACTAGGCTAGTTTTCGGGATGTGACAAGTACCTTTTTCTTTTTTTGAGAGTCGAGCTACCAGTCGATTACTTTTTGTCTTAATTGAGTGGAAACCATAAATTTGATTTAATTTATTATGTAATCCCTCCTTTTTTTATTTCTCAAATTTTTGCACAAAATTCTTAAAATATGTTTTTTGATTTTCCATATCAGGATAGTGGATTGCTTTTGAGATAAATCTATACATTTGTCTTCGTGAGATCTTCATCTCCGCACAGACCTAGGGAAATGTATCCTCCTAAATCGATGTCCTAGCGACAGTTTGGGTACCGTTACTTTAGAACCTACATGCAGTGAACCATAGCAACCTACCTTGTCTAGAGCCATACCGAACCTCTGCCTGTTTAGAGAGTGTCACCCGATAAGTGCATATCATAGATAGATTGAGTTTTATTTAATTTATTTCAATTATGCTCTTTAATTTCAACATTATTTATTTTTCCACAATATTTTGATATGTTTATTTATGTAAAACGAGTATGAGGGTAGAAAAACATGTTCAGGTAAGACCCACTTTTTTCAACATATGTGGGTAGAAAGCATGATTGAGTAGGATTTCTCTCATTCAAGTAAAGCATGTCTACTTATAGGTTCTATACATTTTTAATTTTTTTGCAGTAAATTATTGATTATGTAATTTGTACTACCTTGTTTTATTATGTTTTTGCATTGCATTAACATCTCATCTTGCATAAATTTATATCTCATCATGTTACATGATCATTTCTTGGTCGAGCTTCTAATTCTGAGAGAACGACGATTGCAGTGATTTTGGGGCATCCGATCCAGCTGAGTCGGCATTGGTTTTTCACTCGAAGCAAGGCTAAAGAAATGGATGGGCGTTTGGAAAAGGTTGAAAAATCATGTGCAAATATAAAAAATAACATGGAACAAAACCTAGAAAAGGTGCAACAAGCAACTCGTGACCACATCTTACAGTCACAAGAGGATCTACTGGCCAAGATAGCTGCGATGTTGGCAGGCAAAGATCCTGAAAGGGGAAAAGAATTGACCATTGACCTCGGTGCTCTACAAAATTCAAAAAATCCTATTGACAAGACACACATACAAGTGTCGTCTTTGGTTGAAAAGCAGCAAGGTTCTTAGGCCAAATCTTTGTCGCATAATAACCCTAGTGAGCACACTATCCTTGATCCTAATATGGTGGCTAAAGTGAAGATCGAACTACCTAAGCAGTTTGCATATTGGTGTCATCGACTAGAGGAAAAGTTTAAAATTGTAGAAAGACCGGATACATTTTGCGAGATTGATGCAAGAAAATTGAGTCTGGTCCCTAATCTAGTGTTACCTCTAAAGTTCAAAATGCTAGAGCTTGACAAGTTAGATAGAACAAGTTCTCCATCTGCTCACTTCACCATGTTCTGCCGAAAGATGACGGGGCATGTTGATAATGACAAACTTTTAATTCACTGTTTCAAGACAGTTTAAAAGGGTCTGCTGCCAAGTGGTACAATCAGCTTAGCCGGGACAAGTTACAATCATGGAATGATCTGGCTAAAGCCTTCACAAAGCAGTACAAACATTGACCCAGACTGTTTAACATTGCAAAACATGAAGAAAAGGCCCAATGAGAGCTTCAAGCAGCATGTGCAAAGATGGAGGTATGTTGCAGCGCAAGTACAACTGCCTCTACTTGAAAGTGAGATAACGCCTACTTTGTTAGAACCCTAGAAGATCCACTCCCGAAATATATACTGGGAAATGCAACCAAGAACTTCGAAGACCTTGTAATATCAGGTGAACTCGTAGAAGAAGCTATCAGACAAGGGAAGATCATAGATTCCAGCAGTGCGATCGTCAGAGGTTTATATGGCGGGGTCTTATCCATCCAGTCGACCTTGGTCTTCGCACCAATCAAACTATTCATACTCACGTCGACCTGTGATGTTTCAGAAAGTTGTCCATCTAATTTTTGCAACATATACAAAGTTGCTTCCGATGCTTGTTGAGAAAAACTTGTTAGCCCCGGTTCAGTCTAAACCAAAAGAGCCTCCTTACCCATAAGGCTATGATTTTAATGTTGTGTGTGATTATCATCTAAGAAGCACGAGTCGTACTACTGAGAATTGTGGAGCCTTGAGAAACAAGGTGCAAAGTCTGATTGAAAATGACACTTTAAAATTCAACAATGGAGTCCTTGAGACGAACTGACAATGAGATAGTGTTAGATCTGTTTGATCTGTAGACAACTTTTTATGACATCCTTGTCGTCTAAATCTCTTTTTGAGTAATACCAAGAACAAACATTTTGCCTAGGCCTGAAGGCAAAAGAGAATCTTTTGTAAGGGCGTGTATGCCTTTGTTTTTAATGAATGATGCATTTCTACAAATTTTTTTTAAAATTTAACTTATTCATATGTCATGACTTTTCCATACATATATGTAAATATATATCTAGATATAGGGGCCCTATTTTTTGAAAAATCATATCTTAGAAAAATTATATTCTTTGCTAATTCATATAAGCATCTGACATGGTTGAGAAAAAAAAAGATTTCTTGCATTACTCTTTATAGAGATTTAAAGTATAGAGACCTAAGGCAGGTGTCTGCTCAGATCAAAAGTTTGAAGCCTTCAAAGTATCCAATAAAAATGATATCCAAGCCCAAGATTAAGTGGGGCATCAAAACAGACTTGAGAATATTTGACCAATGATGAATTCAATTTCCCTTAAGAAGAAGAAAATAAATGACGTCAAGATCATTCAGCTCAAAAATTCGAATTCAGAATGAGAACAACGAAATTTTGTGGGCAAACTTTTGTTGGGGCAGATTTGGAACATGAATGGATCAGAAGATCAAGCTGGGCTAGAAGAAAAAGACTTTTGCAAGTATTCCATGCATCTTCATTCATCATGAGGGCATACATGAAAGCATATGCATCATAGCATCACCAAACATGTTCATACACAATGACATCTAGTTTGTCACAAAGCATTCATAACTTGAAGATTTCGACAAGAATTCCATTCATCTTTGCATCACCGCAAAACATGCGCATGCATACCATTTGCATAAATACATTACCAAAAAATAATTTTGCACTCGTTGCTCAAGGAAATTTTCCAAATCAATCATTTCATAAGGATAATTTTCTTAAAACTAAATTCCTGAATTCGATCATTCCACAAGAATTTCTTAATTCCATCCTTTCATAAGGATGTTTTTCTCAAAACAAGAGTTTTTTAACTCTGTCCTTCTATAGGGACATTTTCCTCAAAAATAAGAGTTTCTTAACTTCGTCCTTCAATAAGGATATTTTTTCTCAAAACATGAGTTTTTTAATTACGTCCTTCCATAAGGACATTTTCATAAAAAATAGGAGTTTTTTTAACTCCGTCCCCACATAAAGACATTTTCTTAAAACATGAATTTCTTAATTCCTTAATTTTATCCTTCCATAAGGATATTTTCCTCAAAACATGAATGTCTTAATTTAATCTTTTCATAAGGATATTGTTTTTTTGAAAATAAAATTTCTTAGTCAAATATTTTTCAAAAGATATCTTCTTAAATCAATCCTATATTTTCTTAAAGGTATTCGATTCTTTCTTAAAGGACTAAAATTTACAGGTTTGATATTCTCAAACAGGAAGGAGCAGATAGTTGTCAACAAATTCTAGTATCCTTGCCACAAAGAAATGGGGCAAATATTTTTTTGGTTCTTTCAACCAAGAATGAACAGACAATCGTTAACAAGATCTAACGTCCTTGACACAAAGAATCAAGCAAATCAAACCTTTCAATTTTATTATAAAGCAGTCAGTTTATCACTCACTTTGACCAAACAGTTTTTTAACTTTGGCAGGTCTTATCTTCCCGAAAGAATCGTGAAGTAGATCAATTGACCAAGTTCTATTTCCTTAAAATAGATGAGGTAATTGATCAACATTAAGGAAGAGAAGACAAGAAGATCAACCAAAGAGAGAACAAGCTGCCAAAGATAGCAGAGTTAGAAAAACAGATGAATTCAAGATCCTCGAGGCGTCACTTTCAGGAGTAATGCTAGGGCCTTTGGGAAATCACCATTGAGAGTGATGTTAAAACCCTCGGTAGATCAAACAACTTGTTCCGATCCTATCTCACACATAACAAGAGTCGTATCTTGATCAAAATTAAAGATCCTACCTCCATCGGTGGTGTAGCGGGTCAAAATCTTTTTTTCCAGATCTTGCCTCCCCATCAGTGGTGTAGCGGACTAACCTATCATGCATCATCGTCAGTGTTGTAACTTGAAAAACCTTTATTTTTCGATCTTGACCCTTCGTCAGAAGTGTACCGAATCAAATTGTATCTCTTCGGGTCTGATCTCTCCGTTGGTGGTATAGTGGATCCCATATTTTCTAGATCTCATCTTTCTGTTAATGGTGTAGCAGATCAAACATCTTTCCAAACGAGTCTCTCCGTCAGTGGTGTAGTAGTTCAAACTTCTTCCAAATCTCGCCTCTCTGTTAATGGTGTAGCATATCAAACTTCTTTCTGATCTAGTCTTTTCGTCAGTGGTGTAGTAGATCAAACTTCTTTCAGATCTCCCCTCTCCGTCAGTGGTGTAACAAATCAAACTTCTTCTCGGTCTAGTCTCCCCGTCAGTGGTGCAATGGATCAAACCCTTTTCAGGTCTTGCTTCCTCGTCAGTATTGCAACTAGACCAAACTCTTCTTAGATATCACTACAGAATCATAGCTAGTTTCCAAAAAAATCAAAACAAAAAAATCAAACAAAAAACAAAAGGAAAAAAGGAAAAAATGAAAATGAAAAAATCATCAAAAAAGTAAAATAAAAAATCAAACGAAAAATCAAAACTCCAATCCTGGTCTTGCCTCTTCGTCAATATTGTAGCTAGACCAAATGTGCAAAAATTCCGATCATGCCTCTACGTTAGAATTGTAGCTTGATCAGAATCGAACTTTCAGATCCTGCCTCTTCGTCAGTGCTGTAGCGGATCAAACTCTCAGATCATGCCTCTACGTCATAATTGTAGCTTGATCAGAATCGAACTTTCAGATCCTACATCTTCGTTAGTGCTGTAGCGTATCAAACTCTCAGATCATGCCTCTACATCAGAGTTGTAGCTTGATCAGAATCGAATTCTCAGATCTTGCCTTTTCGTCAGTGTTGTAGCAGATCAAACTCTCAAATCACGCCTCTTCATCAGAGTTGTAGCTTGATTAGAATCAAATTCTCAGATCTTGCCTTTTAGTTAGTGTTGTAGCAGATCAAACTCTCAAATCACTCCTCTTCATCAGAGTTGTAGTTTGATCAGAATCGAACTTTCAGATACTGCATCTTTGTTAGTGTTGTAGCGGATCATACTTTCAGATCATGCATCTTCATTAGAGTTGTAGCTTGATTAGAACCAAATTCTCAGATCATGCCTCTTCGTTAGAGTTGTAGCTTGATCAGAATTAAACCTTCAGATCCTGCCTCTTCAGTGCTGTAGCGGATCGAACTCTTATATCATGCCTTTTCGTCAGAGTTGTAGCTTGATTAGAACTTTCTCTAGACCCTGCCTCTTCGTCAGCGTTGTAGCGGATCAACCTCTTTTAAAATTTTGCCTCTTCGTCAGTGTTGGAGTATATCACCCAAATTTACAGATTCTACTTCTCTAAGATTAAGAGGAACTGATGAACCACCTTATCACCAACCCTTTTAATTTTAAAAAAGAAAAAGAAAAAAAGAAAAAAAAAGAACCTTTATCCTTCGATCATGTCTCTTCGTCAGTGTTGCAGCTGGATCACATGTTAGAGACTTCATCACTCGATCGTGTCTCCCCATCGGTGTTGTAGCCAGATCAAATGTCAGAACTTTCATTATTCGATCCTGCCTCTTCGTCGTGTTGCATCTGGATCAAATATCAGAACCTTCATCATTCGATCCTGCCTCTTCGTCAGTGTTGTAACTAAATCAAACATCAGAACCTTTATCATCCAATCATGCCTCTTCGTTAGTATTGTAGCTGGATCAAATATCAAAACCTTCATCATTCGATCTTGCCTCTTCGTCGGTGTTGCAGTTGGATCAAGTTTTGCAGACCTTGCCTCTTCGTCAGTGTTGCAGCTAGGTCAAATTTTCTCCAAATCCCCTATTTTAAAGAATTTGCCTACAAGAGCGGCCGAGCTGATCAAGTGAAGCTCAAGAAAAGGCGGTGGCCAGAGAAAGAGCCCAAACCTGACCGGACAAAAATGATTATTCTTTTATCTTTGCTCTATTCCTGTTACACATAAATGAGCAAAGAGGGGCAGCTGTAATACTCATTTTGTCCAGGCCCAAACCTAAACCCATTTTTAACTCGGGCCTAAGCCCAAACCAAACCCAATCCAATAATTAAAAAATAAACCCATTATTTTTATTTTATTAACCCAAATAATATTACAATAGGCCCAAATACCAAATAATCCAAGCCCAATACCCAATTATACCTAAAATCAAAACAAAAATACTAAACTACCCCTAACCTTAAAAAGATAACCTAAACCCTATCCCCATGTCTGCCAACCGCCGCCCTGCACCCTTTGATCTCCCCATAGCGCATGCATGTCACGCGCTGACTCTTTGGCTTCTGTGGCTTGCATGCACACCACCACCGCCCTAGCCACTGTGCCACCACTCTACTCCACTGCCTGCAAAAACAAAAGAGAAGATTATCAGATCTAAAAAAGCAAACAAGTGAGAGATTTTTATATTATAAAAATGGGTTATAAAAACCCTAAGGAAACAATGTAAAAGGGGTGGGATTTTTGAAAATAAAAAAAAGAAAGATTTCCTTTGTTTCAAAAAATATAGAGGCATAAGAAGCAAAGATTTCGAATCGAAGCAAAAAAAATTAAAAGGTAAAAACCTAAAAAACCTATTCGGGTTTCATTATATCCAAACTTTTAGAGAGGGATTTTAAAAAAATAACCTCAGATTCACATCCATAAGCCAAAATCGAACCCATTCGCGTCCTTGCATGTCGCTCCGGTCGCCGGAGGCGGTGCTTGGCGAAGCTTGGGGCGTAGAGGGAGGCTGGATCCTGGGCTGGTTTGAGAGAATTTGAGAGAGGGTGAGGTTTTTTTAATTATCAGAAGACAAATGATTTTTTTGAACCAAAAGGGGTATTTAAAAACCCTTCAAAACGACGTCGTTTTGGTGCTCTCGACTCGCGTCTCAACCTAACCCGGCCTGGTAGATCCACGCATTTTCGGATAAAGGGAAAAATCGCATTTTTGGTCCTTTACTTCAATATCCTATAAATAATTGCCTTTTCTTGCTTTATTTTATTTCGGTCACTTTTTTTTTTCTTTTTAAGCCTTTGCTATTATTATTATTATATTTATATATATATCATTATTATATATTATATATTATATTATCATTCATATGTTATATATATATATATATATTATACCTACATTATTATTGCCATTACTATTAATATTATCTTTTAATATTTATATTCTAATATATATATCCATATATATTTTGTATTCACGTGTTTCAATTCGATTTTTAAATTAAAATGACCCTCTTTTAGGGATTATTGTGAAAATATACCACAAATGTAACGGGTGCCGCTTCCCGTTAATCCCTAATACAAGAATACAATTTTTTTAACCTTCAAACTATAATTTTCAAAACAGGTTCCCTTCATTCGGGAACCTAATGGAAATTATGTCCCGTGTGTAGGGGTGCAAAATCTTTTCACACAAAAAAATATTCTTTTAAAATATTTTAAGAAATTTTAAATTAAATTCGAATTCTTAATTTCCATCATTAAGACACCAAATAATCGACCATATACCAATCTTGGGCGTTGTGAGGGTGCTCACCATTCCCCACACGTAACTGATTCTCGAACTTATTTTTCTGGTTTCGTAGACCAAAACTCATTGTTTTAATAAAATAACACAAAAACAAAACTTATTAAAATAACAGGGTTTTCAAGTGATCCAATCACACCTAAATTAAAAAGATTGGTGACGACTCTATCCCAAATATTTTTTGTAAAAACGCGTCAAGTACTACCGCAGGGCGATACCGTTGTTACAAGATGTATTGGGTTTTAGTGGAAAAACAGTAGTTTATGGTGGTGGTGGTAAAACTCAAAAGAAAAAAGAACATTAATTAATATTTAGCAATTAAGCAATTGAGATGTAGAAACTAAGATTTAATTTTTTTCTTTCAATTTATCAATAATTAAAACATAAAAAAATACATCTAAGGGGTGAACTGAGAAAAGAATTACTTTAAATGCAATGAAAAATTGTATACTCAGAAAGGGAAAATGTTATAATAAAAGGACCTACCCTACAATTGTTGATTGGCCTGATATTTAAGGGCAAACATCACCATTGGTCACTAAATTATTCCAATTTTTCTACTTTAATCACCAAACTATTATTTTATACAAATCATCACTAACGTTATATTTTTTCTTCCTATTTTGGTCACTTATGTTACATTTTTTTCCTGTTTTGGTCATTAAATTATTCCCGCTTTCCTATTTTTCTAAGTTAACTAACAACAGGTGACTAAAATAGAAAAAACATAACATTAGTGACTATTTTGTCAAAAACAATTATTTGGTGACCAAAACAGGAAAAAGGGGAATAGTTTAGTGACCTACGGTGATGTTTACCTTTTTTTAAGGTCCGTTTGCTGAAGAATACGTGAGTTGTAAGAGGTAAACCGAGAGAAAAAAAAAACTTTAAAAGATGAAATGAGAAAAATGATAAACTTGGAGGGGAAAATATTGAAAAAGAAAAGGGATAAGCACTTATCTTTCAAGATTATATAATCAAATGCTTGTGCTTTTCTACCATTTGAGCACCATCACAAATGATATTATAAAAACAAAACTGATCAACTAAAACATAGCTTTTCTTGGTCGCTCATAAGAATCATGTATCTGGACGAACTTTCCTATATATTACTCATCCTTCATATTCAACACTTAACAAATACTATGTGATGAAAAGTGGGCAGTTGCAAGAGTAATAACATCTCAAAAAGTTAGGTCCACCAAATACAAACACATGCTCCAACTCCAACTATTCCTCTCTAGACACCGGATCGATCCCTGTCGATGGGCTATCAGCAAAGTACTCTTGGTGCTTCACATTCACCCCATACTGCTCATTCAAACACCGTAAAACAATTATTTCTCCATACAAATTGAAAATGCTAAGCAAAATTAAGACTCTTACTCATTGAAGACAGAAACAATGGGAATGAACAAGTTTTGAACATATGAAAGAGTCATCAAAAGGCTTCGTAACCAACTTAGTCATTAGAATATTCTGTGTATGCCTAAGCAGCTGCAACACACATTTCTCGTCATAACTTCGAGGATGTAATGTTATAGAGCGAATAAATGTTTGCCTTATGGGGGAAACTTAGTCATTAGAATATTCTATGTTCCTTTCTTTTCGTATAACCACCGGTGTCCAATCCATTTGTTGACTAATCCGGATCGGGTACTGCAAATGCGCATTATGGGGGCAACCCTCCTAACCTATTTTGCTCCATTCACAACGCCAAAATTCGAACCCCTGACCTTGCTTAATGGATCTAGTGCCTTATCCCACTAGACCAACTGGTTGTTGGTTAAAATCTTTGTTCCTAATGATAAAATTTAATGCTCTAACAATCAGCTCCTACATAAGATAAAATAAAATGCTCAAACCTCTGTGCTCAACTGATCTGTAATCTGATAGGCAATTAAATTTCCCTTGAATGAGCTATTTAGTTATAGAGGCTAAAACATAATGCTCTAACATGTGCTAAAATTCCATTCACTACACTACAAACTAGGGAAATCAGAAATAATCATTGGCATTTAGAAAAAGAGGCAGTATAAAATTTCACTGTCTACCTCACGCAATGACTTTGAGAGATCATCCATCGTCAAGATTAGCCGCTTATCCTGTTCCAACAGAGAGTCAAACAAGCCAAAAGAGATCAGGAATCTTTAAAAACAAACATAAGTAGAGCACCTTTTGCTGCTTATCCCTTTTGTCCTTGACAACTGCAGCCTGCCTTGCCTTGCAATGCCTACATTAGGAGTAAAATTTCATAAGCAAACTTACTAAATTAAACGCGACCATATTCAAACCTAAACTAATCAAAAGGTTAATCAATTATTTAATATAATTCCCTAGCAACTAAAGAAATATTTGATGAATCCACATAAATTAAGAACACTAAAACTTGGCCATCTCCACAAAGTCCTACTTCCAATTGATACAACATCAAGAAATTTTAAAGTGTCCTTTATTCGTAGTTTAAAGAACAAAAGGGATATAATTTAAAAGTTTCAGGTGTCATACATGAGTGCATCACTCGCAACCTCGGCAACAAACTTCTGAGTGGCAACAGCAACAAGCCTTATTCTGCAAATGTCCAATAAGAATCAAACAGGAATAAAAACATCGACAATGTGAACCTCAAACCATCTTGTGTACTGTAAAAGAAGGCTCAAATTAAAGAAAATAACTCAAAAATAGACAAGCTAGCTTATAAAAGGCAAAAGCCTTTTTCTTGTTTCTTTCATTTCGGTTCCATTTTATCGAGTACAGGAAGTAAGCAGTCTGTATAAACGACTCGTTTCCGGCACAAAGTAGTTAAATTTTGTTCAACAATCACCCGGGGAAACAATAACTAACATTAAAGATTGAATTTTTTTGGAACCCTAGAACCAACTAAACGAAAGACAACTAAACCAAGGCAGAGCTAGTCGGGTAAAGTAAGATAAAAGACTTAAAACATTTCTCGGAACCCTAGAACAAGGAAAGGAACAATTTCCCACAAATCTCCGTTTAGGCATCCAAAGATCAAAAAATGAAAAATAAAAAAGGGGAGAATTACTTACAATCGAACATCGGGAGATTGAAAACCACTCTTGGATAAGTAATGTTCCACCAATTCGTCAGGTATCTGCCATGAACCAACCACAGCGAAGGTCGAGAAATCGTTAGAAACATAAAAAAGAGAAGAAATTTCTACTTAAAAGGAAGATGGATGTGATTTTGAAGAAGAAGAAGAAGAAGAAAGGGTACGGTGGGAGTGTAATCCATGAGAGAGGCAAGGAAATCCGAGAGGGCAGAGTCGTCGTCGTGCTTCCAATCGCTGGATTGCGGGTTGTGGTTCATTCTCCTGTTTCCGTCACTTTCCCCAACTCTGCTTTCTGCCTTCGCTACGTTATTATTTCGGGGTAGATTTTTTTAGGCTACATAAATTATAGGATCAACGGGTTGATTTTTATACATTTAATTTTGTTATTTATTTATGATTATATGTGTTTTATTTATTTTTAAATTTTAATTTATTTAATTTAATCAACTAATCAGAAGGTAATTATTATGTACGTAAACAATAAAAACAAATAAAATTGAATGGAAATGCACCAAGAATAATTGATCCCACGCTAACAACACGAGAGGTTAAAGACCTAATTGCCGAGCCAAGTACAATAATGTAATATAAGATGATAACATGTTTTATTAACGAATTATTTTGCTGGTAAAATATAGTAAAAATAAAAAGAAATTAATGAAATACAAATTAAGTACTAATTGTACAAAATTAAAATGCTAAACTATTAGATCAACTTTATAACTTATGAAAATGTGACTAAATATAATATATGAATTTAGTAAGAATTAGTGAAATGATAAATATGATTAATTATATTTCATTATAGAAAATTAAATTATTATTAATGAAAATAATAATTTTTAATTATTAATAATATTGAAAATATTTTAATAAATAATAGTTTTAATATATTTTAATAAAAATAATAAATATTATTAATTATATTAATATTTTATTATATAATATCAAAATATTATTAAAAATGGAAATATTATATTATTAAAAAATATTAATAAACTATTATATATTTATTATATTTCCAATACTATACATTTTAATAATATAATATTTTTATTTTTAATAATGTTTTAATTTTCTATAATAAAATATTAAGATAATTAATCATATTTATTATTTTATTAACCGTTATTAAATTCATATATTATAGAGTAAATTACGTAAATCATCACTCAACTTTACTCTCAAACTTATTTTGGTCACTGAAGTTTTAAAACGATTAATTTACTCACTGAATTTTATACAATGAATTTTTTTGTCACTCTTCGTTAACTTTCTAACACCTTTATGAAATGAATTAAATAAATAATAGAATATTAATATAATAATTTTAATATTATTAAATACAAAAAAATTAAAATAAAATTATAGTCATCCTAAAGGATTGCGCTTTCTCTAACGTTTCCTCTTGACCCATTCACACCTACAACTGCAAGGTTTCGCTATGGCTAAAAGAACCTCAACTTCAGGCATTGGCGAACCACAATAATGAAAAGTCATTTGCTTTTCATCGGACTCAGATTTCTCTTGCAATCACGGACTTTACTCTCTTCTTCATCCCAAGAAAACATCTCACTCACAAAACCGAGCCTAAATCTAAAAAATTATTCTCAGAGACGATCAAAAAGGCCGATAAAGTAGATGAACCGACTAGAATCGTGCCTCTTTAGTTGAAGATGCAAGTGGAGAAGTACTTACTATAACCCACTAGCTTTAAAAAAATGAAATGATGAAGATGGAATAATGGATGATTGTGGGGTTTAAACCCGTGACCAAGGCTGGGTGAGCCTAAGCTTTTTATCCAACTAAGATACGATAGCTCTTGAGTTGTAGCTGCCTTAGTTTTATTTTAAATGAATATTTTGGGGCCTTAAAATTAAAATAATAATAAAACAAAATATCCTACCCAATCCCCCATGGCATTAAATCCGTCCATCTACCCCTCTCCTTCCCCCAAAAGTTGCGACCTTTCATTTCCCCTAAACCCAACTCCGGCCACCATCCGATCTCCTTGACCATTACTTCGTAGCCGTCATCGCCGCTATCTGAGTAACCGACGTTCCTTCTTGATCAAAACCACGACTGCCACTCGCCTCAGTTCCTTGCCGTGCGCCGTGAAGAGCCATTTGAAGGTTTGATTGTAACATAGGCCCGTCTCTGTTTCTTTCAATTCTGGCATTGAACGACGTCCACTCGTCGTGCTGTCACCACGAACAAGCCCCTCGTCTTGAGCCGAGCAAAACCCCGTGGTTGATCACCCTTCCAACACCAACAAGAACCACATCGGAGCTACGGCAGTCTCGGCGGATTTGCTTCGGGTTTGGGTAAGTTTCGATGAATTTTGTCTCCATTGTTGGCTTATTTTTCATTGTTGAATGCTGATCTGGTGAAATCTGGAAAAAATTGCATTTTGGGACTGTTTCCAACCGTCCAAGGCCGCATGTGGACTTCATGCACCACCCAAGCGATTTTCGGTCACCTAGGAATGATAACCCCTGAATCGAGTCGGCTGGACCGGCCGTGGACCTGGTCTGGCCACTAAACTGAGCTCAACGATTTGACCGGCCCTTATAAGCTCGTGGGTCGACCTGTTAAGGTCCACTAACCTTTAGCGCAATAGTGAACTGAGCCCACTTAAGCTAACCCAAACCTGATCCGTTGATCCAACCCGTTAACCGACCTGTCGATCCGAACCGAGTCTGATCCGACCCAACCCGATCCGAGTCTGACCCATTGACCGAGTCCACTCAGTGAGTCGACTCGTCCAAGTCAACTCGCCCGAGTCAACCCAATGAGTTAACTTGTTTGAGTCAAACCTGATGACTGATGATGTTAGTGTTGACTTTGACCGATGATGTCAGCATGACATTGATGTTGACTTTGACTGTTGACATCAGCGTTGATTTTGACCGATGACGTCAACATGATGTTAGCATTGTCTTTGACTGATGACGTTAGCGTTGACTTTGACAAAAAAATCAATTTTTTTCTAAAAACCCTTATTTTATGTTTTTCGACATCCCGAGTCCGTTTTTAAAGCATGTTTCACAAAATTTTAACCCAAAAACCTCCAAATGGGACGTCGAACTCGAACATGTATATGTACAAAGTTAAATTATTTAATAGAAGTTGAATAATGGATTGGCATTGATCTTACTTGATTAAAGGAACTTATGGATCTTCCGATCGTGCTTACGCCCAGCCCAGCTCGTCCCGACCAGTGCCGTCTCGTGAGCCCATTATCATCCGTATGGTTTCGTGACTTAGTATATTAGTTGATAAAAGTAGATCTGTTAGTATTCCTATCTTTCCTTTCGATCTAAGTTTCAGCACTGCTACTGACTGTGGTCTTAGTGCCCAGTAGATTATCAAACCTACCTGACATTTTGAGGTGTGTTCCTTGTTGGCTACACAACTATTTTTTGCATACTGATTTACATGTTTTATACATTTTATTAAACCGAACATGTGCAAATGATTGGCAAACCTGATTTTGCATACATAACATGTTTCTTGAAATAAGCATTATTGTACCGCATGTTTGATATATGCCCTAGTACCCGACATGATAAGTATGCTCTATGTTTATTGTTTATCTATATGGAAATATGTTTAATAAGTATCACTGTCACTGTCTATTTATTGCATACTATGATACTGCCTGGATTGATTTACTAGGGTACTTGGGTTATGATATGAAGTGATGAAGGTTCGGCCCTAATCCGGCTGGTAATTTCGCCCGTATAAGGTTTCTATGCTTCGACTAAGGTAATTTCGCCCGTGTTCGGTTCCTACGCTTCGATGAGGGTAATACTGCCCAAACCTAAGGTATTTCCTTAGTATGGTACCCATGCCCAAAGGGCTCGGGAAATGCCTATGTACGATACTATTTAGGGGTATCGTATCCTGGAATACGGATGAAGGGTAGATAGATTACATGAAAACTTTGGTTGCACTCATGAAATGTTTTGTTTGGCTAAATTATATAAATTTCTTATTTGCACTGTTTGGAACACACTGAGCTCCCTAGCTCACACCCCAATTTTCTACCTTTCAGATATTTTGGTTAGGCCACCCCAGATCTGATACTTAGAGGATCAACACATTTTGGACACTTCTTTTGCTATAATGTTCCCATCCTCCAGATTGTTTTATTTTCGGTGACATGCGCCTATATTTTGATACTGCACACTTATTACATAGCCTTGCATGGCTTTGTTTTGTAACCATGTTTGAATTGCTTTATACTTTTCTTACTTATTCATGAATTATAATTATTACTTATTTTAGATATTAAACTCTTTTAAATAATTTATGAAAAATTTTGGTAAGAAACGTGACCTTTCAGAGTCAAATTATACGCATAAGTCGATCTAGGGGGTTACATTTAGTTGGTATTAGATCTTTTGGTTTTATAGCCTCAGACTATGGATGAGTCCATTTAAAGTACTGTTCTGGAAACATTTTATAAAGGTGTTCTAAAACGGGGCCGTTTCACCAAGTTCTATGTTTAATTATGTTTGTTTCTTCAGTGTCATAAACTGACCTTGGGTTTTATCCTCCTGTAGAGATTCTCCGAGATGAGCACTAGAAGGGGTCGTCGACCCGCCCGTGGGCGAGGTCGAACTGCTAGATTCGTAGACCTGATAGGTGATCCGGTGGTTGATCCACATGTTCTTGTAGATGCTCGTGCCCCCATTAATCCTCCAGCTCTTATGGAGCCTCCTACCCCTCGTGGTCCACTGGTACCGACTGCTCTGGCACCTGGTCCAAGTATCAACATGACTACACCTGTCAACGGAGCAACAATTTCTGGGCACAATCCTGCAACTAGAGTTACTGGTGAGAGCTTGAGTAGACAGTTTCTTCAGTTGATTTAAGGGGTAGTCAGAGCGTCAGACATTGCACCTGAAGTCCCTATCTCTCAGATGATAATAGCTAACAGGATCAAGATCTTCTCTAGATCTCTTAGTGAAGCATTGACTAAGGCTGAGAGCTGGCTTTATGAAATTGAGAGACGTATGGACTTGTTGGGTTTAGAGCTAACCAAGAGCTATTTGAGAGCTGTGTTTATGTTGGACGGGAATGCCCGCACTTGGTGGGAGTCTGTCATCAGCAATGTACCTCCTGAAAGTTTGACATGAGATTTCTTTAAGAAGCGTTTCAAGAATCATTTTCTGGGCGAGTGGTTCTTGAGAGATGGGCGCTAGGCATTTAAGGATTTGGTACAAGGTTCTATGATTGTGGCAGATTATGAGTTGCAGTTCTTGGATTTGCTAAGATATGATACCGGGTTATTTTCCACTGAGAATGATAGATGCAATAAGTTCTTAGAGGGCCTCCGTATTGAGATACGCGATCGAGTTTCTACACACCATGATGATGTGTTTGAGGACCTGGTAAATCGGGCCAAGATTGCAAAGGAGCTGGAGATATTGGCAGCTAGTCAAAGCAGTAGAGATAGAGATCGAGATCGAGATAAAGACCAAGGGCGAGGCCGAGACCATTATGGGAGATCCTCTGGACATAGAGAGTCTTATATGCACCCTAATAAGAGGGCTCACAAGATAACATATCAGAGTGGTAGTTCGAGTTATAGGCCCACGATACCGCGGGGCCCAACGGTTAGTCGAGGTGATTAATTAGGGTCCACTCCTATACTGGTATATGAGTATTATGGTAAGCTACACCGAGGAGAATGTAGAAAGATAACGGGTGCTTTCTTTCGATGTGAATCCATTGAGCATTTTAATAAATATTGTTCGCACCCATCTTCTGCAGGTCGAGCATCGACTCAAACCCCTGCTCGTTCCCAAACTTTAGCCCGTTCATAGACATATGTTCAGACACCAGGTTTAGGGTGTTATTAGAGTAGGGATATTGGGTCTACTATTAGATCTGATAGTAGAGGCCAATCACATCAAAGTGAGGGATTGGTAATGATTGAGGCCAGACATATGCACTTGTTTATACCACTAGACGTCGTGACAACAAAGATGAGCTAGACGTCATTACAGGTACATTTACTATATATTATGTTCCATACTTTGCATTGCTTGACAACGGTTCCACCCATTCCTATGTTTCAAAATTTGTGTCCCGAGACCTCTAAATTTTGAATAACATCACCGAGAGTGCAGTTACTATTAAGAGTCCAGTAGGCCAATCAATGGTTATGAATAGGATTTTTAGGCGGTGTCCCCTCGAGGTTCAAGGGGAGATCTTTCCCGCTGACCTTATGGAGATGCCGCTAGGAGAGTTTGATCTGATTATTGGAATAGATTGGTTGACTGAACATCAGGTTAATCTGAATTGTGTGTCCAAGAGGGTGACTCTGAAGACTTTTGATGATCGTACAGTGGTTCTAGTGGGAAAGAGACGTGGGTATCTATCTAATGTGCTATAAGCTCTAACGGCTGACAGAATGATCCAGAAAGGGTATTAGACCTTCATTGCATGTTTCCTAAATACCAAGGGTTCCCTGTCAAAAATTAAGGAGATTCGCACTGTTAGTGAGTTTCCTAATATTTTCCTAGAAGAGTTACCTAGGTTACCACCAGATAGGGATGTCGAGTTTGGGATTGAGACCTATCCAGGATCTGCACCAGTATTTGTGGCTCATTACCGTATGGCTCCTAAAGAGCTGAAGATTTAGTTGCAATAGCTTCTTGACCGAGGTTTTATTCGACCTAGCTCCTCACCTTGGGGAGCTCCAGTTTTGTTCATGAAAAAGAAATATGGTTCTCTCAGATTGTGCATTGATTATCGAAAGCTAAATAAGGTGGCAGTCAAAAACAAGTACCCTCTACCTAGGATTGATGACTTGTTCGACCAGTTTCAGGTAGCTACTATTTTCTCGAAGATTGATCTTCGTTCTAGGTACTACCAGATGAAGATAAAAGAATATGATCTTGCGAAGATGACCATTCGCACTAGATATGGGCATTACGAGTTTCTAGTGATGCCATTCGGATTGACTAATGCTCCTGCTGTGCTTATGATGAATCATGTTTTCCAACCCTACTCAGACCAATTTGTAGTGGTGTTTATCGATGACATCCCAGTCTACTCTCGGACTGAAGCAGAACATGTTGAGCATTTGAGGATTGTTCTGCACTCTCAAATAGCACCAATTGTATGCCAAGTTGAGAAAATGTGAATTTTGGCTCAGTGAAGTGATATTTCTCGGGCATGTGGTATCGGCTCGAGGTATTCAGTTTGATCAGAGTAAGATTAAGGCCGTTGTAAGTTGGAAGCAGCCTAAGAACATCCTCGAGATCCATAGTATCTTGGGCTTAGCTGGGTATTACAAACGCTTCGTCTAGGGCTTCTCTATCATTGTTGCCCTTTTAATGAAGCTGTCGAGGAAGAATGTTCCATTTATCTGGACTGATACTCAACAAGAGAGTTTTGAGAAATTGAAGACAACTCTGATGCAAGATCTAGTTTTGACCCAACCTGGGTCTGGGAAGGATTTCATAATTTATAGTGATGCATCGCACTCAGAAATGAGATACGTTCTGATGAAGGACGACAAGGTGATTGCTTACTCGTCCCGTCAGTTGAGGCCACATAAGTGTAATTATCCTATATATGATTTGGAGTTGGCCGCTGTGGTCTTTGCCTTAAAGATTTGGAAGCACTATCTCTACATAGAAAAGTTCTATATCTATACTGATCATAAGAGCATGAAGTACCTCATTAATTAGAAAGAGCTTAATTTGAGACAGCGTCGTTGGCTTGAGCTTCTTAAAGACTATGATTGTGTGATTGAGTATCACCTGGGGAAAGCTAACGTTGTTGCTGATGTTTTGAGCCGTAAAGCCATTTATGACCTAGGATCTTTATTTTCCAGGATGAGTATCTATGATGATGGTGGCTTGTTCGCTGAACTTCAGGTTAAGCCGACTTTGGCCGAGGAAATCAATACCAAACAACTTCTTGATAGTACCTTGTTTCTTGTTATACACCAGGTTGAGAAGGGATCCACCTCTATTTACGCCTTTGATCAGGATGGAATTTTGTGCTTCAAGGGTCGATATTGTGTTCCTGATGATGACGAGTTGAAGCGGGCCATTTTCACGGAGGCTTATAGTAGCCCTTATACTATGCATCATGGCGGGGATAAGATGTACCAGAATTTGAGGCAGAGATATCTTTGGCTTGGTATGAAGAATGGCATCTCTGATTATGTGCCGCGGTGTTTGACTTGCCAGTAGGTTAAAGTAGAACATCAACATCCTTTTGGATTGTTATAGCCTATTAAGATCTCCGAGTGGAAGTGGGAGCGTATCACGATGGATTTTGTTACAGGGTTGCCATTGACACATTCTAAAAAGGATTCTGTCTGGGTGATTGTTGATCGACTTACTAAGTCAGCTCATTTTATTCCTGTTTGGGTTACTTATCCTCTAGAGAAGCTGGCTATATTGCATATTTATGAAATTGTCAAACTTCATGGTGTACCCCTGTCCATTATTTCTAATCGAGATTCAAGATTTACCTCATAGTTCTGGAAGGCCTTGCAAGAGGCTTTGGGTACACGTCTAAATTTCAGTACATCATTTCATCCACAGACTGATGGACAGTCAGATAGGGTGATCTAGAACATTGAGTATATGTTGCGGGGATGTGTGATTGACTTTCGTGGCAGTTAGGAAGATTTCTTGCCCTTGGCCGAGTTTGTATATAATAACAATTATTAGGCTAGCATCCGTATGAGGCTCTATATAGTCGTAAATGTTGTACACCTATCTGTTGGATAGAGTTGTATGATAGGAAGACCGTAGGCCCTTAGTTGATTCGAGAGACCGAAGAGACTGTCAGATTGATCTGTGACCATTTGAAAGAGGCTTTTGATAGGCAGAAGTCTTATGCTGACAGGAGAAGGAAAAACATTGAGTTCGAGGTCGGTGATCAAGTCTTCATAAAAGTATCTCCGTGGAAGAAAGTTTTGAGTTTTGGGCGCAAAGGCAAGTTGAGCCCAAGAATTATCAGACCATACCGTATCCAGAAGAGAGTCCGGCCTGTTTCCTATCAGCTTGAGTTGCCTCCTCAGCTTAGTCGTATTCACAATGTCATTCATGGGTCCATGTTGAGACAGTACCATCCTGACCCGAGCCACATCATTCATGTTTAGGATGTGGAGTTGAGACCAGATTTATCTTATAAAGAGGAGCCTATTCAAATTCTGGATCGAGACGAGAGAGTTTTGAGAAACTAGCTCATTCCTATGGTTAAGGTACAGTGGAGTAATCGTGGTCCAGAAGAAGCTACCTAAGAGACTCTCGAGTCAATGGAAGAGCAATTCCCACATCTATTTAATTTAGGTAAATTTTGAGGTTGAAATTTCTTTTTAGGGGGAGAGTTGTAACACCCCTAGCTTCAAAAAAATGAAATGATGAAAATAAATGAAAATGGAATAATGGATGATTGTGGGGTTTAAAACCGTGACCAAGGCTTGTTGAGCCTAAGCTTTAACCAACTGAGCTACGATAACTCTTGAGTTGTAGCTACCTTAGTTTTATTTTAAATAAATATTTTGGGGCCTTAAAATTAAAATAATAATAAAACAAAATATCCTACCTAATCCCCCATGACATTAAATCCGTTCATCTACCCCACTCCTTCCCCAAAAAGCTGTGACATTTCTTCTCCCCTAAACCCAACTCCCGCCACCATCCGATCTCCCTCACCATTGCTTCGTAGCCGTCACTGCTGCTATCTGAGTAACCGCCATTCCTTCCTAATCAAAACCACGACCGCCACTCGCGTCGGTTCCTTATCGTGTGTTGTGGAGAGCCATTTGAAGGTTCGATTGTAACCTAAACCCCCGCCGTCTTTATTTTCCTCGATTATAGCACCGAACGACATCCGCTTGTCGTGCCATCACCACGAGCAAGCCCCCCCATATTGAGTTGAGCAAAACCCCCTGGTTGATCACATGTCCGACACCGGCAAGGCCTACATCAGAGCTACGACAGTCCCGGAAGATTTGCTTTGGATCTAGGTAAGTTCCAATAAGTTTTGTCTCAATTGTCGACTTATTTTACATTGTTGAATACTGATCTGGTGAAATCTAGAAAATTTGCATTTGGGACTGTTTTCGGCCGTCTAGGGCCGCGCGTGGACTTCATGCGCCGCCCAAGAGTTTTTCGGCCACTTGGGAACGATAACCCTTGAACCTAGTCAACTGGACCAACCCTAGACCTAGCCTGACCACTAAATCGAGCCAATAAATTGGCTCAACGATTCCACCGACCCTTATAAGCTAGTGGGCGGGCCTATTAAGGCCCACTAACCTTTATCCCAATAATGAACCGAGCCCACTTAAGCTAACTCAAACCCGATCCGTTGATCTGACCCATTGAACGACCCATCGATTCGACCCGTTGACTAATCCGAGTCCGATTCGACCCAATCTGACCCGATTTTAACCCGTTGAACGAGTCAACTCGCTTGAGTCAACACAGTGAGTCAACTCGCTCGAGTCAAACATGATGGTTGATGATATTAGCATTGACTTTGACCAAGGACGTCAGTGTTGTCTTTGATTGCTGAAGTCAACTTTGACTTTGACCAAAAAGTCAAATTTTTTCTTCTAAAAACTCCTATTTTAGATTTTTGACGTCCTAAGTTCGTTTTTGAAGCATATTTGGCAAAATTCTAACCCGAAAGCCTTCAAATAGGAAGTCAAACTCGAACATGCATATGTACAAAGTTAAATTATTTAAGAGAAATTGAATAAAGGATTGACATTGATCTTATCTGATTAAAGGAACTTACGGATCTTTCGATCGTGCTTACGCCCAGCCCAGCTCATCCCGACTAGTGCCTTCTCGTGAGCCTATTGTCACCCGTATGGTTCTGTGACTTAGTATATTAGTCGATAAAAATGTAGATCTGTTAGTAATCTTATCTTTCCTTTCGATCTAGGTTCCAGCACTGCTGTTGAACATGGTCCTGGTACCTAGTAGATTATCAGACCTGCCCGGCATTTTGAGGTATGTTCCTTGTGTGTTACACAACTATTTTTTTGAATACTGATTTACATGTTTTATACATTTTATTAAACCGAACATGTGCATATGATTGGAAAACCTGGTTTTGCATACATAACATGTTTCTTGAAATAAGCATCATTGTACTGCATGTTTGATATATGCCCCAATACTCGACATGACAAGTATGCTATATGTTTATTGTTTATCTATATGGAAATATGTTTAATAAGTATCATTATCACTGTTTATTTACTGCATACTATGATATTGCATGGACTGATTTTCTGGGTACTTGGGTTATGATATGAAGTGATGAAGGTTCGACCCTTATCCAGTTGGTAATTCTGCCCGTATAAGGTTCATATGCTTCAGCTAGGGTAATTCCGCCCATATTCGGTTCATACGCTTTGACGAGGGTAATACCGCCCGAACCTAAGGTATTTCCTTATGATGGTACCCATGCCCAATGGGCCTGGGTTAATGCCTATGTACGATACTGTTTAGGGGAACCGTATCCTGGAGTACGAATGAAGGGTAGATAGATTACATGAAAACTTTGTTTGCACTCATGAAATGTTTTGTTCGGCTAAATTATATAAATGTCTTTTTTGCACTGTTTGGAACACACTAAGCTCCCTAGCTCACACCCCAATTTTCTACCTTTCAGATATTTTGGTTAGGCCACCCCGGATCTGACACTTGGAGGATCAACACATTTTGGACACTTCTTTTGTTTTAATGTTCCCATCCTCCAGATTATTTTATTTTCGGTGACATGCGCCTATATTTTGATACTACACACTTATTACATAGCCTTGCATGGCTTTATTTTGTAACAATGTTTAAATTGTTTTATACTTTTCTTACTTAATTTACTTATTTATGAATTATAATTATTACTTATTTTAGATATTAAACTCTTTTAAATATTTTATGAAAAATTTTGGTAAAGAATGTGACCTTCTGGATTCAGACTATACGCATAGGCCGGTTTAAGGGGTTACACTTACAATCCAACACCGGGAGATTGAAAACCACTCTTAGATAAGTAATGTTACACCAATTCTTCAAGTATCTACCATGAATGAACCACAACGAAGGTCGAGACACCGTCAGAAACATAAAAAAGAGAAAAAAATTGCTAGTTAAAAAGAAGTTTGGATTTTGAAGAAGAAAAGAAGAAAGGGTACGGTGGGAGTGTAATCCATGAGAGAGGCAAGAAAATCGAAGAGGGCAAAGTCGTTGTCGTGCTTCTCATCGTTAGTTTGCAGGTTGTGATTCATTCTCCGTTTCCATTCTCTTTCCCTAACTCTGCTTTCTGCCTTTGCCACGTTATTATTGTGGGGTAGTTTTTTTAGGCTTATATTACATTTAAGTACATAAATCATCGGTAAACTTACCAGACACAACTAAATTATTACCATTGACTCGAGAATGTCACCAGACCTAAAAAAAGGTTTAAATTTATCACTAAATTTTATTTTTCGACTCGTTTAAGCAACTTCGTTGTTAACTCTTAACGAAACTGTTAACTCAAAACGACGTCGCTAAAAATATTTTTTTGGTTAAAATAAGTACCTAAAATATTTTTTCATCTGGTGTACTTTACGCTAAATTATATCACCTTTTTCATCTAAGTACTTAAAATATTTTTTTGTCAAAATAAGTACCTAAAATATATTTTTTGGTCCAAATACAGACCTAAAGTATGTTTTTGTCAAAATAGATACCTAATTTTTTTTAATCAATGTCACTTGTCAACATTTTAGGAACTTATTTTGACAAAAAATATGCTTTTGGTATTTATTTTAATCAAAAAATATTTAGATACATATTTTGACCAAAATTTATACTTTATGTATTTATTTTGACTAAAAATACTAAAAATACTTAAATAAAAATGAAATATGTTTTAGCTACTTATTTGTGTTATAAGCATTTTTGGATGAACAATACTTTTTGAAATTTATTTATATGGGGTTCCAATGTTTTTTAGATAAATGAAGCTTTCTTCTTCATTCAAAATGAACCATCCATACACAACTCGATAAAAAAACCAACTATAAAGAAAAAAAATGAAATAATAGGTTCAAATTATTTCTCACTCAGCAGCAAGAGCAGCAGAAGCATGAGTAAACTTTGCATAATCAGAAAATTTCATTTAAACATCCCTCTTGATCAAAGAAACAACGACATTAACTTGCCTAGGCCTTCTTTCCTACCAGATGTAATAGAGGAAGCAACATCATGTTAATCTAATGATAACAGTCACTAAGAACTTTGTCTTGCCATGCACTTGCACCCTCTGCACCATATTTAAACAACAATCCAAATGATCAATCTTATGATAGGTCAACATTATTTCCCTCCAAACCTATAGTGAAAAATTAGAATCAACAAACATGTGATTCCTGTTCTCCAGGCTATCATCACATAACAGACATTGTGAACCAATCTGACTTCCTCACTGCGTTATTCTAGCTTTCGTTGGTAACCTATCTTAGACTACCAGCTAGGCTATAAACGAATGAAGAGGTATTAACAACCTTCCCCAAATAATCCTAAATCAAAGGACACGATCATGCTTATGTCGAAGGGCCTCCCATTTTTTTTTTGTTTTTAAAAACTCCATACAAATTTTCAACAAGAGCATATTCATCTCCCAGCCTGAGAATCTTCTCCCAAGCCCCACTATAAGTGTTTTTTCTATTAGCTTACCAAACCGAGCTCCCTTTTAAAATGTATTTTCTCAATCTATACAACCCACGAAGAATCAGACTGAGCAAAAAAACCTACAAACATCTCATCATACAGGCTCGATTCCATACAAAATGTTCTTCACTCAACATCACCCTCACACTTCGGATGACGAACTCTTTTTCAGCTTACACGAGCTCCCCTAGCTAACCCCTTCAAGTCTTTCCAAAGTGACTAGTTGCACAAACTCTCAATCTATCTCAACACTTTAGAAGACAATATAAAGATTAAATACCAAAAATTCTGAATACTAAACAGTATAGCTTGCCAGCAAAGGATATGCATTTTGAGGGCCAACTTCTAATTTACTGCACAATCCTCCCCACCAGTCCTTCACAATCTCCAACATACAAGCTTCTAGTGACCAAGGGGACTCCTAAGTTCCTCACTGGAAGAGAACCAATTTTAAATCTAGACTGCTCTGATATATACTGCATTTCATCCATCTCAATACTAGGACAATAAAACTTACTCTTCGAGTTGTTCATATGCAAACTAGGCATCATATAGAACAAACTCATAACATTTTTAACACCCATCATAGCTCAACAATACCCTTGGTAAATACAAAAAGATCATCAGCAAAACATATATGTATGAGTCTATTTCTCTTAGATTGAGAGTGGAATTCAAAAGAACCATGCTGGCTAGTCAAGTTCAATAATCTTGATAAAACATTTATAATTAAGATGAAGATATAGGGTGACAAAGGGTCACCATGTTTAACACATTTGGCCCTATAAAAAAACTCCACCAATCCACCATTTAGGCCAACAGAAAATCTAGAGTGAGTAATTCAAGCAGGAATCCAACCACTAAATTTATCAGGAAAGTCTAAGACTTTGAAAAGCTAAAAAATAAAATCTCAGTTTAGAGAACATTCCTTCGAGGATTCTAATTTTTATTCATTTTGTAAGTCTATATATTTTCTGATGAACGATGCTTTTCAAAATTTAATTGTGTGGTAATTAATCCATCAAATATTATTAGTGTAAAAGGTAATGTTGTTATTCAGGAGCGATCGAATTTAAATAGTTTGTATTCACAATATATATGCGTTATTAAATAGCTACGATTAATAAACAAATTATAATCAAACCAAAATTGTCAAAAAAATTTGTGTGATAACTGTTTAACCTTGATTTTTACTATACTCGAATCAAGATACTGATAGATGATAACAAAATTCGAGTTTAATGATATTTGAATTCAACAAATATTTTAAAATTGACTCGTTTATTTGAATTATAATTTTTACATAGTACAAAAATTTATTATCATATATATATATATATATATATTTAAACAATAAAAAATTGAAACAAAAAAATAACACACATTAACACATACATGTTTATATTTACATGTTAAATTTGAGATTTTGACTTATTCCCATCTAATAGTGGAAAACTGTAACAATTAATTATGATTTCCCCACATCATTATCTATAAAAATATATAGTTATTTAACTTAACTAAAAAAGATAATTATCTAAATTTTAAAAATTGTTGAGAATAAAAATTAATAATCATAATACATTATACATAATAAGAGATAAACTTTTAACTTGTAGCCCAGGAACCATCCTGTATAAAAAGGATTTATATTGAATATACATGCGGTTGAAATAAAAAGTTTTCACGATCGCTTTAGATTTAAGGTTTAGGGTTAGATTTTATGGTTTAGATGACAAGGGTTTAGGTTTAGTAGTTTAAATTTGATGAATTATTGTTAGAATTTAGGGTTTATATGTTATGGTTTAGAGTTTAGAATAGTATGGTTGGGAATTTAAGTTTTAACCTATAAACCCTAAATTCTAACCATACTCCCTAAATTCTAACCACAACTCATCAATTCTAAACAACTAAACCAAAACCCCTAACTTATAAACCTAAAATCTAACCCTAAACCCTAAATCTAAGATGCTTGTGGAAACTTTTTATTTCCACTGATGTATTAAATAATTACCCGTATAAAAATGGGTAATTATTTAACTTTAAAATATTTTTAATTTAAAATTAAATTTAGAATTACTATAAAGTTTAGAGAAAAACTTTTAGGGTTTATGGGCCAGTTTAGGGTTTATGAATTTATGTTGCAGGGCTTGGATTTTATGATTTAGAACTAGCGTTTAGGGTTTTATTGTTTAGGGTTTAAGATTTTAAGAGTAAAAATTAAATTTTAAATTTTTTAAAAAAATTTTACCTAAGAGAAGAAAGTATTTGCTCCTAATAAATTTAGAAATCACACCCTAGAGAAGATAAACTTTACACAAACTATATTTCAAAATATAACTTTAAATTATAGAAATTAGGAGATAAACTAAGTGATTTTACCGTATACTCATTTAATATTAGGGAATTTGTGGGTGTGACAATCATTTAAAAAAAGAATTCGACAATAATAAAAGTCAATTTTTAACAAGCTCTAGTAAAACTCATGCCAACTATGTACAAGATTTCAAAAAAATATATATTTATAGATCTTGAATGTTTTTTGAACTAACTATCATGAAGTACTCGTCAAAAAACATAAATATGCATATCCATTTCTACTTGATGTATTTGAGATTTTGAAATATTGGCACCGAGAAAATTGTGACAATTAATTATGATTTTGTTGAGCACTATTCGCTTAGATATGTTTGCAATTGGTTTGCCTGTTCAAGATCTCCCCTACTTGTTTGCCTCTACAGGGTTCGCAGAACTAGGTTATCATCATTCACCTATAGTATAAGTTAGATGGTTGTGGTTCCTTGACACGCGGTGATGAATATTTGCAGGCCCTAACATTTGGTTTTAGGGGAAGGAAGGTTATAGAGTGACTTTGGTGAACTTAGAAATGCTGGTCGACTTTGGTGAATTTAGAAATGCTGGTCGGAATATTTTATGGGATGTGATTTGTTTTTAATTTATTTTAATTTACTATTACACTTGTTTGAGAAATGGAAATGATTGCTATTTTTTCGTTTGATAGTTATTGTAGGGTGTCGGTTAAAGTTGTTCTTGAAAATTTTGAATTTTAAAGTTTTAAATTATTTCTAAACTGATGAGAATCTCTTCTTAAAATTTTGAGAGCTGTGCCGAGGTAGCTTATTTTTACTAGCTATAAATATGGTTTGTGGGTTATAACCTAGCATATTCTTTGTTTTACATTGGTACTCATCACTAACTGCAAGAGACGAACTAGCCATTGAAGCAATTTTCTGGATCTGTTATTCTGTTTTCTTTGAACTCAAAATCGACAAAAATAGTAAACAAAAGGTAAAAGAGGAACACTTTGAAAAAGGCCCATTTATAGCTAAAACATGTTTCTTCCACAGGACGTTTCATTAATAAAGAGACTTAATATGCGATGTTTCGCATACAACGGTCTACTTCTTCACACATGGTAGCTGTAATAACTACGTCAGTGCACCCCTTAATAATGACAATTTTTTCAAAACCTCAAAACTCTTCAGCATAAAAATTTCCGCTTAAGGAACTCTAACCTAAAATTTCTTAGGTTCACTAAGGTCACTTTATAATCTTTCCGCACTGGGGGACAATTGTTAGTATCTGCGAACACCCACCGCTACATGTTAAGGGATTGCAGCCCACGAACGGCGATTCGCCAATGTTAACCCATACGAAGGCAGACAAGCAGGAGCAGGAGCATTGTGATCGCCCTCCTTACACCATGTGTCAGCACATACGATCACTATTAATGACAAAACAAACCTACAATGTCGAATCGTAGCTTATCCCATCATAACGCCATGACTTCCCTGTCATGATACCTGTTTAGAGGGTAAATAGAGCACATGCAATTGAAACCACGGGAGGACTAAAGACCCGAAAGACCCAAGACCAGACTAATAACAAAAACTACACCCTATCAGAACCTGAACCACCGACAGAACCACTACCGAATCGCTGTTCACCGACTCTTTTTCACTTTATCACTCAACAATACTGAAGGATTGTAAATTGGTTTTAAAATCCTGGCTGAAGGATAATAAACCTGCTGATCGGGAGTCTATTGCTCAAATCGAAAATCGTATCCAACTCCGAAAACCTTTGCCTTACATTGCTACTTCCGATGGTACAGAGTAGAAGTGGTTGTGTTGAGAAATCGATTATGGCAATGCTATAGAAGGGAAGGGAGGGTTTGGCTCCAAAAGTATAGGTTAAAGTGGTGTAAGGAGGGCGATCACAACGCTAAATTTTTTTGTCTTATTGCTTTAGCTAGGCAAATGAGGAATCATATCGAGTCAATTCGGGTTAGGGAAGATTTGATTGATGAGCCCTCCGAGACCATCCAAGTTTTTGGAAGTCATTTTAGACAGACCTTTAACGAGTGTAACACAATTAATCTGTTAAGTTGGGGTACACAATTTCATTAGCTTTGTCCCGAGTCTACTGCTAATTTGGAGGAATACTATTTTTAATCTCTTCTGCTGATGGAACCAGTTTGCTTTTACCTTGGTTAAGCAGATTTTAGATTGTGCTCTCGTTGCTAATGAGATGATTGATTTGGTCCGTAAAATGGGAAATTAAGTTGTAATTTTTAAAGTGAATTTCTAAAAAGCATACAATACGGTCGATTGGGCTTTTTTAATGTTTGTTATGAGAATGACGGATTTTGGCTCTAAATGGTGCAATTGGGTAAGAAATTGCATCTCAAAATCCTCTAGATCAGTGTTGATCAATGGTATTCCTCCTAAATCTTTTTCGTACGAAAAGAGGATTAAGACAAGATTGTCATTTTTCCCACTTAAGGATTGTTTAATGGTATTGTAATTAAAGATGGTCTGGCAATCTCCCACCTTCTATTCGCTAATGATTTGATCATATTTGCTGAAGCTTGTGAGTCTCAAGTGAGAAACATCAAAAGAGTTTTAAGAGTATTTGAGTTGGTGGCGGAGCTTAAACTTAATTTAAAGAAGATTAATCTCTTTGGTGTGAACATCTCGGATAGTTTTCTGGATTCTTTATCTATTTCTATTGGTTGCTGCAAAGGGTCATTACCTTCAAATTATTTGGGCCTTCCATTTGGAGCACTAAAGAACAATTTTACTCTGTAGAAGCTGATCGTTGAGAAGTTCAAGATCCAGCTTGCCAGTTGGAAAGGTAGTACACTATCTTCGGGAGGACGTTTGACTTTACTTAAGTCTGTGTTGAATAGCTTGCCTACTTATTTCTCATCACTTTTTAAGATGCCAGCTTCAATTAGTTCCCAATTAAACAAAATGATTGTAAGGTTTGTTTGGGGGAAGGTAGATACAAGAACAATCCATTAGGTCAACTGGGAAGTTTTGTGCAAACCTACAGTGGGTGGTGGTCTTTGCATCATTGACTTAAGGGTGCAAAATCGAGCTCTCCTAAATAGGTGGGTTTGGCGGCTTGGGCACGAGTGTGACAGTTTATGGAGAAAAATCATCTATGCTAAGTATCATATTTCCCCTAATACTATGATTCCGAATCCTGCAATAAGTCAAAAGATGTCTTGGGTTTGAAAATCTATCGTGAAGCATCTGTCAAGTGCTGGAGATTGTTTATTAGTAACCTTCATCCTATTTTGGGTGTTGGAAAGTTTATTAATTTTTGGTCTGATTTATGGACGGGTGATATTTCATTAAGAGGGCATTTCCCTTGAATCTTTAATCTTGCTGTTAAAAGGAAGGAAAGGTTTGTAAGTTCGGCATTATTTGTGATGGTTCTCAGCAATATATAATTGCTTTAAGAAGAAGATTATTTGATTAGGAGATTCGATCTTGGGAGAGCTTTATGGAAGTCTTGAATAGGATTTCACTTAAGACCTTAGTTCAAGATGGCCTTAGATGGAGAGTGAATTCGAATGCCATTTACAAGTCTAATACTTTTTGTCAGATGATTGCTTCTGTAGGGTCTGTAGATGTAGAAGTATGGGAAAAAGTGTGGATTAAATTTGTCCCTCCTAAAGTACAATTATTTACTTGGAGGTTGATGCATGGAGAGTTCCCACAAAGGTAGAGTTATGCACGAGGGGTATTGTCCTTCCCAACCAAACTTTGTGCCCACTGTGTAAGGGTGATGGGAAAACTGTCAATCACATCTTCTGTCATTGTCTAGTGACTTGGAGATTATGGCTACGATGTTGTAAATTATGGGATGTTCATTTAGTTATTCCAAGCGATATAAGGTCTCTCCTAATTAAGTGGGCTAATTAGCCAATTCGAAGAGATTCTAAACTAGTTTGGTTGTTGGTGCTTCATGGGTTAACTTGGACTATATGGCTGTACCAGAATGAGATGATTTTAAATGAGAAGAATATCGATGAGAGTCAATTGTTCGACATTTTTATCACAAAGGTTGCTTGGTGGAGCAAGTGTAATTGACCTCACCAAGTCATTTCTGTTAGTAATTTATGGCTAATCCCTCGTTGCTTGGGATAGGGTCTATGATTGTCTAGAAAAATTCTCAGTGGCAAGCCCCTTTATCAGGTTCTCTGAAGTTTAATGTTAATGAGGTTGTTTCGCGTAGTTTTGGACCGACATGGATTGAAGGCATCCTATGCGATAAAATAGGAACTATCTTGATTCATTTTTCTAAGTTAGCTGGTATTTTGGATCCTACCTCGGTTGAAATCCTAACTATTAAAGAAACCTGTTGTAACGACCCGAATATCGGATTAGTAAATCGGGTCTTGGACCCGAGCTTTGGGCCTAATGGAAAAGAAAAAGGTGATGGGCTTTATTAATTTATTTTACCCAAGTGAGGATAAGGTGTTTGAAATTTAAAATAAGTAGGTAGTTGGAAAAGGAGAAGATATTATGTTGAAGAGAGAGAAAAGTAAATAGGAGAGAGAGAGAATAAGAAAAATGGGTGTTTGTGAGGGAGAGAATGTTGGAGGTTTGTTTCACCGTCGATCGCGATGTCGTGGATGTCACCGCCAGCATCGTTAGCTTCACCACGTCGTCTCGCATTGCCTGATGGTCGTCGTTAAGCCATCTGAGCCGTTGTTCGCCGGCGTGGAAAGAAGCAAGGTCCAGAGAAGCTTTGAGCTTCGAATGCTCTATCATTCGCCGCCCTCCGTCGTGAGTAAAGGCCACCATTGGACTCCCCATCGTTGGATGCGCAGATCTGGAGCTTCCCGTAGCCATCCGGCCATCAGAGGTCGTTGCACGCGCTGTCGGCCGCGCGTGGGCATCGTCCTAGATGGTTGAAGCCGTTTGAGCCAAGCCACATAGAGCCGAGCCGCATAGACCTTGAGCCATTGACCCAAGCCGAGCTACTGTTGACCTTGAGCCAAACCGTTGTTGAGCTTGAGCTGAGGCGCCGTTGACCATAGTTGCGTCGCACCGCCGTTGACCGCTGCCGCCGCCATTGACCGATGTTGACTATTTTTGGGGGACCCTATCCGAGGGTTTCTAAACCTTCTAAGTCTGATAGAGTAGTCCGTTTTGCCAAATTCGAGCTCGGTAAGCTATTTTTATGCGTTTGACCCTTCGAATTCTTTAAAGTATGTGATTAAGTGATGCTTACGGTATTAATTGGTATACGAGGATTATTCGGGATCGATATCGGATCAAGTGGAATATTCGAGAAGCTTGGATGTGGATTTTAGCGATATCGGCTTAAGGTTAGTACACATCGAACTCTAAAATGCTTCATGAGCATCATAAGTGTATTTGCCTTGCTTGTTAGTGTTCGTAAAATAGGTAGACGATGAATAAGCATGTTGTGAGATCGGTATCACGATGATGCTGTGAATATGATGTGACTCGTGGAGACTTTAGAGACCGTATAAGGTTGTTTGAGATGCTCCTACAATTATTTGATGATTGTTTGATTGATTGAAATAATTGTGATGATGTGTATGCTTGTTCGAATAGATTGATGAAATTTGTTGGAAATTATACTAAATGGGCTAATAATTGGTGAGATTCGAATAAATAATTATGAAGCCGATAATTAATATTAATTGATTAAATGCGCTAGCAAACAAACTCTAATGAGTTTTATAAGCTTTAGGGGTCGAATATCGTAATTCAAGAATATGGTGCAAACCCGTGAATAGGGTATTAGTACGAGCTTTGGTCGTACTGGTACACGATTAAGGGTCGTATCGATACTGGCCGACCTATACTGGTACTTGTGAAAATTAAAGATTTCCAGTGAGCAATTTTAGTATCAGTACGAGTGTGAGTACCGATACCTGAGGGTACCGTATCAATACTCGTGTATGAGTACCAGTACACGATACAATAGATAATCTTTAAATGCAAGTTAAGGATGGAAATCGATGTGAATATTAATAATTGAATTACGCCTTGAATAAATGTGATAACATGGATTAATGGAGCTAATGAATGATATTAATTATATACGAGTCTAATAAGTAATAAATCGGTAAAGGTTGTCTGACTTGTTTGTAATAGCAACCATAGGGGTCCTTGGTGGATTGTGTGTTGTTACGTGCCAATTAGGGCACTTGTGTGGCTGAGTCACTTGATTGTTGGGGATCCGGATACCCATTGAGAGTTTAAGTGTGTTGCAACACCATGGTTGAAGATTTCCGAATGTAGGATCCCGGTGCTGTATGGATGCGGGCCTCATTCGAAGATGCTTGATGAAAGATCCCGAGCATAAATGTAAGATCCTGATGTTATGTGGATGCGAGCCTTACTCGGAGTGTAGGATCCTGATGTTGTGTGGACGTGGGCCTCACTCAAGAGTGTACGATCTCGATGTTATGTAGACGCGGTCGTTACTCCAGTTTTATGGTACGACTTGTGTGCTTTCGCTCGAATGATCTGGTGAGATCCCGAGTATGGTTGAGCCTTATGGCCATGTGTGATGTTTTGATATGATATGAGAGCATGTGTTTAGGAGACTAGTGGTAGCGTCATGTGTTTATTTATCTCTCCTAATTACTCGTACTAGTTTGTATGCTTATGTTTATGATTAGCATGAAGTATAGTAGAGTAGATGTGTACCACTGATCTTTGTAAGCTCAACACTCAGAATCGTTATTTTCATGCGTAGGTTGATTGTCAGATCATGGGATCGAGGAGTAGTATCAGTGCTGGGTTCCAACATGTGGAGGCTTTTAGAGTACAATACTTGTAACATCCCCCACCCGGCCTAGAAGAAAACCGGGTCGTACAACGCTACCGATGAATGAAATAGTAATCAGTGCAATAAATTTTTGATCAATAATCGATAATTAAACAATATTATGCTTTATAAATATTACCTAAAATAAGCATTAGTCCAATTTATCCAATGTGCAACAGTAATTCGTCAATTACGATTAATTTATAACTTTTATAAGTTTTAGGTACTAATATGTAAATTTAGTAATTTAGGGTCCCTTTTATGCAATTGACTAAACAACAATAAAATTCAATGCAATAACAGTAAGTCTGCAAATTTTCATGTCGTTCGGATATCATTTACCCATCCAATTAGACTATACAATATTCAGTGACCATTTAGCAAACAATGTAAAACTATAATCTCAAGGCCGTATCGATACGCCCCAAGGCCGTATCGATACCCTTATTCCACCAAACCTTACTGCCATGATTCGTATCGATACACAACTTTGGTGTATTGGTACACTTGTTTGGCCGCATCGATATGCCCTAAGGCTGTATCAATACCATTATTTCATCGAACCTTACTGCCAAGAACTGTATCCATACACCAAGGGGTGTATCGATACACTCTATTTTTCCATGTCCAATTATGCTTAGCCGTATCAATACGCTTCCACTCGTATCGATACACCTGCACTGTAATGATAGATTTTATATGTTTTTTTTATCAATTTAACCCGTCAAACGATGCCCAAATGTAATGAAATTTTACCAGCAACCTTTGAACACTAAAATCTAATGGTATACAAAATTTCATGATCAAATGAATCCGTTTACCATGTTTTAACTAGTTAGGCCAAAAATTCATATTTGATGTTTCTTACCAAAATAGTAACATGACCATTTTGAGCAATTAGGCTTCTTTAACATAGAGGGCAATACATACATGTAAAATAGGACTAAACTAACTTGTCTAAACCTTACGCTACCATTCTAGGAGTTCAAGGACTAGATTACGTTATATAGAAGGTTGTGACTTGCTTCAAAAATGCCCCTTGCTCCGATCCTCGATCCAACTAAGCTTTAACCTAAAAATGCATGGAAATGAGATACATTAAGCTTACTTAGCCTAGTGAGGTAGTTAAAGACAATTGTATAAACATCAATGAAAATCATATCATGTAAAAACGATGAAAGTGCATCTCAAAACATATTGTAACAATGATTGTAACACTTTTACATATATATTTCCCTTGGATTGACATGTAGTGGATACACAAATTCCCAACCAACATCACCAACAATGAATGGCCAATATCCGCCAACATCGCAAACATCACCAATGAGAGCCTTAGCTCAAGGACTGTAGTTCACTTCTTACCAATGAGCTCATGAATTCTATGGCATGCCAATTGTATCCCATGTCCATTCGTGTCCAAGGATTCAATACTTATCGATAGCAAAAATAATAGCATTAACAATAGCTATAATGGTAACAATAGCAATAGCGATACGATATCAATGACAATGATTTGTGGTTTGTCTAACATGGCTTATTTCAATCCTATCATAATATCAATGATCATGTAATGACTCAATATTCAACCTATAATGTAACAAGCTTACCAAAACTTACCAATGATGCCTCCTACAAGGCTCGAATACAAACATACCTTGGTCAAGGATGGAAATGCAATAATTCAACGTTAATGAAATCGGGAAAGCACCTAGCCATTCCCTTGACTCCAACTACATTCACCGATGCTTCCGAGGTTTTCAAGGCTCTCGGATGACAATTCCTTTGCTTTTGGGCTTGGTGGGAGTTAGAGGATTTTGTAACATCCCCTAACTCGATCTAGATGATTCACCGAGTTAAGGCATGTTAACGACAAGCAAGCAAGCAATTAAGATTGACTTTGCCCTTAAAGAAACAATTAAACAAAACTAATTTAGGGAAAAGCTTAATACTTTTCAATTAAACTTAGTTAGTTACAAGTTCACTCTAAAACTTAAGCATAAGTAAACACATGAATATTTACAATTATGGTAACCGACATTAGCTTTTTATGAAGATAACAAATTCTAAACTTTTGAATTGTTTTCCAACTATCTTGCAACCATTAATTATACATTGTACCATGGTTTAGGACATTTGAGATAAAGAAAACCAATCATTAGTAGACTTCTATTCCCATACTTCGATAATAAACTATCATAAGATTTTATATGATATCACTAGATTATTATTTCCTTGTGCATGATCACTTCAACTAATCTAACCGATTGGATATTGGTTTCTAGCCCTTTATCTACTTATCCGAATATACCCAAAAATGATCTCTTCTCATTTAATAAGAATTCAAGCTATTATAAGATCATACTAACTAACATCCACGAAAATCATTCAAGACATGCTAATCATGTTAGGCATGTATCAAGAGGCGTGTTAACAAGTTAATTAATCAATCATCAATGAGCACCCAGAGATAATAATAAAGGCCTTTTATTACAACTTAATGTTTCTGAGAGATTCATAAATAAATATACATGCTAGAAAGAATCAATATGCATATGCAAGTCTAACTAAGTGCCACCATCCTAGGAGTAAACAATAGGTTGGTCCGAACCGAATGAGAATTTCCAGCATTCGTGATAATCTCAGAAGCAACCTGAGGTCTCATCAAACCTGCATGGGGTTAAGGAATACAACGTAAGCATATGCTTAGTGAGGTAGTCATGATTTAACTCGAATATGGTTCCCTTAACCTAGATATCAAATTAACTTTCTATAAAACAACTTGAACACGGGTATGTGCTACTATGATAATGTAATATCTTAATTCAGGCAATAAGTAACAGCCTTAACTTTGTTTTGGAATTAATTTTACTTATTCTGCAAGTCACTACTTATCATAGGAGGGTATCAAGATATCCTATTAACAAAGAATTAGGATATGTTTCTATTCGAGTGAATTCCTAACTCATATTTTCTTTGTATAAGTTCCTACTTCGATTGAGACTTTCATCCAATTCATTATCATTCTTGACAAGCAATATAATTCTTTACACTATGTTTGTAGACTTTCTTTTAATACATGCAAGTGATCGATCTATCATGCAACATAAATTTAGCATAACTTTCATGACAAGGAAACATTCAAATCAATCTTACATCATACTCTTTCCTTAAATACAAGAAACCATTCGATCTATTGTATGTATCACAACCTATCTTTCAATCTCCAGCATGTATTCGATCTAATCACATAACACCGCCTTTCTTTAATTTCAAGCATGTATTCTAACAAGCATGTATCATATCATGTCTTAATTTACAAGGAATTATTGTTGGGAAACGCCGGTACACCCTATTGCGCAACGGAAAAATTATTTGGCATAAACCACCATTGATCCATGTACAAGGGAAGAATTTGGGGTGATGAAGGATGAAACGTTACCTTAATAAATCTGGAATCTGGAAATCCGTAAGGAATTCAGAATAACCAAATCGAATCTGAGTTGTCACAATAGTATTCCGACTTCTAGGCAGTCCACCCGAATGAAACGAACAATATTTTCTCTTCTCCAACTATTAGAGAGGTTTTTCAAAAAAACAGGAATCAAAAGCTGCTAGACCTTATGCCTTTATATAGCATTTAAAAACCTAATTCTAATTAAACTTGTATTCTTAAATATACAATATATTTAACCGAATATAATTAAATATGTAGATTTTGATTTTATTTTAATTTGGTTTCTTTTAGAGATATATATACTTTAATAATATTTGATAATTACAATAACTTATCAAATATTAACATATATATATATATAAATGAAATTACCCATAATTACAATAATTATAGTAATTTTGGTTTCTCACTAATTACGTGTACAACAAATTTGTACACATGCTATCTAATCGATATTTATTCATTTCAATCATAGGGTGTGACCCTTGTAGGTTCATGTAATGTTAGCAGTAATATCCAGAACAATTCTAATATTACAAGCAATGAGTGGCATCTAGCAATACATCATTGCTACTTAAGTTACATGAAATCGTGGTTCGATTTAACCTTTTTTCTGTGATTAACTTCTTTTATGTATTTTATCCTTTTGTCTTCATATCTAGATAGGACACAAGTCATGGATTAGTCACACTTGTATAGTCCATCTAATGTTTCTTGATATCTTGAGTAGACTATTATAAACGAATAATTATGATATCCCATATCAATTTATTCGAGTATAGCCATGCATTTTCTAGCCCCACTCAATCAAGTGGCCTATGATATTACTCCTATTATGTAGGAGGGACAAATCATATCTTGATCAACCATATTTCGCTACATGGATTATGACATATCCAATATCAGTCTTTATAGTGTAGTTAGTTACGACACACGTTTGACCGTATCAAAATATGTTATTCAGGATGCTGAAATAATGATGATCTCAAGTCTGAGGATCATACATGTAGTTATCACCATAAGCAATGTTGTGACTGTCACATAATAATCCAAGAAACATGCTCATAGTGGGTCAGTCCAGTATGTTGTTCCCTAACACATACTTATGTATTGATTTTGACATCTTCATGTCAATGACAACACTTTGTCATCAATCAACTACATATTAGTCTTAATACATTATTGTTGTCCCTGCCCATAATAATTCTTGACTAAGGACATTCAAGAATAACTATATTATTCTAAGGACTTTATTATAATTTAGTTTATTTATAGATACACAGAATAAGACTGAAATAATAATAATGGATTTATATTAATAAACAAGATAAAATAAGTATATCTTTTACAATCATCTCATGATTGGTCTTTGGGCATACACCAACAATTTCCCACTAGCACTAAGACCAATCACTTATGTATCTAATACCAAGAGACTTAGTGTGATGTTCATGCTTCTGCTAAGTCAGTGGACCGGTGATATTGTCATCTGTTGGTACTCTACATATTTTTACATCTCCTCGATCATTGATTTCACGAATGAGATGGTAACGCCTAAGTATGTGTTTGGATCGCTGGTGAGATTTGGGTTTTTTGCTTGTGCGATGGCTTTGTTGTTGTCACAACGTAGATCTATGGCATTTGATATGCTAGGCACGACCCCTAGTTCAAATATGAACTTTTTGATCCAAACAGCCTCTTTTGCAGCATCATTTGCTGCAATATACTCGGCTTCTATTGTAGAATCTGCTATTGAATCTTGCTTTGAACTTTTCCAGCTTACAGCACCCCCATTAAAGCAAAACACAAAACCCTATTGCGATCAAGAATCATCCTTATCAGTTTGGAAGCTTGTGTCAGTATAACCTTTTATACTTCGCTCTTCCTCACCTCCATACATAAGGAATGTATCCTTAGTTCTTCTTAAGTACTTAAGGATATTTTTAACTGCAACCCAATGACCTTCACCGAGATCTACTTGGTATTGACTTGTCATACTTAGTACATATGATACATCTAGATGTGTACATAGCATGGCATACATGATAGATCCAATGGCCGAAGCATATGGAATCTTACTCATGCGTGCTCTCTCCTGAGGTGTTGAATGACGCATTTCCTTTGGGAGCGAAATACCATGTCTCATAGGTAAGAATCCTCTTTTAGATCCTTCCATACTGAATCTTTTCAGTACTTTATCTATGTATGTATTTTGACTTAGTCCTAGAAGTTGTCTTGATCTATCTCTATGGATCTTAACTCCTAATATGTAGGTTGTTTCCCCAAGTCTTTTATAGAAAAAACATTTTCCTAACCAAGTCTTTACAAACTGTAAGGTAGGTATGCCATTTCCTATTATTAGTATGTCATCAACATACAATACCAAGAATGTAACAGTGCTTCCACTAGTTTTCTTGAAAACACATGGCTCATCATCATTTTTTATGAAACCAAACTCTTTGATTGCCTCATTAAAATGAAGATTCCAACTTTGAGAAGCTTGCTTCAACCCATAAATAGATCTTTGTAGCTTGCATACTTTTAGGGCATCTTTTGGATTGACAAAACCCTCAGGTTGTGTCATGTACACATCCTTGTCTAATTTTCCATTAAGGAAAATGATTTTTGACATCCATTTGCCAGATTTCATAATCATAATATGCAGATATTGCAAGCAATATCTGGATAGATTTAAACATAGCAACAAGGGAAAATGTTTCATCATAGTCTATACTATGAATTTGAGAAAATCCCTTAGCGACCAATCGCCCTTTTTAAGTTTGTAAATTGCCATCCATGTCGGGTTCTTTTTGAAAAAACATTTGCACCCTATGGGCTTAATTTCTTCGGGTGGGTCAACCAAAGTCCATACTTGGTTTTCTGACATGGAATCCATCTCGGATTTCATGGCTTCTAGCCATTTCTCAGAGTCTGGGCTCTCCACTGCTTCCCGATAAGTCCTAGGCTCATCTTGGTCCATAAGAAGAACATCTCCAAGCAATTTGATAAGAAATCCATATCTTTTAGGCGCATTGCGTTCTCTCATAGACCTTCGCAGTGGTTATGTTTCAAGAATGATTGGATGTTCCTCAACTATTTGTGAAACTTGTTGTTCTTCAATCTCTGGTTCAGTGATCTGTGGTTGATCTTGAATTTCCTCAAGTTCAATATTTCTCCCACTTCCTTTTCTGAAAATAAATTCTCTTTCAAGGAAGACTCTCGTTCGAGCAACAAACACTTTGTTCTCAGATAGATTGAAGAAATAGTATTCTTTTGTTTCTTTTGGATACCCTACAAAAATTACACTTATGAGATTTAGGTTCGAGTTTTATAGACATCTGATGTTTAACATAATCTTCGCATCCCCAAATTTTCATAAAAGATATATTGGGACGTTTCCCAGTCCACATCTCATATGGTGTCTTTTGAACCGATTTAGATAGAACACGATTTAGTATGAAAGCAGTTATTTCTAGCGCATGTCCCCAAAAAGAAGTTGGAAGATCAGCATGACTCATCATTGACCGAACCATGTCTAACAATGTTCGATTTCTCCTTTCAGAGACTCCATTGTGTTGTGGAATACCTGGAGGTGTAAGTTGTGAGACAATCCCACATTTTTTAAGAAGTTCATCAAACTCTAGGCTTAAGTATTATCCTCCTCAATCTGATCGAATAGATTTGATACTCTTTCCTAATTGGTTTTGTACTTTATTCTTAATTTCCTTGAACTTTTCAATTGATTCAAATTTATGATGCATTAGGTAAACGTACCCATATCTACTGAAGTCGTCAGTGAAAGTAATAAAGTATTGAAACCCTCATATGACTTGTGTATTCATCGGTCCCCATACATCACTATGTATTAGACCTAATAAATCACTTGCTCGCTTGTTTTTACCGTCAAACGTGATTTGGTCATTTTTCCCATTAAGCAAGGTTCACAAATATCTAATTGTTCGAAAACAAAAGAATCCAAAAATCCATCTTTATGAAGTTTTGGTATACGTTTCTCACTTATATAACCCAAGTGACAATGCTAGAGATAAGTTTGATTAGAGTCATTTGTTTTTTTATCTTTTTGTATTTATGTTATATATAGAATTGTCTTGATCTAAGATATAGAGGCCATTGATTAATTGAGCCTTACCATAAAAACATTATTGAGGGAAAAAGAACAACTATTATTCTTAATAATAATCTCAAAACCAATCTTGTCCAAACAAGAAATTGAAATAATTTTTTAGTCAAATTAGGTACGAAATAACAATCCTCTAAATCTAAAACAAGTCCCCATAGGTAATGACAAAGTATATGTTCTTATGGCTAATGCATCAACTCTTGCTCCATTTCCAGCTCGTAGGTCTACATCTCCTTTTGCCAATTTTCTACTCATTTTAGTCCCTGTACAGAAGTACAAATGTGAGAACCAAAACCAATATCTAATACCCAAGAAGTAGATGTTGATATATTAATATCAATAACATAAATACTTGATCCAGACTGTCCATTTTCTCTTACCTTCTTGATGTCCTCAAGATAGACAGGACAGTTTCTCTTCCAATATTCAGCATTGTTGCAATGGAAACACTTTCCTTCTTTTGCTACTCCTTCTTTGGGTTTCAATGCAGCCTTTCCTTTGTTGGGCTTTGGCTTTGCCTTGGTGTTGAGCTTTCCTTTTCTATTATCTTTTCGGACCATCAAAATAAGTTTTCAACCAAACTTTTTCACGTTGTTCTCTGCTATTCTTAACAGACCAAGCAACTGGGGCAACGATTTGTTAATTTCATTTATATTGAAATTAAGAACAAACTGATTAAAAATATTCGACAATGATTGAAGGATAACATCAGTAGCCAATTCAACACTTAGAGGGAAGCCCAACTTTTCTAGGGCCTAAATATACCCTATCATTTTGAGAACATGAGTTCCCACCGGAGTTCTCTCAACCATCTTGCATCGAAACAAAGCCTTAGAGGTCTCATACCTCTCTTGATGAGCCTGCCCTTCATATAATTCCTTAAGATTTTTAACCATATCATAGGGAACCATGTCCTCATATTGATTTTGAAGCTCAGGGGTCATGGTCACAAGCATAAAAAAACCGACATCTACCATGTCACTTGAGTATTTCTCAAAGGTTTCCAATTCATCTTTAGAGGCATCATCTGCTGGCCTTTTAGGGACAAGTTCTTCGATGACTGTTAGTTTCCGTTCTTGTTTGAGGATAATCTTCAAATTACGGAACCAATCAAGGAAGTTCAAGCCATTTAATTTGTCATTCTCAAAGATGGATCACAATGATAATGTGTTTTCCATAAATCTACAATGATAAAATATGTTTTATAAGTACCTATTTATCATGTTTATACAGTAATAACATTCCCACTATTAAAAACCCTCAAAATCGAAAAACTTGCTAAAAATATTTCTAGTGGGTAAGGATCCATATTTCATTTTATTCTAAGTCAGCTTTGTCTTTACTCCAAGAATTCAATTATTTAGGTAAGCAACACTTGCTAATTACATCTCATGTAATTCCTATATTTGATGAACAACTATTTGTCCAGAACAAAGTTCATATGGTCTAATAGAAAGAACAATAATAAATAGTGTACCAGTTAGGTAACTTATGTAAGAGAGGTGGTGTACTGAGCACGCTTAAATACCAAGTCTTTCAAAGAACCAATCCTAGACATGCACTTTCGTATTGTTTTTCAATCACCAAAGTTCTTGAACAATCATTAGTCTTTAGGTTTCTAATCTTATAAGAACAACCTAGTTTAACCAATATTACTACCAGTGAATATCACTTGCTTATTCTTTGCGTTTAACTAGGATAGATCTAAGTATTTTGCTTTGGCAAAACCTACATAGTACCGATCGAGGTTTTAACGAGGGCTAATATTGGATGACTAATTTTAATTAAACATGGAGGGCTTTTTCTGTTATATTAATCTTACCATTCTATTATGATCTAATCAGTTACCATCACGCTAAAAAAATACATTGTATCACATACATGTAAAGCAGTAAATATAAATGCAGTGGTTATAGCCCTTAAAACTAAGCTGGCCCATCCCAAGCCAATGGGAGAACCAAAATTACTAAAGATGGATCTTGCTTCTCAAGCACCTAATCCACCTTTAATCGGCCCATCAGTCTGCTCCTTTGATCCACGCTTTCTCTGTAAATATTACAATTTTTCAGAAACTCGTTTTATATACGAGGAAATAAGATGAGAAGAAAATTACAATAGAAGAAAAAAAAGGCACGACACGCATGCCATATTTATATAAAACTAAAGTAAATAGGCTATTTGGGCTATAACCATGTATTTTCAAACACCGTGCATATCATCCAAAATATACATATGTTTTATTTTGTTAATTAAGATTACCTAAATAGTTCCTATGACCTTTGTTGCCTACGCGATCCGACAGATTCGGGGTCGTCAGGTCCGCCCGTAGAGTGTGGACCTGGCGGCCCCGGTATGTCGAGAAAAATTTTAATTTTGGCACTTCGATTACTATGGAAAAACCTCACGACTTGATAACTTTTATCAACGGATTCGTGTTTTTGGAATTTTTCAATCCCTAAGGTTTTTCACTCTGGAACAACCATTATTCCTCTACAAAAAATGATCTGCTATCTTAACTGCATGTTCATCACGTCAACTATTAACATATGATTATCAAAAGCTTGCCGCAACAAACATATGATTAACACTTAACCATCGATCGTAAAAACTTGTTAAAATATACTAACATATTAATCGCGACTGAATTTAATTTTTATGTTTCGCACAAATATCACATACTCGTCAAAACAGAAAAAGTAAAACATGCATCTCATACAAAAACATCATCCAAGTATTTAAGTTCGAATTCATATCGTACAAGTGGCTCTGATACCACTGTTAAGAAATGCCGGTACAGCCTATGGTGTAGCGAAAAAATTATCTGGTGTAATCCATCATTGATTCATGTACAAGGGACAAATTCGGGGTGATGAAAGATGAAACGTTACCTTAATAAATTTGGAATTTGGAAATCTGTAGGAAATTCGGAATAACCAAATCGAATATGAGTCGTCACAATAGCATTCCGACCTCTACGCAGTCCACCCGAATGAAACGAACAATGTTTTCTCTTCTCTAACTATTAGAGAGGTTTTTCAAAAAATAGAAATCAAAAGTTGTTAGACCTTATGCCTTTATATAGCATTTAAAAAACTAATTCTAATTAAATTTGAATTCTTAAATATACAATATATTTAACCGAATATAATTAAATATGTAGAATCTGATTCTATTTTAATTAGGTTTCTTTTAGAGATATATATACATTAATAATATTTGATAATTACGATAACTATCAAATATTAACATATATATATATATATATATATATAAAATTATCCATAATTACAATAATTATAACAATTTCGATTTCTCACTAATTACGTGTACAACAAGTTTGTACACATGCTGTCTAATCGATATTTGTTCATTTCAATCATAGGGTGTGACCCTTGTAGGTTCATGTAACGTTAGCAGTAATATCCAGAACAATTCTAATATTACAAGCAATGAGTGGCATCTAGCAATACTTCATTGCTACTTAAGTTACATGAAATCGTGGTTCGATTTAACCTTTTTCTGTGATTAACTTATTTTATGTATTTCATCTTTTTGTCCTTATATCTAGATGTGACACAAGTTATGGATTAGTCACACTTGTATAGTCCATCTAATGTTTCTTGATATCTTGAGTAGACTATTATAAACGAATAATTATGATATCCCATATTAATTTATTCGTGCATGGCCATGCATTTTCTAGTCTCACTCAATCAAGTGGCCTATGATATTATGCCTATTATGTAGGAGGGAAAAATCCTATCTTGATCAACCATATTTCGCTACATGGATTATGACATATCCAATATCAGTCTTTATAGTGTAGTTAGTTACGACACACGTTTGACCGTATCAAAATACGTCACTCACGATGTTGAAATAATGATGATCTCAAGTCTGAGGATCATACATGTAGTTATCACCATAAGCAATGTTGTGACTGTCACATAATAATTCAAGAAACATGCTCATAGTGGGTCAGTCCAGTATGTTGTTCCTTAACACATACTTATATATTGATTTTGACATCTCCATGTTAATGACAACAATTTTTAATTAATCAACTACATATTAGTCTTAATACATTATTGTTGTCCAAGCCCACAATAATTCTTGACTAAGGACATTCAAGAATAACTATATTATTCTAAGGACTTTATTTAATTTAGTTTATTTATAGATACACATAATAAGACTGAAATAATAATAATAGCTTTATATTATAAACAAGATAAAATAAGTATGTCTTTTACAATCATCTCATGATTGGTCTTTGGGCATACTCCAACAATTATTCAATCAAGCATTTATATTAGCATGTCCACATAGCATCTAATCGAGTAAACAACTATAGAAGTTATAACTTCTTATATCCCAATCATAGCAATTTAACTTCTCGGTAATTTACGCACCTTTATACTTCTTTTTAGTTCAGCATTGAGACTCAAGCTACAGTCAAGATACACGAATCCTCTAAACAATATCAAACATGCATTACACCAATTACCGAAACAAGAGTATACAAATAATACCATAACAGGGGTACACAGATAGTACCAATTAGATCATTTGATCTTTTAAAAACAAGCGGGCCGTAATCCTGACTAGCGAGCTCGACGGACTCTATGGCATGCCAACTGTATCTACGACTGACTCGAGATCAAGGTTTTTTCATTTACTTATCTGGTTAAAACATTTAACACATGGCTTATCATCATCATCACATCATAGTACAATACCGTTCAATATAAATAGGATTCACCTTGTGTGAATTTTTCATTCAAGGTGAGCATTGCTCCCATTTTTATCAACAAGGCCACTAAGGCTCGATTGTTAACCAATCATTCACTGTTTCGAGATATATGGTGTATACTCTTTAGCACTCAAGTATCATTCATACATTGTCTTTTTCTTTGGTTTATTCGAATAGGTACAATTGTACCAATGAATTCTTTAAGATAGTATAGTTTATTCTAACACGTATTTTAAAGCAATTCATAGGTAGAAATCACATATAGCTTCCAGGATTAAGAGGAAATGTCCTAGTATTCAAGCTTATTAAGTTGTTCTTTAATTTAACATCAAGACCTTTATTAAAGGTAATCAATCCCTTTCAATTAATAATTGAATCAAGGGTGCAAGCACCAAAATACTATCAAATTACACACTTAATCACAAGATACTTTTATTTTATAAAAGTACATACCTCCATCTTCCAAGCTTAATTGCGCAACGTTCATATTCTGATTAACAAATAAGTAAATTGAGGCAATTAAGAGTACTCGGGATGGATTTCTCCTATCTCGAGACTTAAACTACTCTCACCTCTTATCCCAATGTTACGGGATACCTGAATCCTCACTCCTTTCGTGCTCCCTTATCAATCCATTCCTAGCTTCCTCCAAGATTCTAAATGTAACAGGAAGGTAACTTTATATATTTTAGAATCACTTCAATCCTTTAAATATGCATCATCAAGGCAACTTAATTACTTACATTCATTTTCTCAAAATAGGGCAGCAAGCATGTAAATCAACATGAATCAATTGAACTTCACATCAATGTACACATTCTTTCAAAGCTGGGCAGCAAGCATGTATGTTAACATGTTACATTGCAATCCAAAACACATACATACACATTTATATTTTATCAAACAACCTATAGTGTATATATATATATATATATACTCAAGATAGTCCAAAATCACATATGTTTATGTATAATCTCAAAAAAGTTTCCATACATTCATGTTTTCCATGATATTTTCTAATAACTTATATGGCTGCTGCTGCCGGGCAAACTGCGCATCACTCAGTTAAAATTTCATAACTATCATTTCGTATGTCAGAATTTCGAACCGTTTACGCCGTTGAAAAGCTGACTCAACTAGATTTCTAACAATATAGTCCTTGCATTTTTAATCCTTATGAATTAATAAAGATTTTAATCTAAATATACACCCAATTCTGCCACCAGGCAGATTACACCGTCTTTGAACAATTATCTCTATAAACCATTATAAAGCTCAAAATTCAGTTTCTTTTGTTTTAAATGAAACTAGACATGACAAGCTTTCCAACCACACAAATTATAGGTTCCAACTCTACCTGTACAATTTATGACAATTTTTCAAAGTTACTACTAATGCAGATTTTAAAACTGTTTACAAGGTACAAAGCAGGACAGTTTCTTTGCAACTCATTTCCAGCCCTTAATTGTTCCTACTATTAATCCTACATATTACAACCTTGAAATCCAGCAAAACTACTCACATTATTCAAGCATTCAATCATGTAATTATACAACAACTCATAACAACCATTGGTGCCAAAACAACTCTTAACTATATACATTCATAAATATGTGCAAAACAGTACATTATCGACCAAATCAGTTTTCCCCTGCTTCAATTTTGTAAAAACAGACTTAAAACAGTTTCTTCAGCTATGAAACTGTCCCTTATTTAGTGGCAAAATTAGTCCTTTGATTAACCACATAAAACAGTCCACCAATTTTAACAAAACAGCCCCTACACATAGTATATACACAGATCAGTTTCCTGTTTTTAATAACTACAATCTGCTCATTTTCCCTTGACAAAACAGTCCCGAATCTTATTAAGACAGTCCTTTAAAGGCCACAAATTGTCCAGTTTTTTATCTGTAAATCATCCCTTTTAACAGTCCCAAAACAGAGTACAAATATGGGGCATTTACTTGTTTTGATTTTAAAACTGTTCTATGTATCATGACAACATTAAGGTACATTATACTTACAATTCATATTTCTTCAAATAATCAATTAGCCCAAAGCATTTCATTCTTTATACTTACAATTCTTACTTGTAATCATCACGATCATATAACCGAATCATTCCTAATCTAGCATCTCAAATTTGTCAAACAATCTTGTTCATACTCCACAATATTATTTAACAAAACATGGCAACATCAAAGACATACAATTAAAATTTCCTATAGCTTAAGATTACGTTAAGAGAGCATATGTCATCAATTCCAGTCTCACAATTTCTTAGAAACAAAACAACTTAGATTTCAAGTTTACACCTAATTCCAATAGTGAGGAGGAATAAACTTACCCTCTAGGCAGCCATACGAATGAATTCACCAAAATCTTTAAAATTCAGACATTGTTATAAGCTTTCTTTTAAGTTTTCTATCTCTCTCTTTTTCTAGTTCTCTTGATTCGGGACCATGCAAGGAAAGGAGATAAAATCCCTTTTCTTTTCTTCTTTCCTTCTTCCTTGACCGAATCTCTCCACCTTTCACTCTCTTGTGCATGACAAGTGTGAAGGTCCTTAGTCAATTGGATGTTTGGCATGCAAACTCTAGTTTATTAAATCATTCGGTTTAGTCCCTTCTAATATAACTACCCAAATCTTCATTGTTTCAAAATGGTCCTTAGTTCATTTAGACATCAATTAAGTCCTAACGGTTCTTAATTCAATAATCCATCAATTGCCACATCAAAGTAATTAATTTAGTAATGGAATCTTTAAGGCACCACTAATTCAATTTAAATTACCAATAACATCATACTTCAAAGCCATGTTTCGGGGCGTTACATATTTGGGGATTCTTCACCTTGAATCTCTTGAGCTACATTAAATCAAAATCACAAGAATTCCAATATCAATAATGGATTCATAGCAATTCATTAGCTATGAAAATGATATCAATCAAGATATGTGATCTTTATGGAATTTCTAGGGTTCATGAATCCTTAACTTGAAATTAATCATGATTTAACCATGGAATCGATAAACTAGTTGAGGACTTATGCTTACCCAATTGATCACTACAATATAGGGTTAAGAAACTCAAAGAAAGGAAAGCTTGATCTCATTAAAAATGGTGGTGTGTGCTTGCCATAGCTAGAGGTAGAAGATGATGACTAAGGTGCTTGAATTTCTTTGTAACCGGGCAAGTCTTTCTTTTTCTCAATTCCTATCAATTTTTAATTGCAAGGCTTTCCTTCATTTGAAGGAATTGATTTCACTCATTCCACGTAGCATAGTGATTATTAGGTTGAGGGCTAAGTACTTGGTTAATCCCTAAACTTTTATACTATATGCTTTTGTCCCCAATCTTCCAATTTTTATAATTTAGTCACTAAGACATGTTTCAAAGCTCATAATAGGGTCCTTAACAATAACAATGCTTAATTGGGGACTCAATAATTCAATAATTGACCACTCGATCGAAAGTCAACTCTATAATTTGACTTTTTGATTTGAAATTTCTGGTCATCGGAATCAAATTCCGTCTAGGCCCGATTTTGGGATGTTACAATACTTGTGTTTAATGGGCTATGTATTCATAGGACCTTACATGGTCGAGTTTGTAAACCTTTCTTTTGAAATTGTATTAATCAAATTAAATATTTAAATGTTTTAAATTAATGTGGAACTCTTTTGTAAATTTAAATTGTTTATCGATGTTTTCAACTATTGGATTTTAAATGTTTTGGAAATACCTTATTTGGGATAAACCTATTTTAAGAAATTTTATGGTTTTAGTTCGGACTTGAGGCCCAAATTATAACATCCGAGTCGGGGTGTTACACCTGCTCTATGTTTATTGCGTCAAAGTAAGTTAATATGAAGAATTTGGTTGTTGAAACTGATAGCTTGTTGTCTTTCGATTGGCTTAAAAACGTTGGTGTGGCTCCTACTTCATTCAGATCTGAAATTCTAAAAATTTTGAAGCTGTGTAGGGATATTCAATGTGAAGTTAAGATGGTCGGATCATTTAGCTAAAAATGGTATTGAATGTGTTCAACAGCTACAGTGAGTCTCTGCTTAGGCTCATTTGTTCCTAATTTTCTGTTTTGTGTTGCTGAGTATGGTAAGAGTAGAGCTTTTTATTGTGTATAGCTGGTGGGTAATGTGCCCTGTAGCTTACTTTTGTTAGCTCGAATTTTAGTGCATGAACATAGAAGTATTGTGTACTATCAATGTAAGAATGTGTTATTCTAATGTAACAGTGTGTGTTTGATGAAAAATAATCTAAGACACTCTTCTTTTTCTCCTTCCAGTGATTAGACCATATTTTCGGGTTCAGTTATGAAGGGAGTTTTTAATGAGGTCCAATTTCTATTAAACCTATTTTTTAATAAATAATGACGAAACAATATTCATGATTAGGTTAGATTTGAACAATGTTCATGATTACATGATGACTAGGTGAATTCGAGATTGGTAGAACTCGAATTATGTATCAGCCAAGGACGAAGATATGATTAGGAGTTTGGGGACAAACATGAATACTTAAAAAAGGGTAAATATATAATTAATTTATTTTAAAAATTTTTTTTAACAAAGGTAAAGAAAAATGGGCATTGGGGCGAATGGACCCCTCTCGAGGACTAATCCTAAAAGGCCAAATTAAAAAATAACTAAATAGGACATAATCATGCAAAAAGGATCTAAATGCAATGCATGCATACATATATGAATAAATTAAATGTAAATAATCCTAAAACTAAACAACGAATGGTGCGGGCCACGCATGGATTTAGCAGAGGGTAATGGGGAAAGTATTAAACACAATTTATTTCTTCTTTTTTTTCAAACTCACTTCCTTTCATAATTCAAAACCAAACTTATAAAAAAACATTCTCATCTCCATTAAGCTCTTTGCATTTACCGATGACAGCCACCACCGTCGGCCACCACTCCAACCGTCGTCATTGGGGGTGAAGGCCTCGAGAGTGGGGGTGACTGAGTGTGGTGCCTTGACTGTAGGCATTGCTCGGGCGAAGCAACAAATCAGTGTAGAGATGAGTCTCGATGGGAGCCATGGCTGAGAGGCCTTTTCTCTTGTTTTTTCCCTCCCGTTGCTAACCGTGACCAATCCCCTTTTATTCCTCCCCTTTCGTGAATCATGGTCGAGTGGCCTTGTTAGTTCGTAGCCTCCAGTGCTAACTGAAACTCATCTCCCCTAATTCTTGGCCTCTATAGCTAACTCATAGCTAGCTGAGACCTCTCCTAATCTGTGGCCAACTCCAGTTTTTCCTTTCCCCTTTTTTGTTGTTGTGGAGGTATATATATACTCCATTTGAGTTGGTTGAGTATGAGTAATTTTAGGAGTAGTGGAGCATGACCGGTGTTGGTGAGTTGGTTGAGGGAGATGGTTTGAGATTTTTTGGGAACCAAGGTTGGCCGAAAATTGGGGAGAAATAAGGTGGATATTTGACTGGGAAATATGGTGTAGTTCGGCTTGATTTGGGTATGGTTAAATTGGGTTTGGGTTGAGTTTTGGGCTTGGATATGTTTGGTTTAACTTGGGTTTAAATTATTTATTTTAATATTCAATGTGGTAAAAAAAATTTGTGTACAGCTGCCCCTATTTGCTCATTGCTCGAGCAAATGGAATAGAACAAAGACTAAAAATAATGAATTTTTCCATTGAATATTGAACCTGCAACGATGACGCCCCCGGTCGTCCTAAGGGCGTAAAAGATCGAGAACTCGGTTCCTGATATAATATACACACCGCTTGTCTCAAGGGCGTTGGAATTCAAAAACTCATTTCTCGATGCAAGATGTACTCCACTCGTCTCAAGGGCACTAAAATTCAAGAACTCAATGTACCTCAGTCATTTATGGGCATTGAAATTCGATAAGTACCTCACTCGTCTCAAAGGCATAGGAATTCGTGAACTCATTTCTTGATGTAAGATGCACCCCGCTCGTCTCAAGGGCATTAGCATTGTAAGATGTACCTCAATCGTCTCAAGGGCACTGGAATTTGAGAATTCATTTCTCGATGTAAAATGCACCCCTCTCATCTCTAAGGCGTTGTAAGATGTACCTCGCGAGTCTCAATGGCACTGGAATTCGAGATTTAATTTCTCGATGTAAGATGTACCTTGCTTGCCTCAAAGGCGCTGTAAGATGTCCCCCGCTCGTCTCAAGGGCACTAGAAATCGAGAATTCATATCCTGATGTAATTGGAGGCACTCCATCTTGGAAGGTTGATGACACTCCATCACAGAGGTAATTGTGGCACTCCTTCTTGGAAGCTTGATGACACTCAATCTCAGAGGTATTAAAATATCATGCTTGAGATTCTGACAAGTTTAAAGCAACTCGTCTGAAATGAAAAAAAACTTGTTCTTCAAATTATGAAATTTTACTTGTCTTAAATGCATCATTATGTTTTGCATGAAATGGATGTGCTTGTGTTAAATGCATCATGTCCCAAATTTTAGAAAAAAATTATGTCTAAAGAGAGACTCGAAGATGAAGCGTCTTGTAGTTGTTCTCATGGGAGAATTGCAATTTTCTCAAGAGATGATCAAATTTTATATCATCATATTAAAATTGTCTCAAGGGAGATTGGATTTATGTCTCAAGGGAGAAAAAATTGTGTTCCAATGGGAAACGGTCTCAAGGAAGACAACATGTGTTTCACGGGAAACAACCTCAAGGGAGACAAAATTGTGTTCCAAGGGAAACTGTCTGAAGGAGACAAAATTGTGTTCCAAGGGGAACGGTCTCAAGGGAGACAAGATTATGTTTCAAGAGAAACAGTCTCAAAGGAGACAAATTTGTGTTTCAAGAGAAACTGTCTCAAGGAGACAAAATTGTGTTCCAAGAGGAACGGTCTCAAGGGAGACAAGATAATGTTTCAAGAGAAACAGTCTCAAGGGAGACAAATTCGTGTTCCAAGAGAAATGGTCTCAAGGAGATAAAATTGTGTTTCAAGGGAAACGGTATCAAGGGAGACAAAATTTTTGTTTCAAAAGAAACTGTCTCAAGGGAGACACCATGTGTTTCAAGGGAAATAGTCTCAAGAGAGACAAAATTTGTTTCAAGGGAAATGATCTCAAGGGAGATAAAATTGTGTTCCAAGAGGAACAGGCTCAAGGGAGACAACAAATCTTTAAAATATCTCAAGATAGATTTAAACAAAGGTCATTGAGAGAAGAGAATCGATGTTTTTTTAGAATATCCTCTGTAAAACCAAAGTTTGATTTTGATATAACAAATTGTTTAAGGACATATTTATAAAAGAAAATAAATTTTTAAGTATCTCAAAGACTCATAATTGACAAGGATTTTTCAAGTACAAAATTATTCAAAGTCAAAAACTTAGACCCTATAAATTTTTCTAAGTATTTTTAAAGCCAAATTCAACTTTTACGCTCAGGCGTATCGATATGCCCTCGAGCGTTTCGATATAGGCTAACTTAAAAGGCCACTGTAAGAATCTGTTTCGATGCAGGTTAGCCTGTTTTGATACGGGTGTATTGATACAGTTACTTTCGTATCGATACAACCTTCATATCAGCTAAGGTTTTTTCTCAGGTGTTTTGATACAGTGTCATCCGTTTCGATACGACTTTCATACTGGTTTAAGATTTAAGAACAATGTCCCGATATGGCTACCACCGTATCAATACGGGGTACCAAAATCAGTTAACCCGTATCGATATGCCTACGTGGCGTACCAAAACAAGTTTTGGCAGTATCCCGAGTGAGCAAAATTGTATCGATACGCCCATTGTTTTACACTAAGACCGTACCGATACGCCTTCCTGCGTATCGGTACGCCCTTGTATTTTTATATACAACGACTCTTTCTATTTTGAGACAAGTATCGATACGGGCCTTCATGTACCAATACGGTTGGTTGCAATTGAGCATTTATTGCGGGAAAAATGCAACCCAACGGCTCTATTGATGATGCCAACTACCCAAACGGATAGAAATCAATGAAGGGGTATAAAAACAAGCCTAAAAAGCTATAGCAATAAGAATTGAACAAGTCAAGCACATTCAAGCATAAAATCCCATCCTTTTGAGCCTTATAGAGTCAAATTCTTGTAACCCTCTTAAAAGATTTTATTGTATTCATTTTTATTCAAGTTTAGGTTTGTGTGAACTTGTAATTGGGTAAACTTATCTACCTTTGAGAGGCATTTTTATTTTTACCATAATTTCTCTTTGTGAGAGTGTCTTTGATCAAGCATTAGGTAGAAAGCTTTGATCGATTGTAATGGTTTCCTCCTAAGCCGAGAAAAGGGGACGAATTCATTGAATGGATTGTTGAAATCCTCAGTAGGGTGCTGAGGTAGTGGATGTAGAGCTTGTTCTAAGCTTGAATCACTCTAAAATTGCTTGTGTCCAAATTTTACATTTCCATCTTGCACCCTTCAACTTTTAAATAGCCAATTCACCCTCTCTTTACGAATTGTCATAGTTTGATCAACTCAACAATTGGTATTAGAGCTACACTCATTGGAAGGATTAACATCCTCCTGAGTCGATCTTGGAGAAGTTGATCAACCACACACCAAGCTACAATTAAGCCATAGCATCTACCTCGGGTTAAAGCTTGTACGAGTCACAATCCATCACGAAACCACCCTTCTTCAATGGGGACAACTACTCATATTGGAAGAACCGAATGAGGCTATTCATCAAATTCATCAATTACACTATTTGGGATGTAATGAGGACGAGCCATCTATTCCGATAAAACAAGAGGGTGATAGACAAGTTCCCAAGGCCAAGCAAAAAATGATGGATGAAGAAAGAAGAAAGCTTCAAGTGAATGACAAAGCCTTGCACATTCTCTTTTATGCGCTCGGACCGAATATGTATTCAAAGATATCTTCATGTACGAATGCAAAGGAGGTGTGGGACACTCTAGAGACCACTTACGAGGGCACCAACGATGTTAAGGAGACCAAGATTGGACTCCTCAACATGAGCTACGAAAATTTCAATATGGAGTCCGATAAAAGTGTCACAAAGATGTTCAACCGTTTCTCAGTCATTGTAAATGGTCTCAAAGGCTTTGGTGAGGTCATTCCCGAAGACAAACTTGTCTAGAAACTCCTCTACTCTCTTCCCGAGTCATGGGACAGTAATTAATTATGAAGCCAGTAATTAATATTAATTGATTAAATGCACTAGCAAACAAACTCTAATGACTTTCATAAGCTTTAGGGGTCGAATAAGTATTGTTAAACCGTAATTCAAGAAGATGGTGCGAGCCCGTGAATAGGGTATCGGTACGAGCTTTGGCCGTACCGATACGCGATTAGGGGTCGTACCGATACGAGCCGACCCGTACTAGTACTTATGAAAATTAAAGATTTCCAGTGAGCAATTTTAGTATCGGTATGCGTTTGATTACCGATACCCGAGAGTACCATATTGATACTCATGTATGAGTACTAGTACCCGACACGATAGATAATCTTTAAATGCAAGTTAAAGATGGTAATTGATGTGAATATTAATAATTGAATTACGCCTTGAATACATGTGATAACATGGATTAATGGAGCTAATGAATGAGATTAATTATATACGAGTCTAATAAGTAATAAATCGGTAAAGGTTGTCTGACTTGTTTGTAATAAAAACCATAGGGGTCCTTGTTGGATTGTGTGTTATGACATGCCAAGTAGGGAACTTGTGTGGCTAAGCCACTTGATTGTTGGGGATCCAAATACCCAGTGAGAGCTTAAGTGTGTTAGAACACCATAGTTGAAGATTTCTGAATGTAAGATCCCAATGTTGTGTGGAAGTAGGCCTTATTCGAAGATGCTTGATGAGAGATCCCAAGCATGGATGTAGGATCCTGATGCTGTATGGATGCGGGCCTTACTCGGAGTGTAGGATCCCAATACTGTGTGGACGCGGGCCTCACTATGGAGTGTACGATCCCGATGCTATGTAGACGTGGTTGTCACTCAAGTTTTATGGTATGACTTGTGTGCTTTCGCTTGTATGATCTGGTGAGATCTCGAGTATGGTTGGGTCTTATGGCCATGTGTGATGTTTTTCTATGATATGAGAACATGTGTTTAGGCGACTAGTGGTAGAACCTCGTGTTTATTTATCTCTCCTTATTGCTCGTTCTATCTTGCATGCTTATGTTTATGGTTAGCATGAAGTATAGTAAAGTAGACGTGTACCACTGAGCTTTGTAAGCTCAACGCTCTAAATTGTTGTTTTTGTGCGTAGGTTGATTGTGGGATCGTGGGATCGAGGAGTACTTTTAGTGCTGGGTTCCAGCATGTGGAGGTTTTTTTTTATTACAATACTTGTGTTTAATAGGCTATGTATTCATAGGACCTTACATGGTCGAGTCTGTAAGCCTTTCTTTTGAATTTGTATTAATCGAATTAAATGTTTAAATGTTTTAAATTAATGTGAAGCTCCTTTTTAACGATTTAAATTGTTTATCGATGTTTTCAACTATTGGATTCTAAATGTTTTGGAAATACCTTGTTTGGGATAGACCCATTTTAAGGAATTTTATGGTTTTAGTTTGAGCTTGAGGCCCAAATTGTGACATCCGGGCCGGAGGTGTTACATCTGCTCTATGTTTATTGCGTCAAAGTGAGTTAATACGAAGAATTTGGTTGTTGAAACTGATAGTTGTCTTTCGATTGGCTTAAAAACGTTGGCGTGGCTCCTACTTCATTCAGATCTGAAATTATGAAAAATTTGAAGTTGTGTAGGGATATTCAATGTGAAGTTAAGATGGTCGGATCGTTTAGCTAAAAGTGGTATTGAATGTGTTCAACAGCTATAGTGGGCCTCTGCTTAGGCTCATTTGTTCCTAATTTTTTGTTTTGTGTTGCTGAGTATGGTAAAAGTAGAGGCTTTTTATTGTGTATAGCTGCTGGGTAATGTGCCCTATAGCTTACTTTTGTTAGCTCGAATTTTAGTGCTTGAACATAGAAGTATGGTGTAATATGTAAGAATGTGTTATTCTAATGTAACCGTGAGTTTGATGAAAAATAATCTAAGACACTCTTTTCCTCCTTCCAGTGATTAGACTATATTTTTGGGGTTCAATTATGAAGAGAGTTTTTAATGAAGTCTAATTTCTATTAAAAAATTAAACCTATTTTTTTAATAATTAATGACAAAACAATATTTTGGATTCATGATTACATGATGACGGGGAGAATTTGAGATTGGTAGAACTCGAATTATGTATCGGCCAAAGATGAAGCTATGATTAAGAGTTTGGGGACAAACATGAATACTTAAAAAGTAAGGGGTAAATATATAATTAATTTATTTTAAAAAATTATGTAACAAAGGTAAAGAAAAATGGGCATTGGGGCGCATGGACCCCTCTCGAGGCCTTAGTTTCTCCGTCCTTGATATCAATATCACAAAAGCTTAGTTGCAGGCTTAGGATATTTACGAGGTCTTATAATTGTACAATGATTGATCGAATCTGAGATTCTCTAATGTTGAATTCTTTTTAGTGAGAGTCAATTTTTTTTAGAGAAACGAGCTTCATTAAAACTTAAATAGAAGAAAAAAGTACTTTAATTTATTAAAATAAAGAGAACATACATAATATTCTTACATACTATGCATCATTCAGTAGAACCCAATCTTAGCAAGTCAGTCCGATTAACAACCATTAAGCTATCAGACTCAATAAGCAAAGGGTGCGGCTCAGACCACTTTGATAATGATTCAAGGGATTCGACCGTGACTAATGTCGATACCCTTTGTTTGGTTTGTTAACTCTTGTATTTTTTAGGCGTAAGAAGTTTTTAAACTTTTAAAAAATAATCAATTAAGTTATTAAACTTTTTTTACACTTAATTAAGCCATCAAATTAAGAAATTGAATCAATTAAACCTTTTAACCAATTTTGATTATTAAATATTGATAGTTTTTATTTAAATATTACTGACATATGATACACTATAATTGTATCATGTTACTTTTACAGATTTTTTCAAAAAATATTTTTTAATAAAATTTTATAAATCTTTTTAGAATTTTTAGATTTTTTAAAAAATATTCTAAGTAAAATAAAAAAATTTCTAAAAATCTCAAGCGGAAACATTGTGACACGACGTACTGCACCGACAAATTCAAAAAACTGTCAAGATTTAATGGTCAAAATTGGTCAAAGAGCATAATTGATTCAATTTCTTGGTTCAAAGACTTACTTGATTCAATTTATTGGCCCAAGAGCTCATTTGATTCAATTTCTTAGTTCAAAGACTTAATTGGGTGCAAAAAATTTAAAGGTTTAGTTGATTTTTTCAAATGTTCAAAGACTTTTTGCACCCTTGTTTTTTTATTTATTTATTTTAGTGTAGAAGAAGAAACATGTAAAGGAATTCAAGTATGACAATTGTCGAAATTGATGCAAATTAATTTCTAAAATACAATCTAATTGTAAATACACGAACAACATTATTTTCAAATAAAATTGAATTTAGACTTAACCATCAAACAAGTATCTAAATTATACATTTTTTTAGATAGGTACCTAAACTATTTTTTGGACCAAGTAGATACCTAAAGTTTCATTCCGTAACTATTTTAAGGTCACTCCGTCAACAGCCATTGAAAAAATTTCGTCATCTAATTAAAATGCAATACATGGCCTATTTCTTAATTTTGTTTAATTTAAAAAAAAAACATAACATCTTTATTTTTTTTTAAAACTTAAAATTTTAAAACAACCCCAAATCCCTAACCATAAATCTCCAAATTTATAAATTTAGGACGGCAACAAGGAGTCATCGGCCAGTGGATTCCAACGAAAAAGAAGTTGAGTGGGTGGTGGACAACAGTGGCTGAACATTGGAGATTTAGGGATTTAAGATTTTGGGTATTGATATTTTTTTAATTTATGGATTTAGGACTATGAGAATGGGTGACTGGCCAATTGGTTCCGACGACGAGGGGAAGTGGGTGGGTGGTGGTTGACGGTCACCGAACATTGAAGAGTTTTGAAGTTAGGGATTTAGGATGGAATTTTGGTTTTTTTAATAATATTAGAGATGTTAAGTTTTTTTCAAGAAAAAGAATTTTTTTTAGAATTTTAAAAGCATGTCATGTATTACATTTTAGTTGATTAACATAATTTTTTTAACGTATGTTACAAAAAAAATTTAAAATTATTAAAGAATGAAACGTTAGGCATATACTTCGCATAAAAATATTTTAGACACTTAACCCGAAAAAATGTATAATTTAGACACTTATTTGATGATTAAGTCTTAAAATTATAATATAATTCGTAAGGAGAACTTATTTTATGGTAATTGGACTATTTTTTGTTGATATTCTGTTGAACACTTGGTTGTCTTGGTGTTCTCATTTTCTTGATTTCTTTTCACGGCACTCAAACAACTCTCCATTCAAATCGCCAATCTGCCAAGGTTTGGGCCGTTTGGCCTCAAAGTGCTGATGGACCTCTCAAATATCTTCCTTTATCAACACCATCATAAATGATTTTACGGTACCTGATTCAAATTAGTCAGCTAATAATTTAAACACTAATAATTATATAAAAAATAATAACACTAAAAATATGAAAACTTGTAATACGGTAAAAAAAATACTTTAAATATCTTCTATTTCAAGCGTAGCATTTTCTCTTAAAATGTTATGCTTGAGCTGCAAGTTAAAACAAACATTTTTTTATCAGTGAATATTGCAGCAAGTTGTCGACCGAGACCATGAACTTGGATTAGAAAATATATAAATACAATAAAGAAACAAAGCCGCCATACATTACCTCATTCTATTGATCAACTTCCCCGGGCATCCAATAAAGAAACAAAGCTGTCATGTATGGCAGTCTAATAGCTAAACTCCTATGTAGGGATATAAAAACAGGTAATTGGATGGGTTTCAAGTCGAGTTCTGTCAGGTCGGGTCAAATTGAATACATGTCATTTCAGGTCGTTTTTCTATTTTGACTCGATTCGGGTCGGGTGCGGGTCAGTTTTAGGTCGGGTTGATTTCAGGTCGGGTTCATTTTAGGTTAATTGACGTGTTAATTCGGGTTTTGGTTGACTTCAGGTCGGGTCCATTTCAGATCGGATTAATTCGGGTTTCGAATTCGTATTAAGTTTGAGTTTGGTACAAATAGTCGATAGGCTTTGGGTTGGTCATTCATTTCGAGCTAATTATTGAACGCCTTCCACGAACACGAATCACATTAAAAATAAATATTAGACACTAGAATGAACAAAAAATATTGAATGATTCATTTCTAAAATATTAGAGTAAATTACAAAAATTATAAATTAATAAGGGTCAATTTTGGTGAAAAATATTAAATTAAAATTATAAACATTGAACTAAATTACAAAAAAATGAATAGGGGTCAGGTTGGACTAAAATTAAAGTTTTAGGGACTAGAATGAACGAAAATATCAGCAAATGATTCATATCTAAAATATTGGAGTAAATTACAAAAAATATAAATTAATAAGAGTAAATTTTGGTGAAAAATAAAATTTTAGTTAATATTATGAATAAAAATATCATAATATTAAAAACACTGGATTAAATTACAAAAAATGAATAGGGGTCAATTGGGAATAAAAACAAAGTTGTAGGGACTATAATGAACAAAGATATTAAGTTAAAATTATAAACATTGGACTAAAATACAAAAAATATGGGTTAATTTGGAATAAAAATAAAGTTTTAGGGACCATAATGAACAAAGATATTAAACTGAAATTATAAACATTTGGAGTAAATTACAAACAAAAAAAGAATAGGGGTCAATTTGGACTAAAAATAAAATATATGTATGTATGTAAGTTTTACTATATGTATATATATATATATACACGTGTGTATGTATATATGTATATTACATATATACATACATACACATATATTTTTATATGTATGCAAGTATGTATGTATGTATGTATATTATATATATACATACATGATACGTACACATATATTTATATATGTATGTAAGTATGTATAAATGTACATGTGTGTATGTATATATATATATATGTAAGTTTTAGTATGTATATGTTATATGTATGTAAGTTTTGGTATGTATATGTATATATACATACAAATATATATATGTATATGTATATGTATATGTATATGTATATGTATATGTATATGTATATGTATATGTATATGTATATGTATATGTATATGTATATGTATATGTATATGTATATGTATATGTATATGTATATGTATATGTATATGTATATGTATATGTGTATATGTGTGAATGTCTATATATATATATATATATGTATATACATATGTATGTATGTATATAAACATAATATTATATATATATATTATGCATACAATATACATGTAAGTTTTAGTATGTATATGTATATATATATACATTAATACATAAATATGTATGTATATACTATATATGTATATGTATATGTATATGTATATTGTATGTATAATATATATATACATATTAATACATATATGTATATATATACATTAATACATACATATATGATATGTATGTATTTTATGTATGTATGCCCCTAAACTATATCCATAAACCTTAAATCTTAACCCCTAAACTATATATGTATGTATGTATACCCCTAAACTATGTATGTATGTATACCCCTAAACTATATATGTTACGTATGTATATTATCTATGTATTTATGTTATGCATGTATTAATGTAGGTATGTATGTATACACATATTATATACATTAATACGTATACATATACATACATATATATATATATACATTAATACATATATATATATATATATATTAATACATACACATATATATACATTAATACATATATATATACTAATATGTATACATGTATGTATACCCCTAAACTATATATTAATACATATATATACATATTAATACATATATATATATTAATACATATACATAGATATATATTAATACATATACATATATATACATTAATACATATACATATATATATACATTAATATATATATATATTAATGCATTAATACATATACATATATATATACATTACTACATATACATATTTATTAATACACATTTATATACATATATATATATATATACATTAATACATATACATATACATATATATTATATATATATATATATATACATTAATACATATACATTAATACATATATATACATTAATACATATACATTAATAAGGACCAATTCAAATAAGGACCAAATCGAATAAGGACCAAACTTTTAAGCTCAATTTAAAAGTGATCAGGACCAAATTGAAACAAATTTAAAACATGAGTGCCAACGGAGCAACATCTGAATAGTAAGGCGCGACCCGTTTAAAAATGCGCGGATCTTTTTACTCGACCCGACATTCTATATATACCCTAAAAATTAGATCGAAACCATTTTTATCATTTCATTTTTCTCTTGCCAAAACTCTACCCATATTTCTACTCTCATTCTCACTCTAAACTCTCTGTCTTCTCTTTAGAAAAAAACACCATATTCCAGAAATCCCAAACCTTTTTCGATCAAACACTTGAACTTTAACCCAGTTCATCCTTTGTTCTTTGATCAAACCCTTCCAGATCTTATACAAACATCAAAACTCATCCCAAACCTGTTTCTGTTCGATCAAAACCTAGAATTTTTGAAGAACAACCTCATGTTCTTCCACTTTTCCCTTTTTAATCCTTCCAAACCCTAATCCCCAAATCAATTCTATTTTACCCTTAAACTTCTTAAAATATTTTCATCTTCTCATATAACCCCTTCAACTTCTCATCCCAAACATGTTTATGTTCTCCTCTAACCCCTTCCAGATCTTATACAAACATCAAAGCTCATCCCAAACTTGTTTCTATTCGATCAAAACCTAGAATTTTTTAAGAACAACCTCATGTCCTTCCATTTTTCCCTTTTCAATCCTTCCAAACCCTAATCCCCAAATCAATTATGTTTTACCCTTCAACTTCTTAAAATCTTTTCATTTTCTCATCTAACCCCTTTAACTTCTTAAAATCTCTTCATCTTCTCATCTAACCCCTTCAACTTCTCATCCCAAACTCATAACAAACCTGTTTCTGTTCTCCTCTAACCCCTCCAACTTCTCTGGTTCAAATCTCTTAGCTTCTCAGTTGGTTTGGGTAAGTAACACTCAATTCTTTTTTTCAATTTTTGCTTTTTTGTTTTTGTGTTCATTTATGATTTTTGCAAACTGTGTTCTCTCTCTAATTTCTCAGGTATATCTATGGTCTCCCTCAGACTATCGATCTTCTAATTGTGGGTTTGTTTCACTCTGTCTACATATATGTTCAGTTTTTTGTATATGACTGTGTTGTCTACTCTGAGTATATATATTGTCTATTCTAATTTCTGATTGTGGGTTTTGTTGTTGTCTTTTCTGGGTTCTGGGTTTTTAGATGTTCTATGTTCTGTTTCAATGGTTTAATCCGAGTATATAGGCTGGACATCCCGTTTTGCGATGCTACTAGTGTCAAATGAGGTTTTTAAAGGACTTTGTGGATAGGTTTAACAATGCCACGTACAATGATTAATACCATTGAGTTTAGGGGTTTTGTTTGTTGCTTTGTAGATTTGTTATTTGTTCTATTTTTTGAGTCTCTAACAACAAATCACATTGTTTACATTTCAGTATTTATCACAGCTATGGATGCTGATTCTTATGAGTTTGAGTATCCTGTTGAAAGAGGTATATTCCTCTCTTTTTTTAATTTCATAATTATATTTGTATCATTTCTGTCAATCACTAATACATGTTTGTTTATTTTTTTAAAGTGGATATAAATGATCAACTATCTGGAATAGCTCGTACCCCTAAGAGGAGGGCTACAACTGCAAATTCAGTGGACTTTGGGAGAAGAACTTCTCCTGTTTGGGATCATTATACCTTCGTTAAGCAATCTGAAAGTGTTTTTGCGCAATGTAAGTATTGCAAATCCAAAAGCTATAAAGCAGATTCTTATGTTGGCACATCTAACCCTAAAAGGCATACTGAAAAATGCCCAGCTTACAAGGATTTTCTTGCTACTAATCCCAATAGTAGTACGAAAAGTTCTTTTGATCAGAAAAGATACTGTGATTTATTTGCTGAAGCTATTATGTGTCATGGTTATGCTTTGAGTGTGGTTGAGCATGAAAAACTTAGGGTTTTACATCAATATCTAAATCTTAATGTTAAGGATATTTCGAGGTATACTATTACTGAGCATTGCATGTTAAAGCATGAGCAGCATAAAAAATTGCTACTTGATTCAATGCATTATGTTTCAAGTCGTATTTGTTTTACATGTGATGGATGGTCTGCTTGCACTTCACGTTCATATTTTTCTCTGACTGCACATTATGTTGATAATAACTGGAAACTTCAGTCCAAAATACTGAATTTTTGTCGTTTTCCCCAACCCCATGATGGTTAGTCTATTTATAAGTTTGTAAAAAAATGTTATGTGAGTGGGGTCTTGAGAAAAAAAGCTTTTACCATAACTCTTGATAACGATTCTGCAAATGAGAAAATGGTTAAGCGTCTCAAAGATGATTTGCATGCCATTTTGCCCCTTCCATGCAATGGTAAGTACTTTCATATAAGGTGTGCTACCCATATTTTGAACTTGATAGTTCAAAAAGGTTTGAAGGTAATTGACTCTTCTGTTATTAAATTGCGTGAAATTGTTAAGTTTATTGATTCTTCTGATGCTAGACTTTGTAGCTTTGAATTGGCTGTTAAAGATTGTGGTTCTGCTTTTTCTGGTAAGTTGATATTGGATGTTCCTACTCGATGGAATTTCACTTACTCAATGCTTTGTGGGCAATTGATGCTAAATTGGCTATCAATTTGTTTGTTAACAAGGAAAATGATTTGGATATAATTAGTGAGATTGAGTGGGAAACTGCTCAATTAATCTGTGATTTCCTGAGCCATTTTTTGAAATTACTACTATGTTTTTAGGATCCAAGTATCCCACTTCTAACTTGTACTTGGCTAATGTTGTTGCCATTGAGAAGTTGTTGGATGCTCACAATGATCCCTGTGAGGGCATTTCTGCAATGGCATGACCTATGCTTGAATTGTATGGTAAATATTGGTCTGATCACTCAACAATTCTCTCCTTTTCTATTTTGCTTGATCCTCGATATAAATTACAACTTCTGAAGGAGTTGTACGTTGTCCTCTATGTTGAGGATGAGGTTGAAAGGAGGGTAAGCCTTGTTTACACTGAGTTTGTTAATTTGTATATATATTATTCAAAATCTATACTCTGTTCTTCTTCTAATTCTTCTGTCCAAAGTAACTCATCTCAAAGTACAAATGTGTCAAGTTCCAATAGGCCTCGAACATTTAAAAAATCTAATCTATTTCAGGTTAGTCTTTATTCTCTTAAATTTCAATTAGGCTTCTGTTTTTACATTTAATTAATTTTTTTGGTTTTACTTACAGTTTACTGATTAACTTTTATCTTTTTAATGTTAGAACTTTGATGCCAATTTAGCTGCTTCTAGGAGTGGAAAATCTGATGTTGACTCCTACATTACTTTGCCCCTTCTACCTCGTACTGATGATGCTGAGTTTGATATTTTGGAGTATTGGAAATCACAATTTGTTTCTTTTCATGTACTTTCACATATGGCTAGAGATGTTTTAGCCATTCCAATCACTTCAGTTGCTTCCGAATCTTCATTTAGCATGCGGGAGGATTTTGAACAAGTTGAGGGCTAAACTTTTGCCTAAAAATGTTGAGATATTTGTAACAACTCATAATTGGTTGTATGGTTTTGAACCTGAGGAAAGGGATGAAGATTATCTTACTGTTGTGAAAGATTCTTCAATCTCTAATCTTGGTGAAGATTCATTTCCTGATTAAGGTAAAGCATTTTATGCTTTATTTTGTGATTCTATTTTGTTTTTAAAAAATGTGACTGATTCTGTTTTCTTTTGTAGGGCTCCTTCAAACCAAGCAAGCATATTACTGTTTATGGTGTCAACTAAGTAGTGAAATGTGTGTAAAGGCAAGTATAATTTTACTTGCATTTGGTGTTTATCTTTGTTTTTATTTTCTAAATTCTTGGTGTTTATTTTGTTTAACTTTGCAAATGTTTAAATGTCTAATTCTATTAGTGTTTCTAATAATGTTCACTGTTTTGCAATTTAGTTGTTGTTGGTGTTGTTACTCACTTGATGTTGCTGCTGATTGTTGTTTGTTGTCTATTGCTGGTTGCTAATTGTGTCTATTGGTGGTTGCTGGTTTACTTGGTAGTTTTTTTCCTTATCTAATTAGTTGCCCTTAATTTAATTATGATGGTTTCTTAGCTATGCAAGTTACCCATAATTAACCTTGCTGGTAGCATTAGATCTTTTGACAGCTCGATGACGAAATTTCTGGTAGCAAAGTCGAGCTTTTAGTCTCGTAAAACTTTGCTATAAGATCTGAGAGCTTAAATTTTCACCCAACAAACTAGTGTTTAAAGTTTGTACTTTTGTAAGTTTAATGTTTACTAAGTTATACATTTGTATGTTGTAATAAACTTATGTTTTATTCAATTATAATTTTACTTACATTTGGTGGCTAATTCATTTGTAATTTTTAAGTTTACTTATTTTGTTTTTATCAACTCAAGTAATCAACAAAGACTCAATCAGTGATTGTCAAAAATAAAAAACAAAGACCCAAACAGTTTCTAACTTTATCCAATAAAGTTTGGTTAAGTTAAGTTATGGTGTAATTTACCTTAGAGATAAATAGAAATGAATGTCTTTTGTCTACAAGAATAGAAGCATATTTCTTATTTTGACAATTTTTTTGTATTGAATGCCTTAGTATTTACTAAATATATTTTGAACTTTTACTAAGTATGAATTTTAGTATTTAGTATAAATTTTACTAAGTTAATTTGACAAATCTTTTGTCTATTTAGTATAAATTTTACTAAGTTAATCAAAAATAAATATCTTAATTTGACAAATCTTTTATCTATTTAGTATTTAGTATAAATTTTACCAAGTTAATTAAAAATGAATATTTTTTGTCTATTTAGTATTTAATAAGTATATATATTAAATATTTACTAAGTATATATTAAATTTTTACTAAGTTAATTAAAAATGAATGTCTTTGGTCTATTTAGTATTTACTATGTATAAATTGAATTTTTACTTACCATTAACTTAATTGATTATATAAATATAATACTAATAAAAATATTATAATAAAAAGAATACTTAACTCAATTAATTAAAAATGAATGTCTTAATTTTTACTAAGTATCTACTATTTAGTGTCAAAAGAATACTTATATCTAATCTTCCATATATATATATAATTGATTATATATGTATATATAATAAAAATATTATTTAATATTTTAAATTGATTTAAAAAAGTAATAGTTTACATTTATCAACACTTAACACTTTACATTTATCAAAACTTTAAATTCATCAAATTATAGACTACTTAAGATGTCGGGTAAATATCATTATCAGCTATCAAGCTAGGTCAATATCAGTTCAGGTCAACAACAGACCGGGTTCAAAACAGGTCGGGTTCAAAAATAGGTCAGGATGAAAATAGGTCGGGTTCAAACCAGGTCGGGTTGAAAACAGGTCGGGTAAAATCGGGTCTCGGATCAATTTAGTCGGGTAAAATCAGTTATCTGTCAGGTCAGTCTCGGGTTTGGGTTCATTTCAGTCGGTTTCAATTCGGGTTTTGGGTCCACAGTAACAGGTTCAATTCGAGTTCGGGTCAACAACAATTGGTTACAGATCGGGTTTGGGTCAACAAATCCTCGGGTCAAACCAAGTTCTGACTCGAGTAGGTTTCAGTCGGGTTTTCAGGTCAAGTCAGCTTTTTACATCCCTACTCCTATGTCATAGCTACCATTGGAGTGAATACACTAAACTTATATCAAAAATGAAATGAGAGGTCTTGAAATTAAAAATTTAAATGAATGTGAATTGAATATGAACAACTTTAAAAATAAACAAACAAACACAAACACAACCTTATTCGTTTGAACCCGATTTTTTTACACGTACTTAAGGATAACTATCGACTCCATTTTTATCCGGACCGAAGTAAATCAGGCCTTCAAAAGCTCATCAAATGTTTGGAGTTGCCATCAGTCGATTTGGGTTGGGTACGACTGAAAAACCTGTAAAATTGGTCTGCGTCAACACCGAGATCATCGTCAGGTTCGGGAGTCGGATACGAGTGAGGAAGGTTATAACATCTCCACTACGCCCAAAAATTGGTACCTAATGGTTTATGTTGTTTAAAAAAGGAATCTAAAAAAGAGGTTAACAACACTACTAAAAAAATTATCATGCTGCTAAATGCATGAAAGATAATGCATGCTCTTAAAAAAAATAAGTGCATGAAACTAAACAATTAATTAGCAAAACAACCAAAAATTTAATTTTAATTGACTCATCAATTAAAATAAATTCAAACTTAATACATAAATTGATGGTAATTTATTAATCAAGCTCAAATTATAGACATGTTTAAAAAGAACTCTAAACCTACAAGCCGAAATTCAAGTAAACTAATCCTAAAAGGCCAAATTAAAAATAATTAAAATAGGACATAATCATGCAAAAAAGATCTAAATGCAATGCATGCATACATATATGAATAAATTAAATGTAAATAATACTAAAACTAAATGAATGGTGCGGGCCACGTATGGATTTAGGAGAGGGTAATGGGGCAAGTATTAAAAACACTTTATTTCTTCTTTTTTTTCTATCTCGTTTCCTTTCATAATTCAAAACCAAACTTATAAAAAAAACATTCTCATCTCCATTAAGCTCCTTGCATTTACCGATGAAAGCCACCACCATCGGCCACCACTCCAACCTTCGTCATTGGGGGTGAAGGCCTCGAGAGTGGGGGTGACTGAGTGTGGTGCCTTGACTGTAGGCATTGCTCGGGCGAAGCAACAAATCATTGTAGAGACGAGTCTCGATGGGATCTATGGCCGAGAGGCATTTCTCTTGTTTTTTCCTCCCGTTTCTAACCGTGACCAATCCCCTTTTATTCCTCCCCTTTCGTGAGTCATGGTCGAGTGGCCTTGTTAGTTCGTAGCCTCCAGTGCTAACTGAAACTCATCTCCCCTAATTCTTAGCTAACTGAGACGTCCCCTAATCTGTGGCCAACTCCAGTTTTTCCTTTCGCCCCTTTTTGCTATTGTGGAGGTATATATATACTCCATTTGAGTTGGTTGAGTATGAGTAACTTTAGGACTAGTGGAGCATGGTAGATGTTGGTGAATTAGTTGAGGGGGATGGTTTGAGATTTTTTGGGAACCAAAGTTGACCGAAAATTGAGGAGAAATATGGTGGATATTTGATTAGGAAATATGGTGTTGATCGGTTTGATTTGGGTATGATTAAATTGGGTTTGGGTTGAGTTTTGGGATTGGATAAGTTTGGGTTCACTTGGGTTTAAATTATTTATTTCAATATTCAATATGGTTATAATTTAGTGTGTACAACTGCCCCTATTTGCTCATTGCTCGAGCAAGTGGAATAGAGCAAAGACTAAAAATAAGGAATTTTTCCATTGAATATTGAACCTGGAAAGATGATGCCCTGCTCGTCCTAAGGGCGTAAAAGATCGAGAACTCAGTTCCTGATATAATATACACACTGCTTGTCTCAAGGGCGCTGGAATTCAAAAACTCGTTTCTCGATGCAAGATGTACTCCGCTTGTCTCAAGGGCAATAAAATTCAAGAACTCAATGTACCTCGGTCGTCTTAAGGGCATTGGAATTCGACTGTACCTCTCTCATCTCAAAGGCATAGAAATTCGTGAACTCATTTCCTGATGTAAGATGCACCCCGCTCGTCTCAAGGGCATTAGCATTGTAAGATGTACCTCGTTTGTCTCAAGGGCACTGGAATTTGAGAATTTATTTTTCGATGTAGGATACACCCCGCTCGTCTCAAAGACACTGTAAGATGTACCTTACGCGTCTCAAGGGCACTGGATTTCAAGAATTCATTTCTCGATGTAAGATGTACCCTGCTCGCCTCAAAGGCGTTGTAAGATGTACCCCGCTCGTCTCAAGGGCATTGAAATTCGAGAATTCATATCCTGATGTAATTGGTGGCACTCCATCTTGGAAGCTTGATGACACTCCATCACAGAGGTAATTGTGGCACTCCCTCTTGGAAGCTTGATGACACTCCATCTCGGAGGTATTAAAATATCAAGCTTGAGATTCTGACAAGTTTGAAGCAACTCGTCTGAAATGAAAAACTTGTTTTTCAAATTATGGAAATGCACTTGTCTTAAATGCATCATTAAGTCTTGCATGAAATGGATGTGCTTGTCTTAAATGCAGCATGCCCCAAATTTTAGAAAAAAATATGTCTAAAGAGAGACTTGGAGATGAAGAGTTTTATAGTTGCTCTCATGGGAGAATTGTAATTTTCTCAAGAGAGGCTCAAATTTTATATCATCATATTAAAATTGTCTCAAGGGAGACAAATTTTTGTTCCAAGAGAAACTGTCTCAAGGAGACAAAATTGTGTTCCAAGGGGAACGATCTCATGGGAGACAAGATTATGTTTCAAGAGAAACAGTCTCAAGGGAGACAAATTCGTGTTCCAAGAGAAACGGTCTCAAGGAGATAAAATTGTGTTTCAAGGGAAACGGTCTCAAGGGAGACAAAATTTTTGTTTCAAGGGAGACAATTTTTGTTTCAAAGGAAACTGTTTCAAGGGAGACAACATGTGTTCCAAGGGAGACAATATTTGTTTCAAGAGAAATGATCTCAAGGAAGATAAAATTGTTTTCCAAGAGGAACAGACTCAAGGGAGATAAAAAAACTCTTTAAAATACCTCAAGAGAGATTTAAAAAAAGTCATTGAGAGAGGAGATTCGATGCTTTTTTTAGAATATCCTCTGTAAAACCAATGTTTGATTTTGATATAACAAATTGTTTAATGATCTATTTTTAAAGGAAAAATAAATTTTTAAGTATCTCAACGACTCACAGTTGACAAGGATTTTTCAATTACAAAATTATTCAAAGTCAAAAACTTAAACCCCATAAATTTTTCTAAGTGGTTTTAAAGCCAAATTCAACTTTTACGCTCAGGCGTATCGGTACGCCCTCGTGCGTTTTGATATGAGCTTAACATAAAAGGCCACTGTAAGAATCCATTTTGATACAGGCAAAACAGTTTCGATACAGGTGTATCGATACAGTTACTTCTGTATCGATACAACCTTTATATGGGCTAAGGTTTTTTCTTAGGTGTTTCAATACAGTGCCATCCGTTTCGATACGACTTTCATACTGGTTTAAGATTTAAGAACAACGTACAGATATGGCTACCACTGTATCGATACGGGGGTTAAGATTTTTCCAATATTTTCCTTTATTATTTGAACGTTGCCTTGTTAGTTATTGGGAACACGCAATTTTGAAAATTAGTTAACCCGTATCGATATTCCTACATGGCGTAGCGAAATAGGTTTTGGCAGTAGCTCAAGTGAGCAAAATTGTATCGATACGGCCTTACCCGTTTCGATATGCCTCATGTTTTACATTGAGACCGTACCGATACGCCTTCTCGCGTATCAATACGCCCTTGTATTTTTATACACAATGGCTCTTTGTATTTTGAGACAAGTATCGGTATAGGCCTTCATGTACCAATACGGTCAGTTGCAGTTGAGCATTTATTGCGGGAAAAATGCAGCCCAACAGCTCTATTGATGATGCCAACTACCCAAAGGGATAGAAATCAATGAAAGGGTACAAAAGCAAGCCTAAAAAGCTACAACAATAAGAATTGAACAAGTCAAGCACTTTCAAGGATAAAATCCAATCCTTTTGAGACTTATAGAGTCAAATTCTTGTAACCCTCTTGAGAGATTTTATTGTATTCATTTTTATTCAAGTTCGGGTTTGTGTGAACTTGTAATTGGGTAAACTTATCTACCTTTGAGAGGCATTTTTCTGTTTACCACAAATTCTCTTTGTAAGAATGTCTTTGATCAAGATTTGGGTAGAAAGCTTTGATCGATTGTAACGGTTTCCTCCTAAGCTGAGAAAAGGGGACGGATTCATTGAGTGGATTGTTGAAATCCTCAGTAGGGTGCTGAGGTAGTGGATGTAGAGCTTGTTCTAAGTTTAAACCACTCTAAAATTGCTTGTGTCCAAATTTTACATTTCCATCTTGCACCCTTCAACTTTTAAATAGCCAATTCACTCCCCCTCTTGCCCAATTGTCATTGTTTTATCAACTCAACAATTGGTATCATAACTGCACTCATTGGAAGGATTAACATCTTTTTGAGTCGATCTTGGAGAAGTTGATCAACCGTACACCAAGCTACAATCAAGCCATGGCATCTACCTTGGGTCAAAGCTTGTACGAGTCACAATCTATCACGAAACCATCATTCTTCAATGGGGAAAACTACCCATATTGGAAGAACCGGATGAGGCTATTCATTATATCCAACGATTACGCTCTTTGGGATGTAATGAGGACGAGTCATGCATTCCGATGAAACAAGAGAGTGATAGACAAGTTCCCAAGGCCAAGCACAAAATGATGGATGAAGAAAGAAGAAAGCTTCAAGTGAATGACAAAGCCTTGCACATTCTCTTTTATGTGCTCGGACATGATATGTATTCAAAGATGTTTTCATGTACGAGTGAAAAAGAGGTACGGGACACTCTAGAGACCACTTACGAGGGCACCAACAATTTTAAGGAGACCAAGAGTGGACTCCTCAACATGAGCTACAAAAATTTCAAGATAGAGCCCGATAAAAGTGTTATAAAGATGTTGACCACTTCTCGATCATTATAAATGGTCTCAAAGGCTTCGATGAGGTCATTCCCGAAGACAAACTTGTCTAAAAACTTCTCTCCTATCTTCTTCATTCATGGGATGGGAAAAGAACTACGATTATCGAGGCAAAAAAATTGAAGACATTAAAGCTCGATGCTCCCATGAGATCTCTTCTCACTCATAAGATAATGAAGCAAGAAAGAGATAAAGAAAAGAAAAGATAGGAGAAGAATATAGAGAAAAAGGAGGTAGAAAAGAAGAAACATAGAATTTCTCTCAAAGCTTCTTTTGATAAGAGTGATTCGAATGAGGAAGAAGATTAAGAGATGGCTATATTAGCCAAGCGGTTCACTCGGTTCATGAACTCCAACCGAGGAAGAAAGTTTAACCGAAGAGGAGACTTGGTCACATTTGAACGGAGTACCCTCAACTAAAAAGGAAGAGCTTTGGAAAGAAGAAGAAGTTCAAAGCTCAAATTGAAACTTAGAGTGATGAGGAATCATCTGAGGATGAGGAGCAAGAAGTGGCCAACCTTTGCCTCATGGCTCTTGAGGAGGATCTTTTGGTAACCTCTAACTCATCATCTTTTGATTTTACATATGATGAATTGCATGATGCATATGATGAGTTGCAAGACGTTTACGATGAGTTGGTAGAAAATTTTAAAGAGTCAATTTTGAAAAACAAGAAAACAAATTCCGATCTAAAATCTCAAAATGATTCTCTTTCAAAAAACAACTCGGAACTTGAAAAGAAAGTTTTTATTTTATAAATCTTTCAAATGATCTCAAAAAGAAAAATATTGATTTAGAAAAACTTCTTTCCGATTTCCAATATTATCACACCAAAGAGGTGGATAATCTTAAAACTCATCTAAACACTATTGGGAAAATGGTTTTGAGAACGAAAGTTCTTCAAAATCCCAATATGTGAAAAGAGTTGTTGTGCTCAAGTCCTTTGGATGAAGCAACAAATCTTAGATTATGGAGTTGATGTAGGTACCATACTCCTTAAGTGTGACAACACTAGTGCCATTTGTCTCACTAAGAATCCCATTCAACATTCAAGAACCAAACACATAGAAATTAGACACCATTTCATTAGAGATCATGTCTTGTAAAATGATGTAATTCTAGAGTATGTTGACACCTTACACCAATTAGAGGATATATTTACCAAACCTTTAGATAACGAGCGATTTTTGACTCTTAGGAGAGAGTTAGGTTTAACCAGTATTTCTTGACCCTTTAGAGCCGTTTAAGGTCAAAAATTTGCTTGAATTCAATTGATTGATATGCATGTGTGATTTTTGCTTCTTGATGCATCTATGCTTGTTGCTAGAGGGAGTATGTATCCATGTTAGACCATACATGTTGTTCACATATCATCTGTATGCATTTCGGTTCAAATAAAATCGAACTTTCGAGCAACTTGTAGCCTAAAATGTATTTTTTGGGTTATCCGTATCGAAACGGGTGAATATGTTTCGATACACCATTCTTGACTCAACTCAGATTCTATTTCTCAGCACAAGCGTATCGATATGGGTCCATTCGTATCAATACGGGTTCAATACGCATTTCGGTACAGTTAAATCTGTACCGATACGGGACTCGTGTTTCGGTACACCTCTTAGACGTACCGATACACATGTTTTGATATGCCACGTAGAGTATCGATACGCAAAACCGTTTGCCATTAAAAGAGTCATTAACGGGGTTTCCAACTTTAACCAAAACTCTTTCTCAAAACCCTAGCCAATTTTCCCTTTAAATACACACCCAATTCTAAGTTTTTCACATAAATTCATCAAAGATTTTGAGGGGTTTTACTCTAAACATCATCCCAAGCTCTTTTCATCAAAGATTGTGCATTGCTTCATTCTCATTCATCCACAATCCCAACTTCAAGGTATAAAACTCTTTTCTTTTTCTTTTTAATTTCGTTTTGATTTCTATACTCTTTTTACTTAGTTTTTATGTTTTAAACATATACATACTATAGTTTTTCAAGTTTCTGTAAAAAAAATTCAAAATTCGAAAATTTTCATTCAAATATAAAATTATACCATATATTTTTCTAAACTATTTTTTGAAATTCTTTTTACCAAAATTATATTTTATACTTGTATATGTTTTTAAACTATAGATTTTCAAGCAATACCTTGAATTATTGGATTGAATATTGGATCGAATATGACGATTTATGCATACATTGTTTTTTGTGCCTTAAAATTGTTTTTCGGATTATCTATGGCACTAAGAAAGAGAGCTAGAACAACCAAGGTTGGCGAGTCTTCAAACAAAGACAATTCATCTCGTCCCAACCTTAAAGTTATTTACCAAAAGAGTTTTTCGACCCCGACGACTTTAAATCACTTCAAGCAATATAAAAACTACAAAATTAGCCGTGATAGAGTAATATCTCTTCCTTTCTTAAACTCTGAATGTTTCAAGTTTAGATATCTTCATCTTTTGAGACGTTGGAATTTTATTCAATTGTTGGCTCTCCCTGGGATTTTATACCGTAATCTTGTGTTAATTTTCTTTGCTAATGCTCGGTGCATCCCTGACCAAGACCATTCTAAGTTCATTGCTATTGAGTCATTCTTAATGGGGAAGAAATTTTGTATTGATGTTTAAACTCTAGTCAGTGTTTTTGGGATAGAAGATGAGGGAATCGACAACGAGGACTCCATGGGATATGTTCTTGGCAGTTTTGTCACTGTTCTTGATGCTCACGGTCACATCTTACACTTGATGATCACTTGGTTGTTTTGGCCATCCGGTGGTAAGTTTTCCTCTATCCGACAAGTGGATGACTTTTGGATTAAATGTTTTCGCGAAGAGAAGTAGTCCAATCTTGTTCGAATTATGTTTGCGGAGCTAGTTAACCTCATCCAACATCGCCACACCTCTCTAGTTTCATCATTCACTTATGGGACAGCATTGAGTTACTTGTTTACTCAATTGGAGATCGATTGCTCGCAAGACTTTCTCGAGCCTCTTACCGATCCCATTGATGATCGCTCTCTTGTTCATTCAAATTTTCACTATTTCAATGGTGAGTGGCTACGTCTCGTTGAGCATCCACATAATGCCATCCTCGAAGAACCGAAAGCTCCTCCACAAGCCACTCCTCAAGCTTCGGTAGCTCCACCGGCTATAGATGCTCTCATGGCTTATCTCAATGAGCAATTCACCACATTAAACACCTCTATGAACTCATTGAAGACAACTATGAATAAAGGGTTTGCGGTCGTTGATACTCGATTTACTTCCTTGGAGGAGTGAGTTCAAGCAATTGAAAGCCAACAAGGATCAATGGGTATCTCTCTCACTGTTTTCATGGTGAACGGAGACAGTCTCAAGCTACTCAAACCCATGATGATGATGAAGAGGACGAGGATGATGAGGATGCTCCCTATACATTCATTGCATATCATACATGTCTTATTAGGATTTCTATATTTATGCATCTATGATATTTGAATTATGAACCTATGCTTATGTTTTTAGGATTTTAAGTTTGGATTTTTCTTATGTTGCTTGATTATTGCATTATGCTTCAATGAATATTATATTGTTTTTGCTTTACTCTTGGTTATCTATTGATCTATCATTGATTTTGATCTTACAAAAAGGGGAGAAGTAAATGAGCTTAAATTTTCAAAAACATTTTTTAAAACCAATCTTAAAGTAATGGGGAGTTTTTCAAAAAGATTTAAAAATTTAACTTGGTTTTGTTATATGAAAAAAAGGGAGATTGTAAAACCAAAGTTTGATTTTGATATAACAAATTGTTTAATGACCTATTTGTAAAAGAAAATAAATTTTTAAGTATCTCAAAGACTCACAATTGACAAGGATTTTTCAAGTACAAAATTATTCAAAGTCAAAAACATAAACCCCATAAATTTTTCTAACTATTTTTAAAGCCAGATTCAACTTTTAGGCTCAGACGTATCGATACGCCCTTGAGCGTTTCAATACGGGCTTAACTTAAAAGGCCACTGTAAGAATCTATTTCAATACAGGCCCTCATATCGATACGGGTGTATCGATATGGTTACTTCCGTATCGATATGACCCTCATATGGTCTAAGGCTTTTTCTCAGGCATTTTGATACGGTGCCATCTGTTTCGATACGAATTTTATACTGGGTTTAAAATTTAAGAACATCATACCGATACATCTACCACTGTATCAATACGGGGTTAAGATTTTCCAATCTTTTCATTTATTATTCGAACGTTGCCTTGTCAGTTATTGAGAACACGTGATTTTGAAAATTAGTTAACCCTTATCGATACACCTATGTGGCGTACCAAAATAGGTTTTGGGTAGCCCATGTGAGCAAAATTGTATCGATACGGCCTTGCCCATTTCGATACATCCTTTGTTTTACACTGAGATCGTATTGATACGTCTTCCCACGTATAGATATGCCCCTATATTTTTATACACAACGGCTCTTTCTATTTTGAGATAGGTGTCGATATTGGCCTTTATGTACTGATACGGTCGGTTGCAATTGAGCATTTATTATGGGAAAAATGCAGCCCAACGACTCTATTGATGATGCAAACTACCCAAACGGATAGAAATCAATGAAGGGGGTATAAAAGCAACCCTAAAAAGCTACAACAATAAGAATTGAACAAGTCAAGCATAAAATCCAATCTTTTTGAGCCTTATAGAGTCAAATTCTTGTAACCCTCTTGAGAGATTTTATTGTATTCATTTTTATTCAAGTTTGGGTTTATGTGAACTTGTAATTGGGTAAACTTATCTAGCTTTGAGAGGCATTTTTCTGTTTACCACATTTTCTCTTTGTAAGAGTGTCTTTGATCAAGCTTTGGGTAGAAAGCTTTGATTGATTGTAGCAGTTTCCTCCTAAGCCGAGAAAAGGAGACGAATTTATTGAGTGGGTTGTTGAAATCCTCAGTAGAGTGTTGAGGTAGTGGGTGTAGAGCTTGTTCTAAGCTTGAACCAATCTAAAATTGCTTGTGTCTAATTTTTACATTTCCATCTTGCACCCTTCAACTTTTAAATAGCCATTTCACCCCCTCTTGGCCAATTGTCATTGTTTGATCAACTTAACATCCTCGAGAAAGGAACTTCAAGGGAAAACAAAAAGGTCTTCATGTGAGGAGAATCGAAAAATATGTAAAAGATGTCCTCATGAATGGAGAATCAAGAGATTTTATTTGAAAATATCTCAAGTGAGATTTACAAATTCCATCGAGAATGCTTTAAAACCTTTGCAGGAAAAAGAATCATGTGAACATTATTGTGTAAATTATTAACAAACGAAATACAATGATGCAAATGATACGCATATGATTTGTGAATGTTTGATGCAAAGATGCATAATGGAACATGTATGTAAATGGTGTAGATGCATGCTCTCATGGTTAATGGTAATGCAAAGATTCGTGAGAAGTCTTCTTCCTTGGATTCAACTTGATCATCTCGACTTCATTTTCTCAGATTGGGTTGTATCTTCATCCCATTCAGATTGTGACAATTCATTTTGGCTCAAATAAATTTGCACTCAAGCTTTCTTTTTTCTTTTCTTGCCCCATTCTTGATTATGAGCTTTCAAATAAGAGTGACCATTGTTAAAAACATCTTTTTCATTCTCAAGAGAGCTGTTATTTATTTGAAAACATAAAGAGCTTTCAAAAATAGTTTTACTAAAGGAAAATGTGCCCCACACTCAAGGCTCACAACTGAAATAGTTCATAAAAAAGTTAAGTTCATTGAAGATCAAACAAATCAATTACTCTTTCAAAACTATAGCTCTTTGACATGTGTTAAGACCATTGGTGATTTCAAGGTATGGGTTTGGTAGACAATGTGTTTTGGGATTGGCTGTTTTGAATGAGACATGATTCTTCAAATGTTCATTGATTTATTCAGATATGATTGAATAATCTTGGAAGCTTCATGTGCGACTTTTAGAACTATCCACTAACTTCAAACCCTTTGTCATGATTTTAGGGTGAGTGAAACTTCGACAAACTTCTAGGGCATCACCTATTGCGTGTTAGTCATGCATATTTGACTTCATATTCAAGTCACCTTTTTAGGCTTTCGACTCGAATTCACCATTGGTTTAAGACGTCCTTTGTAGGTTTTCATATTGAACCATTTTTTTCCTTTCCTCTTTTTTTCTCTTTTTTGATTATTCCATCATGCATTAGAAGATTTAGAAATCTTCTGCAAACAAAAGAGTTAACTCCAAGATGAGGTCTTAATTCTAAAGATAAATCCTTCAACTCAAATATCCATGTATGATCAAAATAGAATTTATAGGCATGTAATGTGGGCCATGGTTTAGGATTATGAAAGAAATGATACATAGGCTCAAAAATGTGTTTAAGGGTGAATAAACTAAGAATCAATTGTTGTTGTTGGGATCTCACTTTGCTCGACTTGAATCTGCTTCCACATGCTTTCTTTTTTGGATCTCTCTGTACTGCCCATTTTTGGGTTTTCACCATCGAGTTCATTTCATTTATTTCTCTTTCATCTTTAAGGATTCGTGATCTTTCAAAGAATGTTGGATCTAGAACTTCAAATGACAACAAGTCATGTACTTCAGCTTGAATATAATCAGACTCAAAAAGAGTCATTCTTGACGAGGGACTTCACTTGTGTGCTTTCCGTTCGGTTCATTTCACGTTTTCTCTTTTCTTTTTCAATTTTCAATTTTCTTTTTGCCTTTTTTCCTTTTCCTTTTCTTTTTTCCTTTTTTTTTCTTTTTTCATTCATGAATTCAGAATATTTTATTTAAGCACAAGTCACCTCTTATGGTTGAAACATGTCTTCTTGCTCCTAGATTATAAGGCTTGATTTTCGCAGTACGATCAAAATTAACAATTTATTCATATGAGTAGATATTTCTTGACAAAGATGTGGAGGGTGATCCTTGGTTAAGGTTCAAATCAAAGAAAATTATAAGGCTCAACAGAGACAACAAATGATAATTTTCTCTTTTTGTGAAGGGAAAATGAAGGAATACCAAATGTCATATCACACATGGATATTTTCGTAGAAGAGTTACCCTTAGAATAATAGACATTCAAAACTAACTCATTTATCCACAGAATCATCTAAAAAAATAATACATAATAATCTAATCGTTCTCTTTTTTTTTCTTTTTCTTTTTTCTTCATGCATGACCCAACTGTTTAAGCTCATTCATAGAATCAACATGGTATGCCCCACTTTCTCTTCTTGTTGGAAGATTCGCACACCAATGAACATCTTGATTTTCATATCTTTGAGGTGACAGTAGGCAGGTAGCGGAAAGATGAGCAGCTATAGCTTTATTGTTCATCTTCCCCTAACAACTGTGTCTTCCGATTGAAGGTGATCTATCTAATCAAGAACCTCGCGAGGTCAGTCCAATGAGTTCAAGGAATGATCCATTCGATTCCACTCATCTTTCATGGATCTCGGCTTGGTGTTCAACTAAGTCTAGTTTGTTATAAGTCAATCTAGTCTATCATCTTATGAGAATGCCCCGACTTGATTAAGGTAGTTCAGTGGTTCAATGACTTCGAATTTCGGAGTGCAATAGAGAGTGTGGACAGCCTCAATACTTAAAGCAAGTCAAGTAGGGGGAGAACTATAGAGAGCCAAGCCAAAGGCGAATGATGCGCACTCATCGTACGAAAGCAATCCATGTAGATAAGAAGCGGAGCTAAGCTAGGTGGATCTACTGACTTGGATGCCATCTTCCTCGGAATGCTAATCTTCCTTGGAAAGTTAACCTTATGTCATGTTTGGCTTTTCAAGTATTGATCATGAGGAATTCAAGGTAAAAAAGATCAATAGATCTTATTCTGGTTTCAAGTGAAAGGTTAATCTTGCCATATGTCAAAACTCTATAATCTTAATTCTGAAAAAAATATTTCATTCATTCGGTTTTCCTAGAACTTCAAAATTTCACAAATTTATCTCATTGTTCATAGCTATAGTTTGAAAGATCATTTTTGAAAATATCATCATTTATTCACTGCTCAAAAGATTGTATACAAAGATCATTTCACAAAACAAGTTTCAAGAAAATTTTGAGAAATTCATGACAAGGGTCTTCTCTGTGTGGGCATCAAAAAAAATCTTCCACTTGAATCTTCTTATTCTTCATCACGAATCACTCCTCGATTATTTATCCATATGAATTATGAATGCATGAAAATGCAATGCTAATTTTTAAATGCATAAAAATGTTGATTTAGAATTAACCATGCATAGAACAATTTTCATATTCAATTACGAAAGCCTTCTATTTTAAACGGCTAATCGTAGTCAACATCATTTTTACATGTCATGAACATGATGCATGTGAGAAAGAAAAAATGTGTTAGTATGGAAACATAAGATAATAAATATATGATCAACCATAAATAAATTCTACTTGTACATGCTAGCTACCCAACATGCATTATTGAAGATCTTGCCCCCACATGCTTTATACCACAAATCATTATGCTAAAGCAAAAAATAAAAATAAAAATGCTTGAATATGAATGTAGAAGTACTAAGGAAAGAAATGTGAAACTCCCATGTACCTAAGTAGGTGACACTAACAATCCAGGTTCGTCATGGCTCTAATTGGGTGGGCTCTTATGTCTCATTACATGCGATTTATGGGTCTAAAGATGGGTACCCAAATTGTCCTTACTGACCTACTAAGGCCAGTAAGAACCTCGATCCTCATCTATTATAGGCTTTTACGGACTGAATTCAGCATAGGGGGCCCACTCCTTTAAGCTTGTACGAAGGTTTAACCTTTCGAAGACAAAAGATATGTGAACCCCGAAAGCCACACACATTCTTTTTTGAAGGCGTAACCTTTTGAAGGGTAGCGATTGCAACCACTTAAGCGGGACCAAGCTCAAGCTTAGATCTTATGAAATGAATGCACGTGCGCAAAGGAACATTGAACGCAAGACAACAACATATTGAACAATCTCCGTAAAATACGAAAACCTTCAATTTTTGTGATCACCAATAATTCAAATTCTTTTTCCCTTTTTTTGAGACAACATTTACCCTTTTTGTGGCTTGACTCTCTAATGTAGTCCCCAGTAAAGTTGCCAAGCTGTCGACGCTATTTTTTTGGACAGAAATAAATCAGGCCTTCAAAAGCCCATCAAACATTTAGAGTCGCCATTGGTCGTTTTGGGTTGGGTACGATCGAAAAAAACTATAAAACTGGTCTACGTCAACACCGAGATCATCGTCAGGTTCGAGAGTCGGTTACAAGTGAGGAATGTTATAGCACCCCACTACGCCCAAAAATTGGTACCTAAAAGTTTATGTTGTCTAAAAAAAGAATCTAAAAAAAAGGATTAATGGCACTACTAAAAAAATAATTATGCTGCTAAATGCATGAAAGATAATGCATGCTCTGAAAAAAAAAAGCAAATACATGAAAGAAAACAATTAATTTGCAAAACAACCAAAAGTTTAATTTTAATCATCTCATCTATTAAAATAAATTCAAACTTAATACCATAAATTAATGGTAATTTATTAATCAAGCTGAAATTATAGATATTTTAAAAGAACTCTAAACCTACAAGTCGAAATTCAAGTAAACTAATTCTAAAAGGCCAAATTAAAAATAATTAAAATAGGACATAATAATGCACAAAGGGATCTAAATACAATGCATGCATGCATATATGAATAAATTAAATGCAAATAATCTTAAAACTAAACAACAAATGGTGCGGGCCACGCATGGATTTAGCAGAGGGTAATGGGGTAAGTATTACACGCACTTTATATCTTCTTTTTTCTAACTCATTTTCTTTCATAATTCAAAACTAAACTTATAAAAAAAAAGTTCTCATCTCCCTTACGCTCTCTGCATTTATCGATGACAGCCACCACCGTCGACCACCACTCCTATCATCGTCATTGGTGGCCGTTTGACCCTAGATCTCACCGGGAGACTTGCCTCGACCTCCTGAGCACGAATTCATGGTCCATTTCTCCTAGATTTATCTCGTACCCTACGAAAATAGCCTTGAACTCCTCATCTTCTACTTCGTCTATCTCCTATTCCGACCGTCAAATGATCTTGGGGTCGAAGTATGTTGTTCCTCGTCGTCCAAGCTTCCACTCCACCGCTGAGATTCATCATCCGATGACCGGAACCGCCACTGTCAAAAATCTAAAGGCAGTGTCCTTCGTTTCTCCTTTTTTCTTGTTCTTACTTTTTTTTTCTCCTTCTCGTTAGCTATTGATTTATTGTTTCTCTCTGTACAGGTTTGGTTTAATGATGACGTCGATGGTCTATGGGTGACGTTGGGGTCATATGAGAATTGATGGTGAGTTTTAGGGGGTGAAGGCCTGGATAGTGGGGGTGACCGAGTGTGGTTCCTTGACTGTAGGCATTGTTCCGGTGAAGCAACAACTCGGTGTAGAAATGAGGCTTGATGGGAGCCATGGCCGAGAGGGCTTTTCTCCTGTTTTTTCCTCCCGCTGCTAACCGTGATCAATTCCCTTTTATTCCTCCCCCTTTCGTGAATCATGGTCGAGTGGCCTTGTTAGTTCGTAGCCTCCAGTGCTAACTGAAATTCATCTCCCCCTAATTCTTGGCCTCTATAGCTAACTCGAAGTTAATTGAGACCTCCCCTAATCTGTGGCCAAATCCAGTTTTTTCTTTCCCCCTTTTTGCTGTTGTGGAGGTATATATATATACTCTATTTGAGTTGGTCGAGTATGAGTAATTTTAAGAGTAGTGGAGCATGACCGGTGTTGGTGAGTTGGTTTGAGATTTTTTGGGAACCAAGATTGACCGAAAATTGAGGAGAAATAAGGTGGATATTTGACCGGGATGGTAAAATTATAAAAAAAATTGTCCCAACCTGGCATCACCTGTATTTGAACAGAATTCTTTTTCTTGGATTTTGGATTCGGGATGGGTCGGAATAAAATTTGAATCCGGCTGGTAGGCTTGAGTTTAGGGTAGAAATTTTCGATTTGCTTAAGTATTGGTACGGGACGAGTTATGTTTTTAGCTGATCCAAATTCGACCCAAAAATAACTACCATAAACCCAAATCTATCCCATCCTTAAAAAATTTGACCCAAGATTTATATAACTCAACCCCACCCGATAAATATAAATCCATTATAGGGACCTTATTATAAAAAAATAAATTTAGGGATCCAATTGTAAAAATCAATTTGAAAGACCCAATTGTAAAAAATATAAAGAGGAGGCATTATTCTAAATATCTCTAAAAATATAAGATAAAATTACACTATTAGTCTCGGGTCAGGTTAGATATTTTTTACCCTAACCCAACCTGACTTCACCCTTGAAAAAAAATAGATCAGACCCTAATTTTAACAAAAAAATAACCTAATTGGGTTAGGTCGAGTTGGAACCCAACCGGATCGGGTAAAAAGTATATCCGTAGTCATGCTTCGGTATAATTTTAATTTATATATATATTTATCTTATTTTTATATAGTATATTTAATATTTATTAATTTTTCGGGTCAGGGCGGGTTTAGTCGGGCTATTTGTTAAAATGTTGGGGTCCGATGGGGTAGTGGTTTAAATATATTGAATTTGGGGCGGGTTCGGGAAAAATTTAAATTTCATGTCGGGGTGACCAAAAACCCGTCCCGATGTTATACACACCAAATTTTTACTGCATTGAATATTGAAATAAATAAATTAAACCCAAATGAACCCAAATATATCCAAAGCCCAAAACTCAATCCAAACCCAATTTAGCCATACCCAAATCAAACTGAACTACACCATATTACCGTGGTGTTTTGAGGTCACTGCTCGCATCATTATTAATTGGCATAGATTTTAATTTAAATTAAATAAAATCCGTGGTTACCAAGTTAAACGTAAAAAAAAACAAAACCTATTGTTCCATTACATTCTCTGCATATAAATAGCAGCTAGCCGTCATTTAGTTTCTCTCGTCTTCACATTCTTACCCCATTTTTCCGCTACCCAAAGCAACCTACACACCCCCTCATCTAGCAGCGTTAACCGCAATATGGCCACCGTCGCCAACAGCACAGCAGTGGCGCAACCACGCTCGACACGGCACACTCCCGTGCCGTATCTCCTAGGAGGACTGGCTTCGATGCTTGGTCTCGTCGCCTTTGCGCTGTTGATCTTAGCTTGCTCCTACTGCCGACGGTCCAGTCATCCGCACAACGCCGGTGAACACGCCGGAAGAGATGTCGAAAGGGGTGAAAACGATGGCGATTCGAGCAAGCAGGTAAATGTTTATGAGGAGGAGGTTTTTGTGATAATGGCTGGTGAGGAAAGGCCTACGTTCTTGGCCACCGCTGTATCCACCAATGCTTCCTCCTTTGGTGGTGAAATTGGTAACTTTAACGACGGCGAAGGATTGGAGACGGCTGACAGTGGTGGCGTGAAAGTGAAAGAAAAAGTGGGTAATTCATGATCTCATCACAATTCAATTACTAGAAATGGGTAATTAAAAACGAGGAAGATTTCAAATTTCATGTATCAAATTTTGATTCTTGATAGAAAAATCTTTTTATTTTTAGAGTGGAACGATTTCTTAAAATAATTTTTTTATATTTAATTTATTTATTAATTAATTTAAATAGAATATCAATACAATCCATGAGAATAATAATTATTCTAATTTAAAGAAATGAACTACTATAAAAATCGTTAAATCAATCGTTGGATGGAAATGATTCGATTTATTCCGGCTTTAATATGGACTATGGAAGACCGCAATTTTCTCGAATGCTTTTTTATACTCTAACATTAGATAATACCAAAAAAATAAATTCTAAACACTAATTTTAAATTCTAAACACTAAATGTTACACCTAAAAATTATATTGTACACTAAATTTCCTAAACCTAGGGATGTGAAATCAAGTAATCGTTTAGGTTTCAGGTTAATTTAATGGTTCGACTCGGATCAGGTCAGGTTCGAGTCGACTCATATTCAGGTCATTATCAAGTTGATTCTAAATCATATTGAGTTTGGGTTCGGGTTAATTTCAGGTCGGGTAAGTTTTAGTTCAGGCTAAAACGGTTCAGTCTGAATCAGTTAAATAACGGGTTAATTCAGGTTCGGATATACTTCAGGTCGGGTCACATCGTTGATGAATAAAATTCAGGTCGGGGAATATCGATTTTGTTAAAGTTAAAGTTGGGTCTTACTGTGTACAAATAGACTTCGGTATGGTAATTGTGGGTAAATTTCAGATAAAAATAAAATTTTAGGGATTAATATGAACCAAAATATCCCTTAGGATGCCAAAATATTTTATAATTTAAAAAATATATATAATTATGACTGAATTGAATTAAACTAAAATTTAAAAGTGAATGTTAAGATTAAAATAAAAAAAATAAACAAGTGAGGACCTAAAACGTAATTAATCACAAAACAAAAAATTAGGAGGCAAATCTCAAATGGGCAATTAATTATTGAATCAAATTTAAAAAGATTCTATTTAAATTTTGGAGGAAAAGAACTTAAATATTAGGGGCTTAATTCTCTCCAAATTTTTGTCCTCCCCACCAATTATTTTTTTCATGATTTTAATTAAAGTAAAACAGTGGGAAAGAAAATTTCCCACCCGCGTGAGTTTTTAGGTTAGGATAAATTTTTTTAGCCCTTCCAACTTTAGATGTTTTTTATTTAAGTCCTAAATTTTCACTTTTAGATTTTAATTTAATTGAAATTCCGCATTTAGTTTTAGAATTCTTTTAATTATGTCTGTGATTTATGCTTCTAAGTTTTAATTTAGCTCAATTAGATCTTAAGTTTAATAAGTTAATTCAATTCGAACATTATTATTATACCATATAAATTTTGATTTAATATAATTATACACAAATTTTTGATTTGGATGTAAATATGTAATTATACACATGAAAGTTGAAACTTTAATTTAGTTCATTTGTACACATGAAACTTTGATTTAAATATTTAATCAAATTAAAATGCATAAATTAGCAAGTTGAATCGGAATTAATCTCGTAAATCAATAACCCTATACTAAACCATAAGCCATTAATACTAAACCAAAAATTATAAAACTTAAGGAATCGAAATTAATCTCATAAACCAATAACCATAAGCTAAATCATAAACCATTGATACTAAACCCTAAACTTTAAGAAATCCAAATTAATCACATAAACCAATAACCCTAAACTAAACACTAAACTAAACCATAAATCTTAAAGAATCAGAATTAATCTCGTAAATCAATAACACTAAACTAAACCATAAATTATTAATATTAAACCATAAATCATAAAACTTAAGGAATTGTGTTTACAACATTTAGATATTTAATAAAACTTTTAAATATTTTTATATACTATAATTTATAAATATAAAAAAGAAAACATATTAATTTAATGATCAAAGTTAATCATGTACTTTAAATTGTGAAGATGTATTTTGTCACATTATAATATAATAAATTCATAATCTCACAAATTCATCAATTGTAATTTATTAGTTATTACAAGTAAGATAAATACCAAGTTAGGTAAATATTAGATCAGTTCAATAACAAGTCAGGTCATTTACAGGTTGAGTCAATTACAGATCATGTTCAGAACAGGTCAGGTTGATAACATGTCGGGTAATATCAGTTATTTACCAGGTTAATCTCGGGTTCAGGTTCATATCAAGTCGGGTTCGGTTATCACATTATCAAGTTGAATTCGGGTTCAGGTCGTTCTCAGGCCAGGTGCAAATCGGGTTCAGATCCAAAAGTTCTAGGTTCAACTCGGGTTCAGGTCAACACCAGTTCAGACTCGAATCGATTTCGGATCACCAACACCTTGAGTCATAAACAGTTATGACTCAAGTCGGCTTCAGTTCGTTTTGCAGGTCGAGTTAGCTTTTTACATCCTACTTAAACCCTAACCTTACCGTAAACTATAAACCTAATATTTAGTACATGACATAAATATGAACATCAAAAAATAGATAATTTTTATTCAATTTTCTCTTGGTGCAGTGCAGCGGACACGTGAGTTTCTTTAATTGGTAGCAAAATTTTAAGAAGATGAGCTGTCTGGTTTACGCGGCTACCTGATGCCTGAATTTCAGTATTTGTTGTTAAAATTAAATTTTAGGTTATTCTTTTTCGGTTGAATTTCACCTTACGTCCCAATGTTATAGGTTAAAGTTTAAATTACTCCCTAAACTTTAAAATTTTAAATTTAATTTTAAATTTTGATAACACGCACGCCGTGTAGACAAACTACTCGAATCTGAATCTCTTAACATAGGTGAATTTGTAAAGCCCCCTTGGTAGTAAACTGCATACCCAAATTTTGAGAAACATGTCAAGTTTAGTTTAGTGTGTTAAAGGGCGAAAAAAAGAAACATGCATACCCATTCGAGAAAAAAGCATGAAGACATCTGCATGTCCATTTTTGGACTCGTTTTTGAGTTTCTGGATTCCCCATTGTCTCCGAGCGTTAACAACATTTTCTATTCCACTAATACCACTCGATAGGTTCAATTTAGTCATAAACTTTATTGTTAAACATTGGTTTGAATTATATATGTTTAGAACTAATTATTAATCTATTCGCGTTTAAAGGAGAAATCACGTCATATTTAAATTAACATTTTAGAGCTAAAATAACAATCAGAATGACCTGATTAAAATAATACTTTAACTAAGAATTCAATTAGAAAATTTTGAAGTTAATGAATCAAATTAGATTTTGATATATAAGTTGGTAATGTGAAAATGCCTTGTGGAATGAACCTTTTCTTTTAAATGTATTTGATTTTTATGGAATACATCACTGTTCCATTTGATTGCTTCAATGATCAGATTTCGGTGCTCTAAATGAAGGTTAGTTTCCCCTTGTGATGATCATAATTAATCCATTTGGATATAATTAGCAAAGGAGGGCACAGTTATTCATTAGACGAATTTGATTAGAGATAGCTAATATGTGTTTTTTGACAATAGATAGCTAATGTTATTTGTAAATAAAAGTATTCAAGATTTTATACGAAAAAAAGCAATATATATAAGATCTACTTATACTGTGTAAAACTCAATTACTTTTACACTAATTCATGACCATTAGATGGGTGAAATGGATAGATGAAATTAACTCAATCACTTCTAATATTCATATATATATAGAATGAGATTTAACTACACTACGTAAAACTCATCTATATATATCATTAGACGTAGGATAGATGGTTAAGCTTATTAAAAAGGGCTACTAGTTTGCTCATATATATATATATATATATTTATTTACTTAGAAACTAACAAGTTTTGGGAATTATACCCATGTCTGTATTTCTTTTCACTAATGGTATGCTTTCTTTCGGGCACAAAGCGCATGTAATTTTGTTAAGGCTAAACTACTGAAATGGACACTTATATTTAGTATATGTACACTTTTAGTCACCGATTTTTAAAATTGACCGTTATGGTCATTTACGTTTTATTTGTGTAAACTTATGGTCACTCGAACGCTAATTTCTTTTAAGTGTCATTAAGTGGATGACGTGACAGTCACAAAATTTTTTATAATAGCACATTTAACCCTCCATATTTATACATTTAATCAATTTAGTCCTAATTTAAAATAAATCATTAATTTTAGCTTCATTATTTAGATACTCTTTCAATTTGATCCTATTTTATATTAGAAAAAATTTAGTATTTTTTCTCCAACCAATGGTGAGTTGAAAGAAAATAAATTATAAAAGGTTAACTACAACAGAGGTCACTCAATTATGGGTAAGGTTACATTTAGGTCACTCAATTCTTAAAAGTTCCATTTGGGTCACTCTATTATGCATAATGTTACATTTGGCTCACTCAATTATTAAAGGGTACACTTGGATCACTCAATTATGGGTAAGGTTACATTTGAGTCACCCTTCATATTTGAAAAATATATAATAATTTGTTTATTAGATTAATTAATGATTTCAAATGAAGTACTATAGTGTTAACGGTGGTATACAAGTTATTTGGAAAAAATGTCTAAGTTGATGTATTTTTTAAAATATGAAGGGGGACCCAAATGTAACTTTACCCATAATTGAGTGACCCAAGTGTAACCTTTAATAATTGGGTGGCCCAAATGTGACCTTGCCCATAATTGAGTGACTCAAATGTAACCTTTTATAATTGGATGACCCAAATGTAACCTTACCCGTAATTGAGTGACCTCAGTTGTAGTTTACCCATTATAAAACTTGAATTTATGGTGAATTAAACTTGGGTGTGGGTGTATAATACACAATCGCTCATCCACTAGGCTAAATCCTATTACTTGATTCAATTAGCAACAATATATTATATATGCAATACTATTATATATGATGCTCAGGTCATTGCCCTTCTCTTCTTCTCTGGTTTCATGCCCTGTTTCTTCTTTTAGTATTTCCTTTTGGATAATTTTCTTGGAAAATCAATTTTTTTTCCAGATCATAGTATATTATTATTACTAGTTAATAAGTTTTTACTCTCTTGTTTTCATAAAATCTCAGCTTCAAATCTCAATTCGAAGCTACTTTCAATTAATATCAACATGTGCGAAAGAAACCTTTTGTACACTAACCCCAAAACCTGCAAACACCTAGTTAATTACAAGCTCAGACATGGATTCAATGGCTATGATTCATTCCAAAATTGCCTCAAAACAACATATTGGGAGGCTCGAACGATCAACCAAGTAGCCAAGAGGGGTGAATTGGTTTTAAGGTGTTTGTGGTGGAAGGTATGGAAAATAAAAATTGAGACACAAAGATTTATAGTGGCTCAAGCTTCTAACCAAGCTCTACATCCACTACCTTAGCTTCCCACTAAGGATTTTCCCAAATTCACTATGAATTTCTTCCCTTTTTCTAGGATCAAGAGGAAACCTTTACAACCTCAAAGCTTATACCCCAAAGCTTTGAGAAAACCCTCTCTAACAAGAGAAAAACAAATAGCAAACTAGAAAACCCTCACAAGGTACAATGTTTGCACAATTAAGCTCACTCACCCGAAACTTAACACTTGAGCATATATGACAATTAAGCTCACAAGTGTGTTCTACAAAGAAAATGACAATTAAAAGCACAAAACACTTTGTTTGATCATAGAATGTTGGCTTGTTGTTTCTTGTAATTCCATGGATGCTTGGAGAGGTCTTTTAAACCCTCTAATGACTTCATAGTCATTACTAGCCGTTGGGAATTGTTAAGAGCCGTTGGGGTCTTTAATTATAGCCTTTAATACACTTTTCGAGCAGGGCGTATTGATACACGAGTGCTGGTATCGGTACACTACCTAAAGAAGAAAGAGTCGTTGGGCAATAAATGCACTAGGTACCATTACGCGATACTTGGTATTAGTACGGTCCCTCTCGTATCGATACGACTAGGCCTGTATCGGTATGGAAATTGGCTACTGAAATTTAGAAAATTTGGGGATGAAAAATCGTATCGGTACTCTTAAAACTGTACCGATACGAAGTCCTATGGACATTGATACGGGTCAAACTGTATCGGTACTCAAGAACAGTTTTTGACATTTTGGCTATTTAGAAACATTTAAAACATGTCAAAAACACTTTGAAAACATTTCAAATATATTTTTCAAGTTTCTGGAATTTTGAAATATTTTTGCAAATTAGTTTAAGTCCACATTTTTTATTTAAAGTTATATCAAAATCAAATAGGTTCATATATCTCCCCTTTTTGATATAACGAAACCACTTGAAAATTGTTTTTGTGAAAAATCCCCCTTTGGAAAATATTTTTAGAAAAATAGAATATATTTTGAAAATATTTATAGCTCCTCATTTTTTTATTTTTGAAATTGAATTTTTCAAACCTATCTCTCCCATTTTTGTTATATCAAAAATAATTTTAAAACTAAGTTTGAAATCACATTTAAGTTAAAAAAACACCAATTGTTGGAAAAAAATTGTACCAATTGATAGGAAATATCAATTGTTGGTGTAATATAACATTTGGAGAAAAGAGGCAAAACATTTGTCATGAAAAGAATTTTAAAATGGCTCTCCTTACCCAAGCATCAAAGAAATTGTTAGTCTAACAATTCAAGATAGAAAATATTGATTTTCAAATAATCAAATATATATAAAAACAAGAATTTCAATTTAAACATGCCATAAAACAAGATACTCATATAAGCATTCAAGGCATGGCATAAAGGAGACAAAACTGTCCATTTTTACTGTGCGTACCGGTACGAAGGGGACCGTATCGGTACTGGTTGAAGGCCGTATCGGTACGGTATGGGCTGTACCGGTACCGAAGGCACAAAATCTGATGAAAATACAACAAAATCAACTTTAAGGGCCTTACAACTTAATTAAAAGTTCATACAAAGGCTCTATAAAGTCTTAGATATGCCTTTTGATCATTTTTGCCACAAAACAACAACATGCTTCTAAAGATAACACATTTAAGTATACAAAAGCATGAATTTCATCAAATTCAACCAAACATTACAAGTTTAAGGTCAAAGATATAAATATAAGCATACTAGGCCAAAAACACGTAACTCGTGTAATTTGAGACTCCTCTAACTATATGCAATTATGCACAACATGGAGTCATACAAAACATGCTTAGATCATCATCAAAATCAAACAATATATTTATGATCAAGCAATTGCATGAAATTAAAAGTACCACTTGAACCAAGGTAGGATGTTAAGCCTTCCTTTTCCAAGTGTCCTTCCTCTTTTGTATGTCATGAGCTTCCAAGATTTGACTTTGATCATCAATGGCTCAAGCACACCTACAAAAGAAAATCAAGTAATTTTTGGTATCCAAATTGCTTTGGATCCAATGGCATTAGTCCGAAATAACTTAGTCCCCTTAGGAATCCATTTTTCAATGTCTTTCTTTTTCTTTGAAACAATGAGTCCTTTTGGGACCCAAATGTTTCGAACATATTTTCCATTTAAAAATATAAGGGAACTAGATTGTCTTTAATAAAAAATTATTTTAACAAAATTTGATTTGAAGCTACCTCCAACTTCACATTTTTAAAAATCTTTGTTAAACAAATTCTTTTTGAGGTCATCAATTTCTCTTTGATGATCCTCTTGAACTTTTAGAAGCAAGTTTGTAAATCCAAATTCTTTTTCTCAAAAGCTTAAAACCTTGCTTCAAGTTTGGGATTGGTTTTAGAAAACAATTCATTTTCAATTTTGAAATCAACCTTTTGTTTTTAGAAAATAAAGCCTTGAATTCCAAAACCAATTTATCATAGGCTTCTTGTAACTCATCAAAAGTATAAGAATTTAAATTAGATAAGTTAGAAGTTACCCCTTCATCTTGGATGTCCATGAAACATTGGTGGGCTACCTCGTTTTTGGTGGAGTCCTCTTCATCACTCCATGTAGCCACAAATGCCTTCTTCTTATGGCTTAATCCTTTTCTTGTTGAAACAATGGCAATCGTACTTGGTGCCCTCCGGTTTCTTGCACTCGAAGCATATGATGGGATCCACCCTCTTCATTTTCGATTCATGCCTTAATTGTTCCTTATAGCACTTCATGAATCGGGTGAACTTTTTGAAGAGCTTGGCCATCTCTTCTTCATTATCTTCATTCCCGTCTTCACTTGATTCTTCTTGAATTCTTGAGGAGGATTTGAGAGCAACATTCGAATCTTCAATTTCTTGCTCTATAATCTTCTTTTTCCTCTTCGACATCATCATCTCATGGGTGAGCAAAGATCACATAAGCTCGTCAAGCTTGAGCTCCTTCAAATTCTTTGCTTCTATGATGGCAGTCTTCTTGGAATCCCATGATTCGGGAAGTGAGTAAATCAACTTCCTCACAAGCTTGTCCACTGGGATCATCTCTTTAAATCCATTGAGTCCATTCAAAATAGTGGAGAATTGACCGGACATAGCCTTGATGTCTTCTTCTGGGTCCATCTTGAAGTTCTCATACTCAAGGTTGAGAAGACTAATCTTGGTCTCATTCACTTAATTGGTTCTTTCATGAGTGACTTCAAGCTTGTCCCAAATGTCCTTGGAACTTTCGTAAGATGCTACTTTGGCATATTCTTCCAAGCCAAGAGATACAAAAGAGAATGTGCAAGGCCTTTGCGTTTAACTCATTCTTCTTCTTGCGATTATCCACACTCCATTCCACCTTGCTTCTTTGTGGAACGAACGGGCCATCAAGAACAATGTCCCAAAGACGATAATCTTTGGCTCTCATGAAGTACATCATCATATTCTTCCAATAGGAGTAGTTGGTCATGTCGAAGAAAGGTGGCCTAGCGATAGATTGTGCCATGAAATTCGGTTGATGTAGAAATGTTGAGCGCCTCAAGGATCGACTCTAGGATTTTAATTCTGCGTAGAGACGAAGCTCCGATACCAATTTTTAGGAGGCTCGAACAATCAACCAAGTAGCCAAGAGAGGCTGAATTTGTTTTAAGGTGTTTGTGGTGGAAGCTATGAAAAATAAAATGGAGACACAAGAAAGCTTCTAACCAAGCTCTACATCCACTACCTTAGCTTCCCAAAAATCTTACCTTATACCCTATGCCCAAAATTTCATGGCCCATTATATAATTTTATATAGCAAAAAATATATACAAAATAATAATAATAAAAATCTCAACTCCTTACTCACCAATGCTTGGTTCTCATTGGATGAATTAATGCCTCATTCCCATTGGTTAAAAAAACTACTTAGTGGCCAAGGTCTTATTTTTCATTGGTTCTTATTTTAAAGTGATAAACCAAAAATACCATTTATCACTATATAAATATAAATCCCATGAACCCTAAAAAGGAACTTATTTTTTTCTTTGAATTTTTGGCAGCCAACCCCCCTGCCGTTTTCCTTTTCCTTTTTTCCCCTTTTCTAGACCATTTAATTCCCTTATCCACTATAATTTTCTCTAATCGAAATCATTTTCTACCATTATTAAACCCTTGAATCGAGTTTTTCAACCCCAACAACAACATATGGAATTTGGTTGATCGAGCATAAATATTTGGATTTACATTATTCACTTTTCTTTTTATTTATGTATAATCCTTTTTCATAGTTCAATAAAAATGTGGATGATTTTATTGGTAACCTTTGTTGTTTATTTTAGTATCTTTTTTATGTGTTTTATTTTATTTTATTTTTTCTTGTGATATGTATGTTATTTCACTTGTTGAATGTTGTTTAATTTATTATTTGCTTCTTTACTTCATTATCATGATTTCATATTATCCCTTTTATGATATATATTTTTGATATAGTATATAATATATAATTAAATTATATTTTCTTAAAAGTATACATGTGGTTTTTCATTTGGGTTTAGTTTAGAAGTTTAGGCCTTTTTATGTTTTGGGCTTAGTGGTTTAGGCTTTTTATGTTTTGGGCTTAGTAGTTTGGGCCTTCTTGTGTTTAAGGGTTGCTTAGGTTAGAAGGGTTTTGAGTTTGATAGATTACTTCTTGATTAGAATTAGGTAAAATTAATTTGATTAATTTAAAATCATGTGCTCGTCTCATAAGGGCACAATCTTTAAATTAATTAGATTAATTTAGGCTTAGCTTAGAGCCTTAGATAGATTAAGGTTCAAATTGGTTTAGTGAATTTAAATTTATACTTGGCTTATTAGGATAAATGTTAAGTTCATTAAACTAGTTGAACATTTCTTAATTACTTTTAAGATAAAATTAACATGGAGATTAAATTGACATTTAAATTAAAACCATGATTAATTAATTCGATTTACTTTAAATAATATTCTTGGCTTATTGGAATACTAGTTTAAGATCGATCGAGTTAATTGTCATGTTACAAGATAAATCACAATTTACTAAGGTTCTCTAGCCTTTTGCGATTAATTGATTTAAGGTTAATACTAGAAGCACCTAATTAGTAACTAGATCACTAATTAAAATTCCATAATGAGGGCCTTTTAGGTTGGGACTTTTAGTGGACCTTTGTATGTTTAATTTTTAAGCCTTTTTGTGACATTTATCTTTTATTTGTTATCATTTGGCTCAATTGATTTACATGTTAATTAATTTAAATTATAAAATAGAGGTATTCATTAATTCTGATATTTGTGTCGCAACAGTCCGAGCTTAAAGGATGTTGACCAAATATTTGAATTAATCCTTACCGACTCAAGGTAAAATTAAAACTTAACCGAATCACTACATCATATTTTAAAATGCTTGCATCATGCATAAAGGTGACGTGCGTGATTTGAACCATAAAATAACACAGCAGTCGGGCTTATTCGATGTCTGTTTAATCTATGGTATGATGTATCGTTAACCTTATTAATTAAATGTCCAATTAATTTGAACCCACCAATTTGATAAAGCCCATTCAATTAAGGTTAATTTTCAATTAAATTCTTTTCAAATTCTGACAATTTCCTTCGATTAAAAGCAAAAAATATTTTGGTATTGATTTTCGGGCGTGATGGGGGTGCTAATCCTTCCCCACACGTAACCAACTCCCGAACCCTTTCAAAATGAATCTCTGGTTTTTGGTGTCCGGCATACCTTATCTAAGTGGCCTGTGGCAACTCCCAGTTTTCAATCAGTTTTCCAAAGAAAAAGAATTTTCAAAAGAAATTCCTTTAAACAAAGATTACAAAGAAAGGATTTTTGGGAAAACCTGTAGCGCCAAACCTATGATTTTTCAAAGGGGATTTTCAAAAAAAATGTCGCTACAGCATGGCGACTTCGCTAGGGATCGGTTTTGTTTTTTTAAAAAAACAAAAAGAGAGTTAGGCCAAATAAAATATTTGTTGCTTATTAATGATGGAAATTGTCGCAATTTCAATTGATTCTAGTAAGGGTAAACCTTTCTTGAAAATGTAACTACAATTGAACGAGCTTTGATAATTGGTGACCTTTGAATTAATTTTTCATTTAATTTCTAAGGAATCACCGACATATGTTGCACCATCTCATCAAGCTCTACACTCGAGTTCCATCCCTTAAGTGGGAGTGAAACACCACATACCTACATGAGTAGCCCTCTACGGGTCAGTAATTCACTTCCGGAATCCACGCCTTTTGACACGTGAGCAGCCTTTTACGTCACTAGGTCGTGCTTTCCCTCAAACCAAAACCAATTCGCAAGCTTGTAATGTGCCAAAATTTGGGTTCTTATTGCATTAGTGGTAATAAGATAGGTTCGGGTACCCCAATTAGAACTGAACCCATGCGTGAGAATCTAATAAGCCCGCCCTGTTAGAGTCATGCGGATAACCATAGCGAACTAGAATTCATGTGTTTAGAGTTTTCTTTTATATGCTTGCTCTCCGCTTAATTTGTTTATGTTTATCTCTTCTCGTTTGCAAGTTTATTGTTCACATCATGACTAACATTCTTCCTCATTTCATGTCCTTTTTATCTTTATTTTGCATATTCTGTCATAATCATGAAGAGCACTCTGAGTCTGGAAATAGTCTGAAATTAAAGGCTAGATTAATGAAAGTTTTGGTTAGTAATAATGATGCAAAGAATCCCGATGTACAAATATGGTCGAAAGGAGAGCAACTACATGATGAGGACAAATTTCTTTAAAAATGAGTATAGCGGCATCTCACATTCACTTGATGTTCCGATCGACCAACTGCCATATCAAGCGGTGGTAGAGTTTTGGAACTACCGCCTATGGTTGTTTCACAATCGATGACTTTGATTTGACCCTAATAATTGAGGAGTCTCAAACCTTTGCAAGAAGATCAGCGAGAACCACATCTAATCAAAGAACAAAGCTTTTCGGGGCAAGCTCGAAGGTTTCCCGGGAGCTTTGCCATCTTGGGTCAGCAATCAAGTCTCGACTTAGAACGAGATAATATTTCAGGTATAAAGGAATTCTGGCCTTAAATGCAACACGCCCTGAGGGTCGAGTTCAGCGGGACTCTTTCAAGGGAGAAATTTAAGTACACCAAATGCCAACATTAGAGCGACTATAATTCGTCGCCTACACCACTTGAGGACAAGACCAAGAATTGGCACATTTGATAACTCCAATAAAAGAGATCACCCAAGCGAAAGACGCTGCCAAGCTTCTAAGAAGGAAGAAGGGATTGTTTGGATCTTGGAGAAAATAGTCGACCTAGATTCTAGCTTAGGATCGTTTGCAAAACAGGCTTTCTTTGGCTATTGTAACGAAAGATATTCTCATTAATGTGAGTCATTTAATGATGATATTTGTCGAACTCAGTGTCGCTCTTTGTATTCATTCATGTTTTCATAGTAGCATTATTTTTTGTTGCCTTGTTATTTTTGTTCAAATAATATATTTTTGCACATTCACATGCATTAACGCATTACTAACCAGGAAAAAACATTCGCCTCAGAAAATATGAGTAAGGAGAGATTGACTTCTGACCAGCTAGACTCTAGAAATATGAATGAGCTAGACTCGAACAGTTTCACGAGTAATTAGTTTGGAATAAAAGAGAGATAATATCATATGTGAAGAGGTTCCAAGGGGAAACAATGGGCAAATCGATGAGCTGATAGGCATGATGGCTACCATGACTGGAGAAGAGGGTATGAAAGAAGACTTTTGTGGAAGAGAAGCGTGAGAATTGGCAATGTGACTTCATAGCAGAGCAGATGTTATTAGCTAAAGACCAGGCTATCCTTAGCCAATATAAGGTAGCTTGCAGTGCCTTCGAATGCCCAACCGATCTGGTGTTGGATAAGGCCGAAGACTCTCCCTTGAAGATCCTATCTTCTACAGCAAACAAAAAACTGAAAAGTTTGAGCCATATGGTGAGAAAGGTACAATGTGCAAAAAGAGGAAGAGGATGTCGACTACATTGTCTTCTGAATTGTCGTCCTTGTAAACACATGATCAACCTTTGATGTATGTGATTCCAAAACAACTATCAGTTGGCCAGGCTTCCAAGGCTCAGGAAAAGAAAAAAAGACCGAAGAACTTTCAGTTCACTCTCAGTCTCTTAGCCTACCAAGATTTGTATTCTAAACTACTTCACACTCGTTTGGTGGGGTCTTGCTTTGTCAAAGCCCAATCATCTCTATACCTGAGTTAGTTCAATGAGAAAGATTATTGCGATTACCATGCCTAAACTCAGGGGCATTCTATCGAGATATTTGTGAGTTTTAAACGTAAAGTTTAACATCTCTTAGATATCGGGGTATTAGAGTTTGAGACAATGAGTCCAGGTCTGATAGTTAATTCCCCAGCCGTGGTCAGTATTGTGAAAGTATGAGGAGATCGGGTCACCATAACGAAGGAGGAGGATAAGGAGAAGTCGTCGACATCAACAAAATCTAAAAATGTCAGCAACCATCATGATCACAACCGTCCCATGGAAAGCTTAGCTCTGAACCCGCTTAAAAGATCTGAAGCAGTCCTAAAAGAGCCCACAAAAGCAACGTGACTTGGTAATAGTGATGTCTCCCGAGAAGAGGATCCCTACTTAAGGAAAAAGGGGAAAAAGAAAGCTAAAATGTATGATGCATGAGGGAGTGACAAGAGGACGAAGATGTTATTGCCAATGACAAATTTGGAGCTGTTACACCTGTTAGTTCAGAACAAACTCTTGAGGCTACCTCCCTCGAAATGGAATGCCTATTTCAATCGCAATGTGCTTGGCAGTATGGTTTCACACAAATATCATCACGGTAATTTTGACCACACAATGGAAGAGTGCGTGTTTTTGAAGGTCAAGGTCTATGAACTCGTTAAGAACGGAGTACTTTTCTTTGAGAATGGAAGACTTAAGTTTAAGAAAGAGGCCATATTTTTGGGAAGCTTTGGAGCGTCGGGATGAATGACCAATGTTTCAAGGGTAAAGGATTTCTAGGGCATCCTATCCATGTTTTATTATTTTTGCTTTATCTTTTTTTTCTATGCATGTTAGCTTTGCTTTTGTTTACCCACAGGTAGTAGTAGTGATCTTTTGTGAATATTCATGTTATGTTTGTTTTTGGCATTTCAATGAAATAATGCTCTTTTCTTAAAAGTGTATATGTATATATTCTTTCCTACCTTCGTAGACCCCCATATATCACGTGCATGATGTGACATTGATTCTAATGAAATAGATCAATTTAATGTTGTGATAACGATGAAGCGTGATTCCCTCTCAGTCTGCTCTGGTTGGTAAAGCGAGAGAAGCAAGATCACTACTCCTTCGATGATGTTAGATGTTAAGAAAATCTCCTAGGCGAACCTAAATGGATTTACTTGAATGTTACTAAAAAGGAAAATAAAAATAGAATAAAATAAATTGATTTTTCAAAGCCTAGTAATAGGTATTTTTCAAAATTACTTCAAAGCCTGGTAATAGGCATTAATCAAAAAGCATTCTAATGTTCAAAACTTGGTAATAGGCATTTTCGAATACGAGTGCGGAATTTTAGAGGCACTCCGCTGAAGCCCAAAACTCCTCGCTTTATGAGTGATGGTAATATATCCAAAATCGTGACTATGCTGAGTAACTCGGGGTATTGTTGTATGCTCCATCATTATCCTCAAGACAAAGGACTGTGACGAGATGAATTCCTCTAAGAAAAAGAAAATGAATGAACAAATTGAATAAGTCCCAAAGCATTCTAATGGAGATGTGGGAGGAGAAAAAATCTAATAAGGAGCTACGCTCTACCTGTTCAATACCCTAGTGTCAAAGATGAATCCTTGAGGACACTTACACAATATTAAAGCATATACTTACATTTAAGAATTCCTAAATTGACATTATCTGCGTTCCATGGGCTAAATAAAAGTCAGAAAGCTTAAACCTTTGTTAATGGAGAAGGATAATGAGAACTAGAACGAGTAGTTTTCAAATGGATCAAGAAAGAACCATAATCACGAGTATGAACCAAGCAATCTGGGAGGAAATTCACCACTACGAGTATCGCCACAACATTCAAAGGAAAACTGCTAATCACTGGAAGGGTTGAATCTAAGACGCTCTTACATTTGATATCCAGGGCATTCTATTCTTTTTCATTAGTTTTGATTTTGTATATTAACCGAAGAAGCATCCTTTGTTGAAACGTTGATTAGCAAGCCAATGTAAAAAAAATAAAAAGAGAAAAGAGAAAAGAGAAAATAAAAGCAAAGAAAAAGAGAATAAAATGAGAGAAATATAAAAGAATAAGGTCTATGTGTTTTAGAATGGAGTTTAGGGCGCAATGCCAGATGTGCACATGATTGACCTGATACAAACCTGGAAGCCGTCCTGAAAAGAATAACAGTAGGCTGTAATATACTACACGATTCGGAGACTTGAAGTGAGTATTTACCATAAAACCTTGGTCGGCCTAGAAAAATAAGGATTGAATTCTATATGAAATTTAGACAATCATGGGGCATGTTTTCAGCCTAACATTGAGATGGGAGAAGGACCATACCAAAGAGTCACGGACAAATGACCGTCGAACTCAAAGAAGAGATAGAGTACTACTAAGATCAGTAAAAAGGGGCATCTTAAGAAATGCCTCAACTCAGCCGACCGACGTTGGTCAGAATTTAACCAAAGTGCAAGGCGACGATCTATCAAACGAGTGAGGTATGCTTACATCAGTTTACAGAGAAACAAGTTGCGAAAGTTGAAACATATCTAGAAGGGATGGGATCGACGGTTGACAGTTCTGCGAGAATTGTAGTGACATTTTACGCTTGATGTATATCCGAATTAATCGGCTTTCGTTCCGAGCCATATTTCAATTTTGTAATCCTACTTTCTATTACTTCACTTTTAACATAGAAGACTCGATGTCCATGTTTGAGGAATATTCTGCTTTGCTTAAATAAAAAAAATAGTCATAAAGGCTGGGTTTGCACAAAGCTGTTGAAGTCCCATGATTCTCCTTTGAAGCTTAAAAACTTTACCGAAATGAGTAAAGATTGGGGCAAATGTTTGATTCAGAATCACCAAGGTAATACCTCCCTTTCATGGGAACATACAAACACACCCGTATGTGGACATGGAGCTTCAGTTCAAGGGTCTACGTGACTGGCCATCACATTTTTAATAGGGTTCATAACAATAGAGATTAGAAGTAAGAAGAATTTGGAAGTCTAGGGGGCAAGCGTTCACCCTAATGCCGAGAATAAAGAAGACTCGTCATGAAGAGTCAATAAAGAGAAAATAACGAAGCCCAAGTTGAGAGGAGCAATGTCTCGAAGGCGGACTCAAGGAATTGACAGATTTTAGTCAAATCAATTTTGGCCAACAATATCCTTCCAAGATAAGGTACAAGTGAAGATTTAGTGAAGACAGAAAGCCCGTGGAAGTTAAGGGTGATCAACCGAAAGGCGAGAATTTCTCCCCGACATCTCTAAAAAACGACTCCACTAACGCATCCCATTTAGTTAGACATCCATACGATAGGAGCATACTAACTCATATCATCAAATCATTTTTTATTATTTTGATATATTCGAGGAATTGAGAAAATTTTGACCAGAAGCTTCCCATTTTGAAACGTAGATCTTATTGGAGATAAAGAGTCTCTAATGAAGGGAACATGCCTAACAAAGATTCAAGGAATTTCTGATGAGAATGATTCACTTAGCAAAGAGAGAGAGTTGACCATAACGAAAAAGCTCGAAAAGAACTATTCAAGCATCAAGCTTGATGGAAAGATGAGAACCTCAAGAACTTATTTATAGTTGAGAAGAACAACTCCAGACTCCAAATTATATTAGAGAATCCAAGAAATTTGTAGTAAGAAAAACTTTAAGCTTCGTCGACCAATTTATTTCTCGCCAAAACTTTCAGGCCAACAGTAAGCCATTCGAGAGTGATGCTAAGCTGCCCACACAACAGAAATTAGGGCATAAAGAAATATGTATTCTCAGCCATAGAAAAGCGAAAAGTTTCAAAAGAATCGGTGATCTTAAAGACATAGTTAGGGAGGCAAGATAAAACTAGCGCTTTTTCCAGACATTAAAAGAATCTGCCAAAACTAAGACGGGAGGACATTAGGTACGAAATTGGCAAAATTGATCAATAAAGGAAAATGAATGTTTCTCATCCAATGGACCATAGGTGGAAACCTGTACGGGCGCCTAAAAGGGAAAAAAGAAGAGAAAAAGAAAGAAAAAGAAAAAAATGAAGAAAAAGAGAGAAAGGAGAACGAAAAGGAAGAAAAAAAGGAAAAAGAGGAAAGAGAAAGAAGAAAAATGAGAGAGAAAAAAGAATAAAGGAGAAATAAAGGAGAAAAAGAAGAAAATAAAGAAAAGAGAGAGACGAGAATGAAAAAAGGAAGAGAAAAAGAAAAAAAGAGAAGCATGTCTAAAGTGAGAACTTGAAAAGGTTTTCAAAGCCAGATGTTCTATATAGGAAGAACCCGAAGCTCTAGGATTTCAACACCAAAGGTTCTATATAGGAAGAACCCAAATCTCAAAGATTTCAGGTGAAGGATTTCAAACTCGCTGTGTTAGAGTTTCTGAGCGAAGAAGGCAAATACTCATAGTTTGGAGTTTTCAGAGCGAAGGAGGCAGATAGTCAAAGCTCACAGACTTCAGATGAAGGATTACAAACTCACTACATAAGGATTTCAGAGCAAAGGAGGCAGATAATCAAAGCTTAAAGATTTCATGCGAATGATTTCAAACCCGTTGTGTTAGAGTTTTCGAGCGAAGGAGGCAGATACTCATAGTTCAGAGTTTTCAGAGTGAAGGAGGCAGATACTCAGAGCTCAAAGATTTCAGCTAAAGGATTTCAAACTTGCCACACCAAGATTTCAGAGCAAAGGAGGTAGATACTCAATGCTCAAAGATTTTAGGCGAAGGATTACAAACTCGTCGTATTAGTACTACCGAGCGGAGGAGGGAGATACTCATAGTTCAGAGTTTTCAGAGAGAAAGAGGCAGATACTCAAATCTCAAGGATTTTAGGCGAAGGATTTCAAACTCGCCATATTAGAACTTCCGAGCAAAAGAGGCAAATACTAATAGTTCGAAGTTTTCAGAGCGTATAAGGTAGATACTCATAGCTCAAGGATTTTGGAGAGAAAGAGGCAGATACTCATAGCTCAATGACATTGGGGCGAAGGAGACAGATACTCATAGCTCCATGTTGTAGGGAGAGGAAGAGCGAATAGTTCTATATAAGAGGAACTCGAAGCTCAAAATCTCCCAACAGGGAAGTGAGACAAAATTAGTGCTTATAGTGTTTGCTTTATTCTTGTTCCACAAGTATAAGCAAAGAGAGGCTGCTATAGACACTAATTTTGTTTGGGTTAAATTAATTGCTTGAAATAAAATAAATCCACATTACCCTTTTTTAAATACCCAAAAATCTTACCTTATACCCTAAGCCCAAAATTTCATGGCCCATTATATAATTTTATATAGTAAAAATAAATACAAAATAATAATAATAAATCTTAACTCCTTACTCACCAAGGCTTGGTTCTCATTGGATGAATTAATGCCATCGTTCCCATTGATTAAAAAAACTACTTGGTGATCAAGGTCTTAATTTTCATTGGTTCTTATTTTAAGGGGATAAGCCAAAAATACTCTTCATCACTATATAAATATAAATCCCATGAACCCTAAAAAAGGAACCTATTTTTTCTTTGAATTTTTGGCAGCCACCCCCTACCGTTTTCCTTTTCCTTTTCCCCCTTTTTTAGACCATTTAATTCCCTTATCCACTATAATTTTCTCTAATCGAAATCATTTTCTACCATTATTAAACCCTTGAATCTAGTTTTTCAACCCCAACAACAACATATGAAATTTGGTTGATCGAGCATAAATATTTATATTTGGGGTACATTCTTCACTTTTTGTTTTTATTTATGTATAATCCTTTTTATAGTTCAATAAAAATGTGGATGATTTTATTGGTAACCTTTGTTGTTTATTTTAGTATCTTTTTTATGTGTTTTATTTTATTTTTTCTTGTGATATGTATGTTATTTCACTTGCTGAATGTTGTTTAATTTATTATTAGATTGTTTACTTCATTATCATAATTTCATATTATCCCTTTTATGATATATTTTTTTGAATATAGTAAATAATATATAATTAAAATATATTTTCTTAAAAGTATACACGTGGTTTTTCATTTGGGTTTAGTTTAGAAGTTTAGGCCTTTTTATGCTTTGGGCTTAGTGGTTTAGGCTTTTTTATGTTTTGGGCTTAGTGGTTTGGGCCTTCTTGTGTTTAGGGCTTGCTTAGGTTAGAAGGGTTTTGAGTTTGATAGATTAATTCTTGATTAGAATTAGGTAAAATTAATTTGATTAATTTAAAATCGTGTGCTCGTCTCATAGGGGCACGATCTTTAAATTAATTAGATTAATTTAGGCTTAGCTTAGAGCCTTAGATAGATTAAGGTTCAAATTGGTTTAGTGAATTTAAATTTACACTTGGCTTATTGGGATAAATTTTAAGTTCATTAAACTAGTTGGACATTTCTTAATTACTTTTAAGATAAAATTAACGTGGAGATTAAATTGACATTTAAATTAAAACCCTGATTAATTAATTCGGTCTACTTTAAATAGTATTCTTAGCTTATTGGAATACTAGTTTAAGATCGATCGAGTTAATTGTCATGTTACAAGATAAATCATAATTTATTAGGGTTCTCTAGCCTTTTGGGATTAATTTATTTAAGGTTAATACTAGAAGCACCTAATTAGTAACTAGATCCCTAATTAAAATTCCATAATGAGAGCCTTTTAGGTTAGGACTTTTAGTGGACCTTTGTATGTTTAATTTTCAAGCCTTTTTGTGACATCCATCTTTTATTTGTTATCATTTGGTCCATTTGATTTACATGTTAATTAATTTATATTATAAAAAGAGAGGTATTCATTAATTCTGATATTTGCGTCACAACAGTTCGATCTTAAAGGATGTTGACCAAATATTTGAATTAATCCTTACCGACTCAAGGTAAAATTAAAACTTAATCGAATCACTACATCATATTTTAAAATGCTTGCATCATGCATAAAGGTGACATGCGGGATTCAAACCATAAATTAACACGACAGTCAGGCTTATTCGATGTCGATTTAATCTATGGTCTGACGTATCCTTAACCTTATTAATTAAATGTCCAATTAATTTGAACCCACCAATTTGATAAAGCCGGTTCAATTAAGGTTAATTTTCAATTAAGGTCACCAAATTAAATTCTTTTCAAATTCTGACAATTTCCTTCGGTTAAAAGCAACAAATATTTTGGTACCGATTTCCGGGCGTGATGGGGGTGCTAATCCTTCCCCACACGTAACCAACTCCCGAACCCTTTCAAAATGAATCTCTGGTTTTGTAGTGTCTGGCCTACCTTATCTAAGTTGCCGGTGGCGACTCCCAGTTTTCAATCAATTTCCCAAAGAAAAAGAATTTTTAAAAGAAATCCCTTTAAACCAAGATTACAAAGAAAGGATTTTTGGGATAACCTGTAGCACCGAACCTATAATTTTTCAAAGGGGATTTTCGAATAAACGTCGCTACACTAAGGATTTTCCTAAATTCACTATGAATTTCTTCCCCTTTTCTAGGTTCAAGAAGAAACCTTTACAACCTCAAAGCTTATACCCCAAAGTTTTAAGAAAACCCTCTCTAACAAGAGAAAAACAAATAGCAAACTAGAAAACTCTCACAAGGTACAATTTTTGCACAATTAAGCTCACTCGCCCAAAACCTAACACTTGAGAATATATGAAAATTAAGCTCACAAGTGTGTTCTACAAAGAAAATGTCAATTAAAAGTACAAAACACTTTGTTTGATCATACAATGTTGGCTTGTTGTTTCTTTTTATTCCATGGATGCTTGGAGAGGTCTTTTAAACCCTCTAATGACTTCATGGTTGTTGCTAGCTGTTGAGGGTTGTTAAGAGTCGTTGGATTCTTTAATTCCAGCCTTTAATGCACTTTTAGAGTAGGGATTATCGATACACGGGTGTTGGTATCAGTACGCTATCTAAAGAAGAAAGATTCGTTGGGCAATAAATGCACTAGGTACCATACACAATAGTTGGTATCAGTACGCTCCCTTTGGTATCGATACGACTAGGCCTGTATCGGTACGAAAATTGGCTATTGGAATTTAGAAAACTTGGGGATGAAAAATCGTATGGTACTTTTAAAATCATACCATTACTGGGTCCTCTTTGGGTATCGATACGAGTCAAATCATATCGGTACTCAAGACCAGTTTTTGACATTTTTGTTATTTTAGAAACATTTAAAACATGTCAAAAACTCTTTGAAAACATTTCAAATATATTTTCAAGTTTATGGACTTTTGAAATATTTATGCAAATTAGTTTAAGTCCAAAATATATTTTTCTTTGAAATTATATCAAAATCAAATAGTTTCATCACAACCCATAATGGAAGAACTAGAGTTGATAAACACAACACTAAACTACCCATATGCAATTTCTGTAATAGAAGTCAAGGAAGGCTTTACATGTGTTTTATTTGCTCTTCGATCTCTTGTTCAAGACACATTCTTTTGTATACCCAATCTGAGAAGGGCCATGAGGTAGCTATTGACATGGAAAGATCAGAGCTATATTGTTGTTTATGTCATGATCGGGTATATGATCTAGGTTTTGACGAAATTTTTGTGTCTAAACAAGTCAAGGACTTTCTTGGAGGTAAAAACAATTGTTTTGAGGCGTGTCGCGGGAGATCAAGCAAGAAAAAAGAATGAATTTAGGGATATGATTAGATTTGAAGAAGTTGCAACTATTGATTTCGATGAGAGATCAGAGAGCGGAATTGTGTTATCTATTGGAATTGAGGGGATTGAACAATCTGGGGAGTACTTGTTTCATTAATAGTTATCAAATGTGTGGATTAGTTAGCTCATGGAAATAAGATTCCCTTAAATCTTTTTGCAAGTTTCTAGCAAGCAACTCCGTGAGGAAACATGGCATGAAACCAGAGAAGAAGAGAAGGGCAATGGCTTGGGCATCTTACATAATAGTATAACATATATAATATATTGTTGCTAATCAAATCAAGTTATACGCTTTAGCCTAGTGGTTGATTGGTTGTGGGTTATACACTCACACCCAAGTTTGATTCAGCACAAACTCAAATTTTATTATTTATTTTCTTTCAACTAGCGTTGTCATCATCTGGTTTGAGAAAAAATACTAAATTATTATTAATATAAAATAGGATCAAATCAAAAGATCGTCTAAATAATGAGGTTAAAATTAATGATTTATTTTAAATTAGGACTAAATTGATTAAATGTGTAAATATGGAGGGTTAAATGTGCTATTATAAAAAATTTCGTAATTGTCACGTCACCCATTTAACGACACTTGACAGAAATTAGCGTTCGGGTGATCATAAGTTTACACAATGAAAACATAACTGACCATAACGGGCAATTTTAAAAATCGGTAACAAAAACTGTACATTTACTAAAGATAAGTAACTTATCCGGTAGTTTACGCTTTTGTTAATGTGAAATTAGATAAACGAATATGATTCTAGAAATGGCTTGCTCTCAATGGAAGAAGAACCATGTTTCCCCACTGGATTATGGTAAAGACTCTCCATCAAACGAGTTTACAACCTTCGTGGATAGCCTTAGCAAACGAGTATCGCGAGGAGCTCTTTGGGAGTTGTTTAGTCACTACGGGAAGGTCACCAGAGTATTTATCCCGATGGTGGATCGGAAAGAAAAGTACAAATTGTCGACATTTGCTTTTGTTCGTTTCTCGGCATTGGGTGATTTGGCTGCTACCATTAGCAATGTTCATAGCACCTATATTCTGGGACGAAACTACATGTCACTTGGGAGGGCCCCCTACCCCACGCAGGAAATTTTCTTTTACCTTTGTTTGTTATACATATTTATTTTTTTTGAAAAAAATAGATAAATTATAAATTTGCCCTCCCCGCCCCTACCTTTCAACATTTATGCTTTGCTCTTAATTCTAAATCCTGGCTCCGTCTCTGTCTATATTGATGGCAAAGTGGTCTTGGTCTCTCGAGCTAAGTTTCTCACTCCTGCTTCGAGGGGGAGAGGATTGGCAGGTCAATTTTCATCTCGGTCAAAACTTTAATCGACGTCTCGGTCTCTCAAGATAAATTTCTCGCTCCTTTAAGGTTGTCTGAATCAGATTATCAATAGCCATATCAATTGACGTCGTAGCATCATCAAGTACTACGTTCTTACTTTTCGTAAGCAGTACACACCCAAGACAGAGTAGCTGCATTTGACACATGCTTCAATTCTCTCCATTTTCAGTCATAGTAGAAGCAATGTCATAATATCATAAAAAATTTTATTTCAAAATAGAGTAGATTTTAAACAATTTCTATGACATTCAAACGGAAAAGACTGATTTGTATGTTATATTATAGAATATCATACCTAAAGACTAGCCTGCCTTTCTAGGTTGGCGACCGACCGTTGGTGGTGGTGGTGGGAGACTTTAGTCAAATTCATAAGTTCAAATGATATTTTATTTAAAATTTAAGATTCAAATTAATATTTTATCTAAAATTTAAGGCTCAAACTAACATTTAACTCCTTTCATTAACGTACCACATCATAAAATGAAAGTGACCGCAACATTACATTTTTTAATATGATGAGCAAAAGTGAACATTTATGGCCAGTTTGGGTGCTTTAGAAAAGTTCGGTGAAGATGTAATTTTTAAAAAAAATGATTTAAAATTTTAATTGTTTAAGATTGATGTCAAAAAGTACTTTTGAAAAGATAAAATGATTATTTTAGACATTATGTTGTAAAATTTAAAATATATTAATTTAAATTATATTTGAATTAAATAAAATTATAAATTATTAAATATATCAACTTAAATTATTATAAAATATAAAAAATAATTTATGATAACTTATTATTCATATTTATATTTATGAAATATTTAAAAAAACATAAATTTTAAAGAATTGTAAGTAATTAATATAATTTTCTTATAAATTTTAATTTGAATATATAAATAAAATATTAAAAGTTAAAACTACATGTATTTTCTTTGTGTTTTTTCTCTGCTAAAAGCCGAAAGATTGGTTACCTTGGGACAATAATTTAAGGCTAAATTTGTCCTTTTCCTTCTAACCAATATTAGCTATTATGGGTGATAACGAGCAGAACTGAGCCCGAGCATGGCCAGGCTCGGCACGGCTCGACTCTACTTGAAAACAATATTATTGGATAAAGTTTAGGCTCGAGGCTTGTCGAGTTTAAAATTTTAGGTTCGAGTTCGGCTCGGCTCAGCTCGAAATAAACAATTTTGTTATAGTTTTTTATAAACGCCGAGGCCTCGTTAAAAGTCCATTTCATAACCAACATTGAAACGAAATTCAATGTCGGGAAAGGGAAAAGGAGTGCTAAAAAATTAGATTAATCCAAATTATCAAGAAATATTTTTACAATACAAACACATAATCAAAGAAATTACAAAATCAAAAAACAACCATCTAAGAAAAATGCCTAATTTATTTTAGTTAATTTGCTTTTAGTGGAAATTCCCTAATTTATTTTTATTGCTTTTCTTTTGTTAAACAGATTACTTTTAGTGCATATGTAGCATATATATAATATATATAATTATTCTAAGCTTGTTCACGAGCTTTTCGAGCCGAGCCAACCCTGTTAAAGTCTCGATCCGAGCCCGAGCCCCAGTCAAGCTCACTCGAGCCGAGCTTTGACCGAGCCGAACTTGAATAGCTCGCAAGCCGATTAGGCTCATTATCACCCCTATTAGCCACCACAAAAGCTAAAAAATAGCTTTTCAGTTCGGTTTAAAATCTCAGTTCAAAAACCACTTTTATTCCAATTTTTTATGCGTTTAGGGTTGCTTTTCGGTTAGAAATTAATTTTTTTACCTAAAATTCTATTTCAAAATCATTCCTGAACGAACACTTATAAAATATAAATGACCAGCGTTGTAGTTTATTCTAAATTAAATTTAGGGTTTTATATTATTACCATAGATTATAACGTAAAATAAATTAAACTAAGTAACAAAGATGACCAATATAAATTTTTTATTTGGAATAATGCAATTTTAATAACCTTTTAATATAGCACACAAAAAGTTGAATATGAAAAAAAGTTAAAATATCATAGTAAAATTTCAACTCAATCTTTGCTCTTGCTTGACTTAGTACGTAAATATTAAAATGAGAGAAAAATTCAATCTGCTTGCTTCTATACGAATAACTCTAAAAATACAAAATTGTTGTGAATAAAATAACGAAGAACGATAACAAAAATAAAAAAATAAAGAGATGGGAGAAAGAGGGAGATTTGTATTATTCTCAATAGTGACATAAGTATAGAATGCCTTAATCAAATCATCTATTTATAAGCATAAGAAATACATAATACATTGAACTCTAATTAATGGAGATAATATTCCTAATGATAAAGTAAATCAAATCTTCTAGATAAAGTACTTATCACGATAGACATCCACATAGATAAATATTCATAACACTCCTCATTGGATGTCTATGAAGATAATGTGTCTCGTTAAAATCTTACTCAGATAAAAACCAAAGGGAAAAAAATTTTCTTTAGTGAAGGAAAAAAGAGTACACACATCTTTGATATGCATAACATGTTGCCTCATTAAAAACCTTACCAGGAAAACTCATTGGGACAAAACCTCGGTTAAGGGAAAAAGAGTGCAACGCGTATTTACTCCCCCTCATGAAAACATCACATAAGATCTTTGAATCTTCATAATTCAATCTTGAATACTATTTTTTCTAAAGATCGTGAGGGATGAAACTTTGGAGTAATAGGTTCCATTTTGTCATCTTTGATGTATCCATCTTTTGATTGAGATATACATCTTGCATTATCTCTGCACAAGATAGCGTTGCATCATATCTTGTGAAAGTAAATACTTATCTTCTAGATATGTTGGGTCAATGGTCTTAGCCAAAAACATTTTCGGCTTGCCTCATGCATAATAATTATTTCTACAAGATTTGAGGAGGCATCGACGAATGTTTGAAGATCTAAAGGTAATGATCTTGTATACCCATGGATATTTCTTGACCAAATAATATATGGCGCTTCAAAACCAAGAAAAGATATAATTATCTTTATTCACATCCAACAATCTTACAATTATTAGGATACTCAATGGATATGCTTTATTCATATTGAATCTCGTTAAGATTCTTTCAGCATGTGTCCATTAATAGAAAAAATGCATATTTAAGTACTCGATCTTTAGTTCGAGACAAAACCCCATCTCAAGATTCTTTTTCTCGAATACTTTCATTAAATACTTTGAAAGCTCTTCATGAGTTTCCAATTTGAAGCTCTTCAGGAGTTCTAATGATATTCAAATTATCATAATGAATCTTGATCCAAACTCCTTTATAAAATACATAAGGAAATATGATCATTCTTACAGTATTTCCTTAATTAGTACAAACTAAGGCGATTATACCAAATGCGCCAAAATATAAATATTCAAGGGTCATATCTAAATAAATTTTCTCAGAAATTTTCAAATGCTTCTAACATTTTAAATCCATTAATGATAACTTTCCTTTTATAGGGATCCACAAAATGATTAGACGCGTATAAAATATTTCATAACTGCCACAGTAATTGCATCCACCATGAAGTAATTAAAACTCTCATAAATCATAATTCAAGTCATATTTACGACTACTTATTTGTGCCTCACTTGCATTACACCTTTAGGTGTTTGGACTGTTGGTCCAAATGCTTCTCTTTTAGAAGTTCAAAGCATCTTTCTACATTGACCAATTCATATCTATACTTTTGAATAGATTTCTATACTACTTATTTGTGCCTCACTTGCATTATACCTTTAGGTGTTTGGACTGTTGGTCCAAATACTTCTCTTTTAGAAGTTCAAAGCATCTTTCTACATTGACCAATTCAATATCTATACTTTTGAATAGATTTCTATACATAATCCTCATTTTGTTCCTTTACTTCTATAGAAACATTGTTTGAAAAATCATTGTCGACATCTTTTCTATTTCGGTTCCATTATCGTAGTGACATAACTCATCGAGATCTCTTCAAGATTTCAATCTTTATTTTAGGTACCTGAAACTCTTCAAGAGTTTTATTATTAGTTATGTCTTGGGTCTCTTTACCGCCTCCAATATATGACCATCTCATACTACTTTCCATTTACAAGAATTTTGATCATTGGAACCAATTTCAACTATCATGCTCCATGCATGATTTACATCTATTCGCTCTAACATGTATTCAAATTTAGAGCATTTTCAGCTGGTATATGAGGCTTGATTACTCTCATTAGGTCAGTAAATATGTCTGACAATTGACATACAATAACTTGAATTATCTTATGAACTTTTAGTTCATATCCGAGGATCTAAATAATGATAATTCATTTCCTTCTTTATCTAGCTGATTATTCTCTCCCCCTGATGTTAAGAAAAAATATCATCTCATAAATGATTCTCCAATTAATGTTTAAGAATTTAAACATAAAAGGAAACTCGTACTCAATATATATTCTCAACCCTTTTTATTTACCCATTTTGTGCGTTGTGGTGGAGCAATTCATATCGCACATTCAAAAATTATAAAATGGGAAATATATGGCTTCTAACCAAAACCAATCATAACGGGGAGTTTATTATAACCCGTTGGCTTGATGAGTATAAGTGCTGCTATATCTGAAATATCATATATATAATTTTGTTCTCATAGTTTAGCTATTAAAGAGGAGGCATCCAATTAAAATTTTGCTAAACTATATTTTACATAATCAATAGGCTTTGTAACAACTGATATAACCTAAAATATAAACCCACTAGCTTTTGCAAGACGAATAGTCTAACTGCATAATTTGAATCCTTTTATAATCAATCTCACAAACTTCTGGTTGTAAGTTAATAAAACAATGTAGATGCATCTACTAAAATCATATAAAACTTTCCACATTTGTAGATAAATGGGCCCATATTTCATTCAAATATGCAAGACATGCAATCTCAACTTTAGTACAAGAACTTCAAGTTCTTTTGGTAAGTGGGATCTTAATCATTTCCTTTGAGAACAAGCAACACAAGAACTTTGTGTTCTTTTAGTAAGTGGAATTTAATCAATTCCTTTGAGAACAAGCAACACAAGAACTTTGTGTTCTTTTAGTAAGTGGAATTTAATCAATTCCTTTGAGAACAAGCACCACAAGAACTTCAGGTTCTTTAAATAAATGTGCATATAAATCTCAATAACTTTCACATCATTATTGATCAAGATGGTATAACCGATCATGCCAACTATATATACATGTGTATATATCTCTGAATTTGTAAACTTCTCGTTTACCATAACATGAGATTCAATCTCACTTGTACATGTGTGGTACAAATTTTGAAATACAAGTTTCTTTTAAATTTGATAATACATTGTCCACCAAAAATTGTTCCTTTGAATAGGAATATATTTAGCTCTCTCGGAGCTTTCAACGGAAATTATTCTTTTGGTAGCAATATATAACTATTCTAGAGCTTTCAACTAACTTTTTGGCTACCAAAACTTATATCCAGATTGGCTTATTTCAAATGTCAATTGATAACATATGTTATCTATAATTCCCGAAGGATTATTTTGCAAACTCATATTGCTCTCTTAAAATTTCCACTTCTAATGGTGACAATATCATTACCATTAGCGATAATTATTACAATATTCACAATGTTGCACTTTTTATAATGTGCTTTATCTCGAGAACTTATTGCTCTTCTGGAGCATCAATATTTTCAGTACTTTGAGATATAGTACTCACATTATTCCTTTGCATTTGAATGAGAAAATATATATTATGCTTCTTCTGAGCATAAATCGTCACCATAGTTTGTATTTGACAAGTAATCATGTGAAACAAAATAAATAAATGTCATAATATATATATATATATATATACAAACCAACATAAAACAAAGATTTAATCCTCATACATGACATTGTTAAACCAGTTCACAAGGTCTTTTAGAAACCTCATTTGAGATCAGTAGCCTCGCAGAACGGGATGTCCAGCCAATATATTTGAATTAAACCAACAGAAACAGAGAACATATTAATTAATTAAAGAATATACTTTCGACATTAAATTAATATATAAAACACAAATAATTAATGCGTAAAGTAAATAAATAAAAAATAAAATAAATTAAAAGATCAATAATTTTTTTTCAAGGTTATGAGAATAATTAGAAGACGATATATTTCTTTCAAGGGTTATAAGGAAATCAACAACGTCCAATCCAAATGTGTTGGACAATATCATCTTCTTTATTTTCGCAAACAAAATTTGCTTCCATTTTATTTTCTTTATCAATCAATGATTGTTGATTTTTCAGCGTACAAAAAGTACCAGACCAATAGTTTATAACGTCAGATTGGTAATAAAAAAGATTTCACTTCCTTAGAATGATCTTTATTACTCTTGTCATCCTTATAACCTCACTATCGGTGGGTAGAAGTATTCTTAAAATGACCATATTTTCCATGTCTATATTCATAGCTTCAATCGCGACCACAACTATTAATATGATCTTTATTCTTTCCATAATATAATTTCACATTCACTTAAGGGAATGGAGTGGAGCAAGTGGGCCTTTAAAACTTTTTTTCACGATATTCTGTCTGAGGACATTATTTGCGTGAAAAGTTGAGTATGTTTTTATTAACATATCCTCATCATTGATAATCGCATGGAATAAACATCATGTTTGCATTCACTTCAAGGAATGCCTCCCATAAAGCTTTTTGGACCAAGACGAATTTTCGTAACTTGAACTTGGGAGAAATAGTCAAGTTTTTCGACACATGAGAATTATTGTTTTCGAGCAAAATCACCATAGTTTATCGCACTTTAAAATCATAATTTAAAGAATAAAAAAATCAAAATTTACCTATATTGATTTTCTTCTCGAAGACAATGGAGGCATAGCAAATGACCAAGATAGCTTCTCATAATAATCTCATCTTTTTTCAAGCTATTATATCATGTACAACTTAAAATACGGTTAAAAATATCAACTTTTATCAATAGAATGTCTTAAACAAATATTGATGTTTAATTATAAACTAAATAAATAGGGAAATCTCAATAAACTTACATCAATGATGTTCACACATAATTTTAATTGAGAAGTTATTGGTATGACAACATTTAGTAGAAAACACCAATTGTCCATGGTTAAAATTGAATTTAAAGTAAGTGAGGACTAAACTAAATAAAATAGAAACATGAGGAACCATATGAAAGATTATCCCTTTTCATGAAAACAATAGGCGCACATGCGCAGACGTGTTTTCTTTTACTTTTAATTTAATATTTTTCTTTTTAAGTTATACTAATATGTACCAGTTATTGTTTTTGGTTCAAACATGTCAAAGGTAGATCAATAAAGACAGTAATTTAAAATTATATAATTTATACCGAACACGGTCTCTCAATATCTGTCAATTCGTCCTTTGATTTGTGAGAAGCCACAAATTCATCTCTGTCCAATGCTCAACTATAATCAAACATGTATCTATGAATTTTCAAAAATTAAAATTTAAAGCGAAAGACTATCAATAACTAAAAAAAACAGGGAGAATAACTTATCTTTGGTTCAACGTAGAATCAATTTTTTTTCGGTAATTCCTTTGGGACTTGAACGAAGAGCACCAAAATCCTTCAAGCGAACTCGTGCTGATAACGTATTGTGAATAAAATAACGAAGAACGATAACAAGAATAAAAAACAAAGAGACGAGAGAAAGAGGGAGATTTGTATTATTCTCAATATTGACATAAGTGTAGAATGCCTTAATCAAATCATCTATTTATAGGTATAAGAAATACATAATACATTGAACTCTAATTAATGGAAGTACATAATACATTGAACTCTAATTAATGGAGATAATATTCCTAATGATAAAGTAAATCAAATCTTCTAGATAAAGTACTTATCATGATAGACATCCACATAGATAAATATTCATAACAAAAATGATAAATAATGTACAAAGTCTAAATATTTTTTTTGAACAATACAAAGTCTAAATATTCTAAATATTTAAACTTTACGACATTTAATGAATTTATTTATTTTTTCTTTGTTTTAAATAGTTTAACATGAGTGGACAAGCACATTTGGCCGATTGACCAATGCTCATCTTTGTTTCATCATTTCTCTTAGATTATAAGTTCTAAACCTACTAGGAGCACTCCCCTTCCTTCCCCTAGAGTTCCCCTTCCCTTCCCTAACATGGGTGAATTCAAATCAATAACTCTAAAAATACAAAGCTATAAATAATGTACAAAGTCTAAATAAACTAAAACTATAATTCAGTACAAATGATTAAACTACTTAATCTAATTATCTAAACTTTACAACATTTGATGAATTTGTACTTATAGATTCAACTCTACAGAATTTTTACCATACCCCGATTCAAACCATAATTTAATAAAAAGATTCAATTATATCAATTTAATCAACTCCATTATTCAATCAATCCAACATTTAATAATATTGTCACTAAAATCACTAATTGTTGTAATTTAAATATGTTTCTTATTATCTTCTCGATAATTTTTTCTTTGGCAAACTTTTCGACAACGAAATTTTACATCTAAATGGAAAAAAAAATTAGAATCACGATTTCTTGTGTATAAAAACTTTGGATGTTGCTACCCAAATGTATAGTTATTTAGTTGACCGGGAAATGAGAGAAAGTTGCTTTCATTTTATACAAAATTTCAAAAATATTCTTCGTGCAACTGCAAGGATTTGGTGTAACCTTATGGATGACACAAGTTACACCAGCATTTACACAAGTTCCCCGGTAAAAATGCTTAAGGATATCTAAAAAATAAACAAAGATTATACCGAATTTTGATGAGGGCGCACAAAAGTAAAATTATATAGAAAAGTTTAAAATTTTCATGATATTTATCATCGACTTATCTTTTGGTAAAGATTATTATAATATAAGAAACAGTTGGTACAATCTTTATTTTATATCTAAAACATTTGTTTTATATCTCAATAATATGTTGGTTATATCCCACTTTGAGAGGATATTGGTTATATCCCACATTGGGAGGGTACATCCCTTGAGAAAGGTATTTAAAGAGTCTTCCTTTTGACTGCCCGATTTCACGCCGAGTGCCCATGAGTGGGGTAGGCAAGGTGGACAATCGTGACAATTGGCCAATCACGAGAGTGGAAGCTCGTGACGAGGGCGTCACGGGAGTAAGTGGGGGAGAATGTCATGCCTGAGAAGAGGCAGTGTCATTAATCCCACATCGGAAAGGAAAAATGAGGTCTTGAGATATATAAACGGTGGCGCTACACATCCTATCAGACATGTCTTTTGGGAAGAGAGTAATGGCTCCATGACAAGTGGTATCCGAGCCATTTTCCGCATCCAAACCAAGTAGAGATGGCACAAGGAAGAAAGATCGTTGCAGCAAAGATGGACATAGAATGACCGAGCAATGTGCTTAGGGCCGAGGAGTCAGCTTCGAGAGGTGGCAATGAGAAGCCATCGAACAATAGGCACATCTGGTTTACTAGGTCATAGGAGAAAGAGATGCAGTGTTTCCGTTGTGATGGACCGCACTACATCGGAGACTGCCCAATGAAGAGGCCACTGATTTGTTGGACCTATGGTGGTCTACATGAGACAAATATGTGTTCAGAGAGGAGTTGCTACGTTGCTCACAAGAGGAGAGTTGGGAAACAACTAGAGTGTTTCTGTTGTAAAGGAGCACACAAGTATTTCGATTGCCCGTACAAGGTCAAGCAGTCCAAGGTACAGGACGAGCCTGATGAGACAGAGGCTTTGAAGCTTGACTCGATGTGTAAAGATCCACCAATGGGTATGGTGGATACTGCTTCAAACTTCGAGAGTGAAGAAGTATCAATGCGAGAGAAGTTGCCAGAGGGCAACCCAAAGCCATGGGAACAACACGAATCCGTGGAGTGTTCGACGAGTGCCATGCTTGCTGCCGACCATGGAGACAATAGGGAAGAAGAGTTCGAGCTTGGTTTGAACGAAAGCTCACTTCAAGCCAAGAGTGGCCATGAGAAGAATGAGCCTAAGTTCGTGGATGTGGTGTTTCCCGACATAAAGCTAAGTGCACTAGTGGATCCAAGTGCATCTGACTTTTTCATATCCGAGCGAGCTGCCGAGTGGTTAAACCCTCAAGTTGAAAAGGTAAACAGATGGTTTGAAACTGTCGAATCCAAAGAAAAGCCAATTATGAGAGTTACAAATGGAGTGAATTTTCAAATTGGATATTGGCACGGTACATCCATCAAGGTAACATCTCTTGATTATTTTGACCTTATCATTGGTTTATCTTTTCTAGAATGGATTAACGCACTTGTCTTGCCAAAAGCCGATGTTGTGTGTAATCTAGATCCGCACCAACAAGGCGTTAAACCATTGAGCCATGATGAGGGTGAGAAGGCAAGGGCATTATCAACCATCCATTCCTATGAAGGAATGCACGAGACAAAGGTATCCAATGACGATGAAACCATGGAAGTCCTCGAGGTAATGGGACAAGTCCTTGGAGAGTTTAAGGACGTAAAGACATTTGAGGTCTATATCGTTACGTGCAATGTTGAAATCAGATGACTTCTTATTCAAGAATGAACTCCTATTGCTTGTGGAAGCCAAAAGCTAACGAGTCTGAGAAGAGGTACTCGATTCACAAGAGGGAAATGTTTGCAGTCGTGCACTACGTAAACACATGGAGACATCGATTACTTGGGTCTAGGTTTGCTATTTATACCAAAAAATGTCTCAAATAATTATTTTCTAACCCAAAAAAAGTTGTCTTGTAAGTAGATTCGTTGGCAAGAAATCCTTGCAAAATTTAACTTTTCCTTGGAGTGCAATCCAGGAAAGATGAACTCCTTAATCGATGCCTTAAACCAAAGGTACAATAGGGGGATGCTAGTTCTCCACCAAGGAGTGAGGTGGACTGCGAGATCGAGCACTATCCGAGTGTTATGCCACCACCCAAAGCCCAACATCGGATAGCACCATTTGAGTTTGGAAAAGTGGATCAAGCCAAGGAGGGCGAGCTAGAGATGCTACCAGATAACACCACACAGATTGAGTCCAACAATGAGGCATTGAACTTTGCCATCAAAGAGTTGCCGATGCAAGTGAAGCATCTAATCTCTTTTGAGAGTGGAAAGCCGAGCAAGACCATGGAGCGAGACACCATCCAAGATAAGGATGTGACTATAGTTGAAAGATTACGAGAGCCCATTGACGAGTTTGTTAAACCCATAGAGCATGAGCCAAGCACCATGAAATATGGAGCAATCCGAGAGTCTCCAACCGAGGCCATCAACTAACCTGAGAGAGAAGTGCTTGAGAGCACCAAGGAGGGCCTATCCAACGAACCTTTTGCCAACGACACTTGTCTTGAGTATCAACAAGACATGGTGGACCAATCCGACAAGGACATTGTGTCCGAGATAAGCCATTCATTCATTTTTTGAAAAATTGGGTCTAACTTATGGTGGTTTTGTCCATATGAAGCTTGTGAGATCGAACGAGGGACAAGCTATGGAACATGTAAGCGATGAGGCCTACAAAGTAGAGTTGCCATCAAAAGTACGAGAAGACCATGCCAACATGCCCAAGCTGTTAGACGAGGTAGCCGATGGAAAATAGTGGAGCATGCTAAGCCAAGCACCACGAGGAGTGAAGGTCCCCTATGAGAAGGAGGCACCAACCATCCAGATAGAGCGAGATCCTAGCCCAAGGTATGAAGGCCTTGCATTTTGGATGAGATATCCTAAAGCCATGAGTAATCAGGAACTTGTCGAGGAGCCGCGACAGTTCGAGGATGAGACTTCCAAGACTCATCATCGCCTAGCGACAAGGGTGTCGCTAGATCCAATGGGGGAGAATGTCACAGGCCGCCAGCCCATGATCGAGAAGGCCATACACCAATGGGCCTTTGCTAGCACACCAAGTGTCGCACCCGATTGAGGGACCTATGTCTGCACCTTGCACGCGTACTATCGGGCCGAGAAAAGCACCCCATGTGTTGCCTATGAGAGAAGGACCCGAGAGAGCACTCTCATCGCACCCAAAGGGGCCTTGCCGAGCACTTTCCATGCTGCCTAAGCCATGGAGCCCGAGTCAGCAGCCGATGTACACACCAAGAGGCCAAGACAAGCCTTATTCGAGTTATTTATGACCCTAGGGACCGATTCAGCATCGAGCATGCTGCCAAGGAGGTTTTGGACAAGAGAACCAAGCCTATCAAGGCCCAATCTACCCAAGAGACTAAGACCTTGGAAGGATATCATCCTTGGACCAACACACAAGGGAAAAGAGCATCTTTTGACCAACACAAATGGCAATAGATCACCCTTGGAGCTACACTTGGGGAAAGTATCCTTTTCCAACCCAAGTATGATGTCATAGCCTTTATAATTTAGGCAACCTTGTATTTGAGTGATACTCTTTCCATAGATAGGAGATATGTATCTTGAGGATTCATCCATAGCCATTGGATTGAATCATCCATGACCGTTAGATCGTAGAGGTGAGCCTATAAATAGAGGCTTTCACCTAACATTGTAAATCATCCCATCTTCCATTCCATTATTTCTTTTGAGTATTGAGTAAAGAGATTATATTTTCTCTCAACATTATTTCTTTGTTTTCTTTGTTGCCTTGCCTTAGTTTTCAAAGCTTCCGCTATTCTAAGTTATAAGCATTCTTGCTTAGTGATTTTGAAGGCTGACTTAGTCTTCGACTAAGATCGTCGATATGGAAAGAGTATCACTTAATTACAAGGTTGCCTAAATTACAAAAGAGCAAGAATCACTCTATGATATTACACTTAGGTGGCAAAGGATACATTCCCCAAGTGTTGGTCAAATGTGATCTCCTTCCATGTGTGTTGGTCAAAAGATGACCATTCTCAATGGGTCTTGGAGCCTTGGTTGGATTGGGCATTGATGGGCCCTCTTTGCTCGTCCAAAAACCCCTTGGCAATATGCTTGTTGCTAAATCAGGCCCTTGGGTCATGGGACACTCGGATGGGGCTTTGGGCCCCTTGGTGTGCACGTCGGGTGCTGACTCGGGCTCCATAGCTTAGGCAGCATAGAGAGTGCTCAGCAAGGCCCCCTTGGGTACGATGGCGGTGCTCTCTCGGGTCCTTCTCTCGTGGGAAGCACATAGGGTGCTTGTCTCAGCCCCATGGTGTGTGGGCAAGGTGCGGACATAGGCCCCTCGTTCAGGTGCGACACTTGGTGTGCTAGCAAAGGCCCCTTGGTGTGTGGCCTTCTCTGTCATGGGCAACAATTCTCTCGTATGCGCGCTCTTTCGTTTCCACCGTCGGCCAACTTGGTATGTAGTCGTGGTGGTGGTGGTGGTCGTGGTCCCGCATTTCTTTGACACATCCGTGCGTATTCTATCTTTTTGGAGAAAATTTAGAATAATTTATTTAGACCTATTCTCTGAATTGAACCAATTTTATAAGCAATTTATTAAAACTGAAACATTTTAATTTGCTGTAAATTTGCCAGTTAATTAGAATAAATTTGGAATTAATCTGTTATTTAATTCTTGATTCTTATTACCTAATTAATGAGTGGCTTAAATGCAGTAGTTGATCAGGCGTTAAATTCAAAAATCAGTGTTTAAGACTGATTCAGTTTGTCGTGTTTAGCCTTTATGTACAACCTATAAATAGATAGGGTTTTTTCATAATTCTAGGTATCTTTAGTTTTACTACCTTCAAAGTTCTATTTTATTCTTTTTGTTGAGAAGAGAAATTCCACCTTTGTCCACTCTGATATTTGGGTGTACGATTATCGGAGCAACCGTGTTAACCTTGGGGTACGATCGCTTACTACAACGATTACACACATCGAGGCGAAATCGTTTCTAAGATAGTGGTTTATACCACGACATAGTTTCTTATCTGCATTTTATTTTTTTATAATTATCCAGTCAATGCTAACAATTTGATTTTGCAGTAATCTTACCAACAATTTAGAAAGGATTTCATATACTGCAACATGTCAAACCCAATGCCAAAGCTTGTTCCTGATCTGTCAAAGCTTGATGCACTTGTTAGGACCAATTATCGGAGGTGGTCTCAATGAATAAATATAGTCTTCGAGCAATAGGATATTGACTATGTATTGCTCAAGCCGCCGCCCTAGTTACCAATGACTCCATTGTCCTTAGATTCTTCTTTCAACACTGTTGGTGGTGACAACACTTCTACCCCTACAAGTACAGTCCAGCAGACGACAGATGTTCATGCTTCTGCTCAAGCGTCTATCAACAAGTATGAGAAGGACAACAAAATTGTTCGTGGCTTTCTCTTAAGTCATATGACGAACAAACTGTTCGACATGTTCTTTATGGAGAAAAGTACAAAGATGATATGAGATACGCTGGAAAAGAAGTATGGGCCCAATGATGTTAGGATAAAGAAGTATGTGGTTGGCAAGTGGCTAAAATTCCAAATGTCTGATAACAAGCCAGTCATGGATCATGTCTATGATTATGAGAAGCTGGCCTCTAACTTTCTTACCGAGGGAATGTAGATGTGTGAGGTTCTGCAAGACAATGTTCTCATCGAGAATTTGCCAAAGTCTTGGTCCGACTATTGCAACTCCCTGAAGCATAAGAAGATGGATATTCCTCTTGAAGAGCTAGTGGGGCATATAAAGATAGAAGAGGCTAACCGATTGAAAGATAATGTTACTTCTAGTCATTTTCCTTTTAAAGCTAACCTAGTTGAGTCTGGGTCTCCCTCAGGTTTCGAATCTAATAGGTTCAAGATACAAGGCAACCAGAAAAATAAGCGGAAAGCCAAAGTCCAGAAGGACATTAACTTTAAAAAGTCAGGAAAGAAAAAGGCCCCACCAAGGCCTTTTAACTGCTATGTGTTTGGACGGGCCAAACACAAACCTTACCAGTGCCAACGTTCAGATCGCCAGAATGTGAACAAACCACAATTGAATGTTTCTAAAAATACTGGCGACATCATATCAGCGGTGGTTTCTAAAGTCAACATGGTGGAGAATAATCCTGAGTGGGTTGTAGACACTAGCGCTTCTAGACATTTCTACGTCAAATGGGAGTTGTTCACCGAGTTTGAAGATATGAAGAATGGTAAACAAGTGTACATGGGGAACTCCAACTGTTTAAAAGTGCTAGGCAAAAGGAATGTTTCACTAAAGCTGACATCCAGTAAAACTTTAGCCTTGCATAATGTTCTGTATGTACCTGCCCTGCATAGAAATTTGATTAGTGGTAATTAATCAACAAGGCATGCATTAAACTAGCTTTTGAAGCAGATAAACTGGTACTTTCCCATAATGGGTTTTTGTTGGGAATGGTTTTTTGAACGGAGGTTTATTTGTAATCAAAACTCAGTTTAATGAAAGTAATAAAAACACCACTTATGTTTATATTACTGAGACTCTGGATATGTGGCATGCTAGATTAGGACACGCAAACATTCATTCTTTAAAGAAACTCATAAAAATGAATTTACTTCCTAATCTAAACGAGAAAAGCTTTAACAAATGTGAGATTTGTGTAGAAGCCAAGCATGCTAAACCTTCTTTTAAGATAGTTTCTAAGAAAGAAAATAGAATTGTTAGAAATCATTCACTCTAATCTAGTAGGCTTTAGAAACTCTAAAAGTAAGATAGGTAAACACTACTACAAAACCTTTGTAGATGATTATTCAAGATATGCAGAGGTATATCTTCTAATAACAAAAGATGAAGCTGAGAACTTCTTTCTTATTTATAAAGAAAAAGTTGAAAATTAGCTAGATATGAAAATAAAAAGGCTTAGATCCGATAGAGGTAGTGAATAAGGGTCTAATATTCTTAAAGAGGTGTGTGAAAAGAATAACATAATCTATGAAAACCTTTGGCCCCTGTTTTCCTCAACAAAATAGTATAGCTGAGAGGAAAAATAAAATTTTAAAGGAGATGATGAACTCATTGTTGTTAAGTTTTGGGTTATCTGAAAACATGTGATGGGAAGCCATTCTGTCAATAAATCACATATTAAATAAAGCACCTCATAAGAAATTAGATTGTACCCCATACGAGTCGTGGAAAGGTTATGCACCCAATTTACAATACCTAAAAGTGTGGGGGTGTCTCGCAAAGGTTGGTTTGCCTGAGTTTAAGAAGTCCACCATCTATCCCAAATCCGTTGATGTAGTGTTTATCGGGAATGCTTCAAACAATTCCCTGAGTTTAAGAAGTCCACCATCGATCCCAAATCTGTTGATGTAGTGTTTATCGGGAATGCTTCAAACAATGCCGCATACATATTCAAGTATCTGCATAACTTCTCTATTTGTGAAACTAGGGATGTTATGTTCTTTGAGGATATCTTCCCTTTAAAGAAACCTAGTTTAAGTGTTGAAACACAAGTAGAAAGTCGTGCCACAACTTCTTATGATCCTACCAAAGATTCTTTAAAGATAGAATTAGAGCTTAGAAGAAGTAAAAGACAAAGGGTAGCCTCTACCTTTGGTCTAGACTTCATAACTTCCTTTACCTCTAAAATAAGTGATGTAGACTCAATCACTATTCCTATAGCTTAGACTTTCTTTTTAGATGAGGATCCAAAGTCGTATGATGAAGCTATAAGTTCAATTGAAACTAGTTTCTAGAGAGTTGCAATAAATGCCGAACTAGAGTTAATAATCTCTAATCACATATGTGAGTTAGTTGAATTGCCTAGAGTATTTAGACCTATCAACTCTAAGTGGTGTTGTCACTGAATTTTCGCCTAAGTTTTTATTTTATACATATTATTGTACATATATATATTACTACTATTATTATTTGTATACTATTATAGTTAATCATAAAACCCAAAAATAATTAAAATGGAGCCTATTCTAATTAAAAACAGCCCATTTAATTTAATAAAAGAGTCTAGTCCAAAAAAGACCCATTTGGTCCAAATAATAAAAACCTAGCTGACTGTTTTGCTCTCCCATGCGTAGCCTTGTCACAGTCGTTGGATCTGAGTAGATCCAACAGTCCAGATCTGACCGAATATGAAGTACATCAGCCTCAGGTGCGTGCGAATCACGCGTAAGAAGCTTCAGGCCGTTCGGCTCTCATGAACACAACACTGCGCCATTGCGTAGCCTTCCAGCAGCTACTCCGCGTCCACCGCACCATGCCGACGCTTGCTCCTGTTCTGCCCCCTTGCCGTGCCGTGTAGTCGACGACTGCCGACAACATCTCATTTGATCTACAAAATATGCAAAAATTAAAAGAAAAAGGAAAGCAAATGGTCAAACACAAATAAAGAAGGAAAGAGTTAGACAGTTCAATCTCATTCGATTCAAACATGGAAGGCAAACAACCCCAAATTCTACAGATTTGAATCAAAAAAGGAAAGAAGAGAAAGAAATAGTATGGTCAAACAAGAATCCATGGAAAAAGGAAAGAAAGAATCAAATCATAATTTTTGGGGAATGATTTACCCAAATTTTAGGATTTATTTTGGTTGAGTTTCCATGTATTTTCGGGATTTAAATCCTATATAAACACCCTTTTATTCTCTTGTAAGGACACACAATGGAAAATATCACAACTACATGAAAAAATTATGATTTGGCATTAAGGTTGTGGAGAAAATCTTTTGAATCGGCTATCATTGTACTCGAAGTTTTTGGAATAAGAAGCAAGCTTTTTGGTATTGTATTCTTTTCTATTTTGTCTTTTTTGTGCATCTTTTCTAATTATTTCGAATCTAACATGTATACAATGGTGAAGTTCTTACCTCGAACCGTTTTAAAAATGTTGTTGTAATCGGATTTCCTCGACTCGAATCTAAAGTAATTTTTTAGTGTTTTTTGCTGCTTTTTTGAAATAAAAATAAAAAATAAAAGTCACCGCCGTCAGACGGCAGTCGGCGCTGGTGGAAGGCGGCCGACAGGTGGCTCGTTCATAGTGTTCTTCATTCTTGAAGAACACCAAGAACAATTGAAAGGTTTTGGAAAAAGGGGTTTTTGGTCCAACTTTGTTGAAAAGTTAAAGTGGAAGGTGTTTTAAATTGGTTTTATACTCAAGGCAAAATGGGTTAATTTCACTCATTAAAACCATAAATCCAAATCCTTTTGCCCCGTGAGATGCCATATTTTTAATTGTTTCGAAATGTTCACGATTTTCTTTAAAATTTGGTCCTAAGTTTCAATAGTTTTTAATTTGGTCATCTTTTTTTTAAATTTCCTTTTTAATCTATTTAAAAAAAAACCTTTTTACAAAGTTTCATAATTAAGTTTTAATTCTTTTTTTATAAAATCGGTTCATACACCTTTTTTAGAGATTCGTGATTTACTTTTTATTTAATTAATTTGTTGTATATATTCAACTTTGCAATTTAATTTCCTATTTTCTTATTTTATCTTTTAATTACTTCTTTGCTTGCTTGTTTAATAAAAGAAATATTACAAATATGGTGTCTTATCAAATAGAAATGACGGGTTAGCGCCAAGAGTGTTGGCGGTTAATGAAGTTCATTTTCTGAATGGTAAGACCGTTAAATAGAATCATATTCATAAATGGACAAATAATTGAATCTTATATGAACTTGTAAATTCTGACATTAAAACGTTTTGTAATCGGCTAGGAACCAATTTTTGGGCGCCGTGGGGGTGCTAACCCATTCCCACGCGTAACCGACTTCCGAACCCATTTCTTTGTTTTCGCAGACCAAAATCGTTGTTTTAATAAAATAAAATGTTTTATTAAAATGACCTATTTTTAGGTGATCCAATCACATCTTTTAAAAGATTGGTGGCGACTCCGTGTTTTAATTTTCAAAATGTCGTGCCTCCTAAAAGCGGTTGTGACAAGTGGGTTTTTAGAAAGAAACTTAAACCCGATGGGTCAATACAGAAATATAAAGCAAGACTAGTAGTCAAAAGGTTCACTCAAAAGTTTGGTATAGACTTCTTTGACACATACTCTCATGTCACGAAAATCTCAACGATCCATGCCTTGTTTGCGATAGCGTCCATTCACAAGTTGCACGTACATCAAATGGATGTAAAGACTGCATTTTTGAATGGAGATCTAGACGAGAAGATCTATAGGGAGCAACCACTAGGTTTTTAGAAACCTGACATGGAAGGCAAAGTGTGTAGACTTAAAAAGTCACTCTATGGCCTTAAACAAGCTCCAAAACAGTGGACGAGAAATTTCACAAAACCATTCTGAGTTTTGGTTTTATTGTTAATGGACCGAATGCATGTGTGTATTCGAAATTTTTTGGAACTGTATATGTCATCATAAGAGTGTATGTTGATGACACGATGATATTTAGTACCAACATTGAATCCATTAACAAAACGAAAAAAATCTTGTCTACTAAATTTGAGATGACAAATTTAGGAGATATTAATGCGCTATTAGGAGTTACCAAATCTAAAAAGGGGTTTTCTTTGAATAAAACACGCTATATTAAGAATGTGATAAGGAAATTTGACATTTTGATGTCATCACTGTTAGAACTCCTTATGACACTAGTATACGACTCCTGAAAAATAAAGGAAGTAGTGTTTCCCAATTAGAGTATGCCAAAATCATCATAAGCCTTATGTTCTTAGTGAACTATACTCGGCCTAATATTGCCTATAATGTGAGTAGGTTGAGTAGATATACTCATAATCCTATTGGTGAACACTGGATTGCTTTAAGACACTTACTTAAGTATCTTTAAGACACTGGATATACCCATAATCCTATTCGGTCTTAGAAGGATACTATGACACCAACTTGGTTACCGATAAGGATGAAGTAAGCTCTATGAGTAGGTATGTCTTTACCTTAGGTGGCACAACAATCTTATGGAAGTCTGCGGTAAGCAGACTTGTATCGCTTGTTCTACCATAGAGTCAAATTTTATTGCTTTTGACTTAGTTGGGCAAGAAGTTGAGTGGCTTAGAAATTTGTTGGAAGAAATACCTTTGTGAGGAAAATTGACTCCTCCGGTGTCCTTATTGTGTGACTCACAAGCTACGATATGTATGGCTCAAACCAAGGTTACAACGGTAAGAAGAGACATATTCGCATATGACATGAATATATAAGACACTTAGTAAGGAACGAATTACTCTCTTTAGAATTTGTGAAGTCAGAGAGGAATCTTGTTGATTCTCTTACCAAAGGGTTAAGTCAAAAATTGGTGGTAGAGGAATTCATGGTGGATACCCAACTTAGTTATCTAATTTCAATGTGGTCAAACGAAGCCATGGAAAGACTTATAGTGCACATTTCACTTTCCTGTCCCTATGTCGAATAATACACATGCACAAGACGAGCTTAATTGCTCTTAATAAATTCATAGCCCATGCTTTTGGTGGTCTTGGTGAGAATTACTTGATGAATTTATTGACTTTTGGTTAAATACCTATTCTTAATAAGTTCATAACCCATTGTTAAGTGGGTAGTTCTAATCGCGAAAGGACTACGTGAACTTACCGCTAGAATGGATGAGTTTTTTTTTTAAAAACTCTTAATGAATTCAAACCTAAGATTTTGGGTGTTCATAGAGAGAAGGACATATTGAATTTACCGGTTAAGTTTTAATTCTTTTTTTTATAAAATCGGTTCATACACATTTTTTAAAGATTCCTGATTTACTTTTTATTTAATTACTTTCTTGTATGTATTTAACTTTGCAATTTAATTTCCTATTTTCTTATTTTATCTTTTAATTACTTCTTTGCTTGCTTGTTTAATAAAAGAAATATAATAAATGTGGTTTTCGTTTAATTACTTCTTATTTTAGCGCCAAGAGTGTTGCGGTGATTGATGTTCATTTTCTAAATGGTAAAACCGTTAAAATAAATCATATTCATAAATGGACAAATAAATTGAATCTTATATGAACTTGCAAATTCCGAAATTAAAACGTTTTGTAATAGGCTAGGTACCAATTTTTTGACGTTGTGGGGGTGCTAACCCTTCCCTATGCGTAACCGACTTCCGTACCCATTTCTTTGTTTTCGTAGACCAAAACCGTTGTTTTAATAAAATAAAATGTTTTATTAAAATGACCTATTTTTAGGTGATCCAATCACACATTTTAAAAGATTGGTGGTGACTCCGTATTTTAGTTTTCAAAATGTCGGGCCTCCTAAAAGCGGTTGCGACAGCTTGGCGACTCCGCTGGGGAACCAAGAAGGCTGACATAGATTCATGAAAAACAAGGGATTTCTTGGTATTGATCCCAACTATAGGGAACCAAGATCGAATGTTTTCAATCGCTTCAAGAAAAATAAGGAGGCTGACAATTGAACCTCAGTTTGAACAAGGGCATCGCCTTGCATAAGAAGAAAAAACATGTGTTGAAGAGTTTTAGGTGGACTGTGTTCCGCACATAAGATGTAAGATCCAAAAAGCATGAAAGGGGATAGAATTGCACTCAGTGGGCAAACTATGCCACCAATTAGGGCAATATATGTTGACAAATGATTCAAGATCCCTAACTTTGATAGGCGCGAGGGAAAGAGATTAAAGAGCCAACATCATGCAAAGACATTCAAGGTGGAAATAAGCTTTGCTAGAAGGTTTTGCAACAAACTCTTCAAGATGTCCTATAGGGGCAAGAATTTGAGAATTCAGAAGAAGCAATGAAGGTGCTTAATGTTATATTAAAGGGCATATGAAGACTTGAAGCTTTCTAGACAATTCAAGAAGGTCTTTCACTTGATATTGATATATCAACTACAATGATAGTAGATCTTGAGAAATTTGCCTACGAAGATCAGATGTTTTTGATGAAATAAATAGGTACAAAGAATGAGAATGGCGATGTAGAGATAGTTGAAGAAGTTCATCCTTCAAATCAGAAGTACATGATAATTGGATTGAGTGAGAAAATATGCAAAGATTAGAGGTCTTCGTAGATCAAAGCAATACAGTGGCGAGATCCAACTGGCTATCTAGACTGAGCGGGCAAACGTGTAAAGAAAAGAAACCAAAGAGAACCAGTTTTTAATATAAGGAAATTCAAGAACATATATTCATAACTAGGCATCCTTAGGGGCATGTTCATCATAGTCATAGCATTTATTAAAGTTTTGACAGGTATGAAATCTGCCTACCTATTTAGGCTTGAGGAGAATAGAACCTGCTTATCCATCCGAGCATGAGGAGGATATAAGCTTTTTTTTAGAACCCGCTTATCTATTCGAGCGTAAGGAGAATAGAACTTGCTTATCTATCCGATCATAAGGAGGATGGAACCCTTTTTTCTGTCTGCTTATCTATCCAAACATGAGGAGGATAGAACATGCTTATCCATTCGAGCATGAGGAGGATGGAACCCTTTTTTCAACCTACTTATTCATCTGAGCATGAAGAGGATGAAACCTTTTTTTAGAACCTACTTATCTATTCGAGTATGAGGAGAATAGAACCTGCTTATCTATTTGAGCATGAGGAGAGTGGAACCTTTATTTTTTAGCACATGCTTATCCATTCGGGCATGAAGATAGTGGAACCTTTATTTTTAAGCATCTGCTTATTTATTCGAGCATAAGGAGAATAAAACCTGCCTATTCGTTCAATCGTAAGGAGAATGGAACCCTCCTATCCGTTCAGGCATAAAGAGAATGAAATCTTGTGTTCATGCCCATCGAGTTGGCAATCAGTGAAAATCAGTGTCTTTTGGTCTTTGCTCTATCACTATTTCACCAGAACGAGCAAATAGGGGCAGTTGTTGTCACTAAATTTTCACCTAAGTTTTTATTTTATACTTATTATTGTACATTATATATATTATTACTACTACTATTATTATGTGTATACTATTACAGTTATTCATAAAACCCAAAAAGAATTAAAATTGAGTTTATTCTAAATAAAAATAACCAATTTAATTTAATAAAAGAGTCTAGTCCAATAAAGACCCATTTGGTCCAAATAATAAAAACCCTAACTGACTATTTTGTTCTCTCATGCGCAGCCTTGTCACAACCGTTGGATCTGAGTAGATCCAACAGTCCAGATCTGACTGAATATGAAGCACATCAGCCATAGGGCGTGTGAATCACGCGCAAGAAGCTTCAGGCCGTTCGACTCTCACGAACACAATGTTGCGCAGTTGCACGGCCTTCCAGCTGCTACTCTACGTCCACCGGACCACACCGACGCTTGCTCCATTTCTGCCCCTTGCTGTGTCGTGTAGTCAATGACCCCCGACGGCTTCTCCTTTGATCTGCAAAAGATGCAAAAAAAAAGAGAAAAGAAATCAAATGGTCAAACACAAATAAAGAATGAAAGAGTTGGAGAGGTCAATCTCATTTGATTCAAACATGGAACACAAACAACCTCAAATTCTACACATTTGAATCAAAGAATGAAATAAGAGAAAGAAACAGTATGGTCAAACAAGAATCCATAGAAAAAGGAAAGAAAGAATCAAATCATAATTTTTGAGGGAATGATTTACCCAAATTTAAGGATTTATTTTGGTTGAGTTTCCATGTATTTTCAGGATTTAAATCCTATATAAACAACCCTTCATTCTCTTGTAAGGACACACAATGGAAAATATCACAACTACATGAAAAAAATTTGGATTTGGCATTAAGGTTGTGGAGAAAAGCTTTCAGATCGACTATCGTTGTACTCGAAGTTTTTGGAATAAGAAGTATGCTTTTTGGTATTGTATTCTTTCCTATTTTATCTTTTTTGTTCATCTTTTCTAATTATTTCGAATCTAACATGTATAAAATGGCGAAGTTCTTACCTCGAACTATTTTGAAAATGTTGTTGTAATCAGATTTCCTCTATTTGAATCTAAATTTTTTTTTGTTTATGCTGCTTTTTTTGAAATAAAAATAAAAAATAAAAGTCACCGCCGTTAGACAGCGGCCGGCATGGTGGCTCGTTCAGGGTGTTCTTCATTTTTGAAGAACACCAAGAACAATTGAAAGGTTTTGGAAAAAGGGGTTTTTGTTCCAACTTTGTTGAAAAGTTAAGGTAGAAAGTGTTTTAAATTGGTTTTATACTAAAGCCAAAATGGGTTAATTTCACTCATTAAAACCCCCCGCCCTAATCCTTTTGCCCCGCGATATGCCATATTTTTAATTGTTTTGAAATGTTCACGGCTTTCTTTAAAATTTGGTCCTAAGTTTCAATAGTGTTTAATTTGGTCATCTTTTTTTAAATATCCTTTTTTAATCTATTTTAAAAAAAAACTTTTACAATATTTCATAATTAAGTTTTAGTTCCTTTTTTTATAAATCGGTTCATACACATTTTTTAAAGATTCGTGATTTACTTTTTATTTAATTACTTTCTTGTATATATTCAACTTTGCAATTTAATTTCCTGTTTTCTTATTTTATCTTTAATTACTTCTTTGCTTACTTTTTTAATAATAGAAATATAATAAATGTTGTGTCTTATCAAACGAAAATGACGGGTTAGCGCCAAGAGTGTTGGCGGTGATTGAAGTTCATTTTCTGAATGGTAAGACTGTTAAAATAGAATCATATTCATAAATGGACAAGTAAATTTAATCTTATATGAACTTGTAAATTTAATCTTATATGAACTTGCAAATTCCGCATTGACAATTTATATTCCATTATGCAACTTAAAAACATGGAAAATAAAAATAAATACAATGCGATAAAAATATAAATAAATACTAACATAATAAAATACTAATCTAAAACATACATACATAAATATTAATCTAACATATAAAGAAAAACAAATCTAACATAAATAAAAGCATTAATTTAAAATATTCATTTAAAACATAAATAAATACTAATCTAAAATATAAATAAACATACAAACTAAAAAATACAATTTTAAATTAACTACTACTTCATTAAATCATAAAAATTACAACACAAATAAAAAGGAAAGAAAATATACCTAACTAGGAGCTCGAATGACGAAACCCGACTGAACCCCACCGAGATCTACCACGACCTCTCAAAAAATATTAACTAGATCAGACCTAAAATAGGACCCCGATCGAACCGGTTAGGACCGGGGTACTGCCCCCGGTCTTTGGCTACCCGAGAGCTATGCTCTCTTATTTGGCAAGCCTTGGTCGGCTCTCATTTGTGCATCCCCCAATTTCATGGCTTTATATAGGCAATTGGGGTGGGTGCTTGGGTGACGTGGAGCACCCTACTCCAAGCAATATTTCCTTTTTTTTTTTTTTTTTAATTTAATAATTTTTTTACCTTTTTTATTCTATTTTTATAATTATTATTTTGATTTTTCATTAATTTTATATTAATAATATTACTATTAAAATAATACTAATAAAACTAAAACCCGGTAAAAAATGAGTGATTACAATTGCCCCTCTTTGCTTATTCTTGTGAAACGAGAACAAAGCAAAGATCAAAAGCACTCATTTTGACCTACTTCCTTGTCTTTGGCTTCGGAATCACGTGTTCTTTTGGAACTCTTCGCTCTTCCTTAGCTAAATCTTCAGGCTTGTAAGCTCTTCCTATATAAGACTTCGTCACCTTCCGATCTTGGAGCTATAGGCTCTTCCTATATAGAACCTTTCACTCTGAAGCCTCGAGTTACGAGTCCCTCCTACATAGAACTTTTCACTCTAAGACGGTAAAGCTCAGAGTCCTTCCTATATAGAACTCTTCGCCTTCAACACGACGGGTCTTTCCTATATAAACCTTCTGCGTTACGGATTGATTCTTCCGTCTAGAAGTTCTTCCTATATAGAACTGCTAGTCTTCAAACCCTGCAGCTGCAAGTCCTTCCTATATAGAACTTTTAGCTTTTGAAATCTCAGAGTTACGGGTTCTTCCTATATAGAACCTTTCACTATGAGGGCTTTAAAATGCAGGCCCTTCCTATATAGAACCTTTATCTTCGAATCTTTCTTTCTTTTTCTTTTTTTTCCTTTTTTCCTTTTTTTCCCTATTTTTCTGCTCTTTTTTTTTTCTTTTCTCACTTTTTTCTCTCTTTTTTATTTCTCTTTTTTTTACAAGGCTGTTGATATTTTTGGACTCACGCTACTAAGGCTGTCGCATCATGCCCGAAGGACTTATTGATGGCCTCGAAGGACTTATCACCATGCTCGAAAGACTTACTGGTGGCCCGAAGGTCTTATCATCATGCCCGAAGGACTTACTAATGACCCGAAGGACTTAACATCTGGCTTCACGCTACTCTGGCTACCGTCATCTGGCCTCATGCTACTATGGCTGCTGCATCATGCCCGAAGGACTTACTGATGGCCCGAAGGACTTATCACCATGGTCGAAAGACTTAATGGTGGCCCGAAGGACTTAACACCGTGCCCGAAGGACTTACCGATGACCCAGAGGATTTAACATCAGGCTTCACGCTACTATGGCTACCGTCATCTGGCCTCACGCTACTATAGCTGTTGTATCATACCCGAAGGACTTAATGATGGCCCGAAGGACTTATCACCATGCCCGAAGGACTTAATGGTGGCCCGAAGGACTTAATACCGTGCTCGAATGACTTATCGATGACCCAAAGGATTTAACATTTGGCCTCACACTGCTATGACTGCCGTCATCTAGCCTCACGCTACTATGGCTACCGCATCATGCCCGAAGGACTTATCACCATGCTCGAAAGACTTACTGGTGGCCCGAAGGACTTAACACCGTGCTCGAATGACTTACCGATGACCCGAAGGATTTAACATTTGGCTTTACACTGCTATGTATGATGATCTTTTAGGACTCATGCTACTAAGGCCGTTGCATCATGCCCGAAGGACTTACTGATGGCCCAAAGGACTTATCGCCATGCTCGAAAGACTTATCGGTGGCCCGAAAGACTTAACACCGTGCCCGAATGGCTTACCGATGACCTGAAGGATTTAACATCTGGCCCCACACTGCTATGGCTGTCGACATCTGGCCTCACGCTACTATGGCTGCCATATCATGCCCGAAGGACTTACTGATGGCCCGAAGGACTTATCACCATGCTCGAAAGACTTAATGGTGGCTTGAAGGACTTAACACCGTGCCCGAAGGACTTACCGATGACCCGAAGGATTTAACATCTGGCCTCACGCTGCTATGGTTGCCGATATCTGGCCTCACGCTACTATGGCTGCTGCATCATGCCCAAATGACTTACTGATGGCCCGAAAGACTTATCACCATGCTCGAAAGACTTAATGGTGGCCCGAAGAACTTAACACCGTGCCCGAAGGACTTACCGATGACCCGAAGGATTTAACATCTGGCCTCACGCTGTTATGGTTACCGATCTTTTCTTTCTTTAGTAAATTCTTTGACAATTCTTCAAATACCTATCTAAAAACAAACAAAAATTGACATGCCTCTATCTATATGATGCATGCAATGTCGTGCTTTCTTTTTCTTTTTCTTTTTTTTTTTTTTTTTTTTTTTCTTTTCTATCTTTTTTCTATTCTTTTTTCCTTCAATTTTTTCTTATTTTTTCTTTTTCTTTTTTTCTTCTCCTTCTCTTTTTTTCTCTCTTTTTTTTTTTTTTTTTCTTTCAACCTTTTTTGTTCTAAAGTCTTACACCCTGAAAGGTCGTTCGTCAGATTTCTTCATCTCTTTACTTCTTCACTGTATGCTCTTAAATCCTCATTTGATCAATCACTTCGAATCTAGATCAACATGCTTTCAAACCTTTTGTGCGGGAGGCTTTCTTGTCTTCAGGGTTATCACCTGTCTTCATAAATGATCTTCTGGTTCTTATAATATTCTTATACGAACCCTTGTCATCTTCTTCGCTTGGCGTTGCCTCATTCAACCACGGGCTCCACTACTTTGAATTTTCTGACCAATCATATAGAGTCTTAATCTATTTTTGGTCACCAGGGTGAGCCAAAATGTTTCCATCCCCTGAGCTCATCCTTGATCTTCTTGTAGCATTTTGACGGGAACTAACTTTCGGTCCCTATGCTTTAAATCTCATCATCATTCATTTTTAAAGTAATGCAAAAGGTAATTTACTTGTGTATATTTCAAAAAAATAATGATTGTTTGAAAAGATAACAGTCATTTTGAAAATCACAACTTGGAGGGGATACCAAACATTTTCGAAATATTGTTTGGAACAAATGGTAAACATATTTTTTCTTTTCTTTTTTTTCTTTAAGGACCAAACATTAATGTTCGAAGTATATTGCCAAACTAATGTTTGGGGGAAATAGTAAACATGAAAACTTTGGAAGAAAATGTCAAACCTTTTAAAACATGTTTGCCCCCAAAATATCAAACACCATAGCACATCTGCTTCAAATTGCCAGAGATCAACTCTAATGAAGCACATATTTAGAAGATCTTGACCATTGCGGAGATATATGCAAATGTATAGTTTCTTCTGGTGTAATAGGCTTTTGAAAGGAACAACCCTACCTAGTTTTTACCCTGTTTAAGGTGGCTCTCTTAATCTCACTATCTCATCATTCCCCATCCTTCCCTCATTTAGGTGTCGATCAAGCACTTTGAAGTTTAACGTTCCTTGAAGCAAAGTTAACCCTTATAGGCGGAATGAAATCTAAAGACATTCTCATTCAACTTGGATATCTATGGATGATCAGAATGGTCTTTGGGGCTTGTAATGTAGGCATTTGGTTTATGGTTAAGTGAAACAGTATTTCTGTACTTGTGTAACTTGGATATGCCCATTATTCCTTCCCTTTTTGGGATCACTCTATACTGCCCGTTTTCGGGTTTTCACCTTAGAGTTCATTTCCTTTCTTTTTTACTGTAGGCTGCATTGCATTCTGGATATGTACTAATGTTCGTTTTCTGTTCAAGAATGTTTGATCCTCCAAAACTCATCGAAACTGAGATTTCTTGAATGAAGGACTACGAATACATTTTTGGGAATTCTTGTGATTGGCACGCCCAGATGAAATGTTATTCTTTCTTTCTTTTATTCTTTTTCACTTTTTCTCTTGGATCGCTCTAGACTGCCCATTTTTTAGTTTTCACCCTAGAGATCACTTCTTTCTTCTGTACCTTCAGATCAGTGTATTTTGGTTGGATATTGATGCCAGCATGCTCAGACAGACTACTCTTTTTCTTTATTTTCAGGATCACTCTAGACTGCCTATTTTTGGGTTTTCACCCTAGAGGTCATTTTCTTTTTCGAAATTGGCAATCTTCAGGCCGACTTGTCTTGACTTGGCTTCAATTTGAGCTTCTGTTCTATTTTTCAAAACTGATATTTACTTGAAATGTAGATTCCTTGTGTCTTTTGCTCATAGTTGAAGTCTCGTTCTTGTATTGTTTGATATGTGTGTGAAGCATATACAATATTCTTTCTTTTTTTTCTTTTTTCCCTTTTCTTTTTCTTTTTTTCTCTTTTTTTCTCTCTCTTTTTTTTCTTCTTCTTTTTTTCTTTTCTTTTTCTTTTTTGTTTTGTTTTCTTTTTTTTTTTTTTTTTTTTGTTTTAGACTGCCCATGTTAGGTTTGTAGCCTTGAATCTATTTCTTCTTATTCGAGTCTATAAATGTATCATCGAATCAACACGTATTTATACTGGGTATTGATGCTATCTTCCGCTCGAAGTTAATTGCCTATCTGCAGCTCTTCTGATATTTACTCGATATGGATTGCTTCGGCCTTCTGATTGCCATTTCTCTTCTTTTCTTTGGTTTTTCATTTGGACATATCCTTGTTTTCAACCACTTTCTTCTGATGATTTTCTGATCTTCGTATCCAATCACATCGGGTCTCATCTCGCTTTTACGGTAAAGTAAACGAATACCATTCGTCGTCACATTCACAGATGTCCTAAGAAAGCCTTCAGGGGGTAGAGGTTTAGGGTCAACTCTCATTTCAAGGATCTTAAACGAAAAGTGCCTGAGAAGATAAATTCCTAAAATGTGAACTGCCCATTGTCTAAACACTCGCTTTGTTCCTCTGTTGGCCTAAGTAAACTAGCAGATACTCACATTTACAGTATCCCCACAACATTCAATCTCTTCTAAATATATGCAACTTAGAGTTGATCTTTGGATCTGAAGCAAATGTACTGTTGCATTCAAAATTTGAGGACCTGGTATAGAAATGATATATACAAATGTCCATTCAAAAATGCGTGTATATGTATATGGGAGAACAAAAACTACCCCATAAAAATAAAATGTTTAAAGAATCAATAATGTAAAAAAGCTTTCTAAATGGAAATGTGATTTTTAATTCTAAAAAATATCTGTTTGAGAGTTTTTTTTCAAAGCATTGAGAATTTCTTTGTGAACTGATGGGAAAACCATAGGGACTTACGGACTACCTCCCGAGTACTAACTCATTATGGTCATTTGTAGTGTAGGCTTGCCTCTTCTCTTGTTTTTCGACCGCTGGATCAACTCTCTCGTCAACCAGCTTATTGATTTTTTCTATTAACGACCCCAAATTTCTTAGTGTCATGCACCGGCACCTCAATGTAGAACTCACATATACTGTATGGATTAAAACTGTGAGCAGATAAGTTGGGCGTAATCTTTATCGGCCTTGAGGTAAGGTACTAACCCTTGACCAGTTAAGACCATATGTCCGAGATGGAGTACTCCGAATATCTCTAAATATGTACTTGTTCGAGGAATTTTTCTCGGTGATTCAGAGGAATCTGCCTGTCTTCTTCTCTTACGATCACGAGAATCTTCGAAAGTGGTACTCATTTATCTCTTTCTTTCCTTATGCTCCTATGCATGTCTAGTATTTTAAACTTAGGTCCCGGAGTGCATGTTCGATTCTCTCTCCGACTGTCATGAAGTCCTCAAAGCTGGCATTCATTTTCCCGAGCACCTTATCAAAGAAGAAATAAGAAAGGTGGCATGGAAGTCACTTTCCTCTTCATCTACGAGAGGTTGCACCTGGGTAGCTAAACACAGACACCTCAAAGCACATTCCTTGAAGCTTTCATCAGGTTTCATCTTCGTACCCTGGAGATACTGACGACTTGGTGCTAGGTCCAAAGCATATCATATCACGGTAGGTCCTACTAGACTGTGGGGAAAGTAGTGGATCGGCAATTTTTCAATTCAACCCTCTATCTTTTTGCAGAATATGGTCACGTGAATCTTGAGGCATATTGTTCCGTTATCATGCGCAAATCTGAGAATCTTTGGAATCCAGAGGAATGATCAAATCATGGTTCAAACAGAGCTTTCTTGCATCAAAGGCATCAAACCTTTGTTTTCTTTTTTTTCTCTCGAGTCCATCTTCTAACTGCTCGAATCTTGATTTTTGAGTGTGTTCAATTCTTTTATTCACGATAAAACTCTAATTATTCTTTGGATTACCCCCAAAAATTTTATGCAAGGTAATGATAATGTTATGTAAAATATGTCATGACTGTACAATGTAATGCAATGCAATCCTAAAATATAAACATGAATGCAGTAAGGTATTGATTCCAAAAGTGATCCCCATAGAATGACGTTCATTGAGGCCAAAAGGTTTCATTATATCAGATATTAGATATTTACAGTTACTAATAAGCTTCAGTGCCTACTTTCTTAACTTCATCCAGTAGTCCGGTCAGCTTGCCTCCGTGGTCCAACACTTGGCCCATGTTCTGACTAAGCCTGCCACCTTGTTGAGCCGCTTTACCTGCTCGGGTAATATCGATCTTCGGGTCTTCATCTATCCCATGCTTAGTCTTTCGCAGCTTGGAAGTTGTCCTCCTTACTTTCCAACTAAAGAGTGTTGGATTGTCATTGCTTCGTCGTAAACTTGTTTCCAAAACTCTTGTTAATGGCTAAGTTATTCTGTAGCTCATCTCTGGAGACTGTCGTACATATTCCCAATTTCCTCAAACTTACCTGATAACAACCTGACTTGATTCTCACTTGACTAGTTTCTCTTCTTCCAATATTCTGAGTCGTCCTTCAACTGAACAACACCGTTCATCTATTCTTTAAATGTGACTCAATCTGATATTCTTAAACACTCAGTAAAGCTTCTGGTGATCATTTTGCAAATTCAATTTTATCCAAGTTATCTCTCTCTTATCTGAGCTGGCTGAACTCGAAAGAATATCCCTCTCCTAGGATGCCCCTATCTTTGATCTTCAAATTTAACTCGCTTGAGTGACCCACTTCGGTATTACTCGAACTTTGTCCTGGATATCGATTCTTCCTCGACTTTGCCCCTCAGGTGATTGTTAGCTCACTATAGAATTGGGGAACTCCGTCTTCGAAACCCAAAATTCTCATCGCGATAAGATCTTGAACTTGTTCCTCAAGGCCCTGCAATCCTAAATGCTGTGACCTAAACTTCCTAAACGGTAACTGCCTCTAGCACGTGTGTCGTAATCTCTCAGATAAGACAGCCTCTCCGCTATAGACTTCACCGAGGTAATAAGGCTCTTCTCGATGAACATTAGGAGTAGTTCGGTGTACCTCACAGGAGTCGAGATGTACTTCTTTTCATTACTTGCTTCTTGTGTTTCTTCTGAACCGAGCTATACTTTTTGAAAGCCCGACTCAGACATACCTTTTGCCTGTTTATTGATGCAGATCATAAAAGGGTTCAACTTGTCGTATTTGGCTGACTTAGAGGTAGAATTCTGACTATCCCTTCTCTATTCTGATCCTTAATCAATTCTTCTTTCGGTTCGATGGATCGCTTACATTTCGTCAAAGTATTCATCTGATTCATCACTTCTTCCCTTTACTTATTTCAACTCTTTCACTTTACTTTGCTCATTACCAGTATTGTGTCTGACCTGAAGTCTTCAGATGGTTCCTCTTATATTGTCTCTGGTCTTGTTCTGGGACAAAACCCTGGATCCGTGCCCTCTAATATCTGACCAGACGACCCTTTGCCAATTAAGAACGATTTCTGAGATTTGAGAAACCACTTCGGGAATCAATACCCAATAAATGGGAGAATGCATGCAAATGCGGTGTTGATTCTTGAACAGTCTTTTAAAATACTTTCAATAGAGAAAATGTCTGTTTGCAAGAAATTAATAATGAATTACAGGAAACACTTGGATTTATTCTGGAGACCTTGACTTCGGAAAGCAAAACCTGTGCTCCACGTCTCGACGTTGTCTTTAAGATGATGGATGACTTTCTCCTCTTATTTTATTCTATGGACTCGTGACGTCATGATCTTTATTTTTGTGGCTTCTGAAAAGGACATCAACAAGTGCATGCATAATGCAGACAAGATCTTTTCTTCTGTATATATGGGTACAAACGAATAATACGTCTAAACAGGGATGGATTCTATCGATCCTAGGGGAGTACTTTAAAACTTTTTGGGGTTTAAATTAAAATTCTCAAGGATCATTTGGTTTAAAAATTTCCCCTTTTTATTATCAAAAAGTTTTAACTTAAAAAATAAAACTTTTAGGTTTTTGTTGTTATTATTATTATTCTGAAAGTTTTAAGAGGGAAAAAGATTCAAAGCAAAATAATAATATTTTTTAAGGAGTTAAATTAAAATCTTTGATATTTTTACAAAAGGGTTAAATGTGAAGATTTAAAATTGGGGTTCTGCGGCCCTGGCTGAATCTTCTGTGTCGCATGTGCCTTACTATCGTACCGTCTTCTTTCTCGATTGGTCTTTGCTCGGCCTAACTTGATACTATAATATTATCGTTTCCGGCAAAGCAGACTTTTTCTATTTTGAAAGCCTTTTAATGTACTGTTCTTGAATCAACACCATGTCATGATATGCAACATGAATGCAAATAAAGGCGTTGATTCCGCTGGTAATCACCATTTCGAACGACTTTCATGTGAACTAAAGGGTCCAGATTACAAAAAGGGTCCACATTACAAAAGGAGTCCCTATTACAAAAAGTCTTAATTACAAAACAAAGTTCTACACATAAGCCCTAGCTCTACCTCCTAGCTCCTCGATAGCTCTGAGCAACTTGATAAACCTTGGTGCTTATTCCATGTCCGGGGTTACGAAAGGTCGGAGAGCCGCGGCTTCAGTAGCTAAGTCATTCTCACGCCTTGTAACTCGTTGTTTGTCCACCATCAGGGTCTTGTGTGTATACTTTGGCACTACACGCTTGCTCGACAATTGTTACCTCAGATCTGTTGATTAATCTCTGACCAATGTCGCACGACTGGATCGATGTCGTCCTTCTTAAGACACATTTTTTCCATGATGAAAGATTTTCTAATCGGGCAAACCATTTGAATCAACGCCTCTATGTAATGTGGATGCAATGATAATGCAACAAAAGTATGTGTAAAATAAAAATAAAAATAAAACACAAAAAGAAATGAGTTAGTACCAGATAAAAATAATAAATACATAAATAAAAGGACAAATTAAATAAGGTAAACAAACAAAACAACCCTTTTATCCCGTCTAAAACACCTAAGGTTATCCGCATGGCTCTAAAGGGGTGGGTTTCTATATGTTCTCTACATGCAGTGTTGGTGCTAGGAGGTACCCGAATTGTCCTTGCTATCCTCTACTAAGAGTAGCAAGGCCCCCGATCATCACCCATTATAGCCTTATTTCAACCGAGTTCAATTCAGGGGGACCCATTCGCTTATGCCTACACGAAGGAACGATATCCTTACGAAAGCATAAGGTACTTGAGCCCCGAAGGTACTTGCTAGGCCTACACGGGAGAACGATATCTCCACGAAAGCATTAGCGTTTCCCCCCACTTAAAAAAGAGGGTTTATATGCCAAATTTTAAATACGTCAAAGTAAACGCGCAATTATAACCGAATATTAGTTTAATAGTCACTTTAATCCAGAATTTCTAATATTAATAAAGCGGTAATTATTTAAAAAGCTCGACTCACTTTATTTTGTTTGAAAAAAAAACAAAAATGGTCCCTAGCGGAGTCGCCATCTGTAGTGATGGCCCTTTCTACGTTCGCTAAAAATTATTTCGCTAAAAAAATGACGTTTCAAGGTATTTGTGGTATTTCGGGTATTAAAATATTTATTCCATGGGGTTTTTAAAAAACTGTAGTTTATTTATTAAAATGGAGTCGCCACCGGTCACTTAGGTAGGCCGGACACCATAAAACCAGAGATTTGGAAACTGTTGGGTTCGGGAGTCGGTTACGGATGGGGAAGGATTAGCACCCCTACACTGCCCAAAATTGGTACTTTAATAATTACCGCCTTATTAATATTAAACTTTCCGGATTAAAGTGACGATTAATTTAAAATTTGGTTATAAGTGCGAGAAAATTTTAAAATGCTCCATTATCCGAGAGTAAACGCCCAACCACCATCACTACGCCTGATACTGGCCCCGTTTACGCTCAGATAAAAGGGCACCGCATTGACAATTTATATTCCATTATGCAACTTAAAAACATGGCAAATAAAAATAAATACAATGCGATAAAAATATAAATAAATACTAACATAATAAAATACTAATCTAAAACATACATACATAAATATTAATCTAACATATAAATAAAAACAAATCTAACATAAATAAAAACATTAATTTAAAATATTCATTTAAAACATAAATAAATACTAATCTAAAATATAAATAAACATACAAACTAAAAAACACAATTTTAAATTAACTACTACTTCATTAAATCATAAAAATTACAACACAAATAAAAAGGAAAGAAAATATACCTAACTAGGAGCTCGGATGATGAACCCCGACTGAACCCCACCGAGATCTACCACGACCTCTCCAAAAATATTAACTAGATCGGACCTAAAATAGGACCCCGATCGAACCGGTTAGGACCGCGGGCACTGCCCCCGGTCCTTGGCTACCCGAGAGCTATGCTCTCTTATTTGGCAAGCCTTGGCCGGCTCTCATTTGTGCGTCCCCCCCCCCCCACCCTATTTCATGCCTTTATATAGGCAATTGGGGTGGGTGTTTGGGTGACGTGGAGCACCCTGCTCCAAGCAATATTTCCTTTTTTTACCTTTTTAATTTAATAATTTTTTATCTTTTTTTATTCTATTATTATTATTTTTTTAAATTTTTCATTAATTTTATATTAATAATATTACTATTAAAATAATACTAATAATACTAAAACCTGGTCAAAAATGAGTAATTACAAATATTAAATTTGATTCGTCATAAAAACATTACCGTGGTGTCTACCAGAATCAAACAAAATCATTTTCTTTAACAAAACATATTTTAGATGATTTAAGAACTTCTAATAATATAAATTTATTACATTGATATCAATTACGGCATCAATTGCTTGTTGTCTTGTGCAGAAGCAAGCAAAAAAAAAAAAGGTTTTCTACCTATGATCTACTTTGAAAGATTTATAACATAGATACACACTTAACATCTTTCTTAGCTATGTATATTTAATGTTTTGAATAAATACCACTAATAGTGATGCTCAAATCTGGATCTAAATAAAATATTTATATTATTTTTACAATAAAGAAAGAAGTAGGAATTTTAATGCATAATAAAATTCATGCACCAACATTTTATTGCCTACTCCATGAGTTGTAATATTAAAATATTATTCTTTTTAACTAAAAAAACCCTAATAAAGCTGAATTAATTCACCAAAAAAATATGCGGTGGAGTTTGTGTTTTTTCTATTGGTTTAATTGATTTCTATTGGTCAAACTCAATTAAAAATATGTTGGTATTATTATTGAGAAAGAATTGACCTTAAAAGCACTGCTAAATCGAAAGACATATATTTGTAACACAAGATAAATGTTAGATTCAATAATTTTACTATAGTCAAGTAAAGTATTAGTATAATAAAAATAATTGAATATAAGTAAACTAAAAAATTACATTTAAATCATGCAATGCTGGTAATCACATTACAATTCACCAAAAGTAACGGTTAATGGACCAATTTTTTTTTTAATTAAAAAAGAGAAACTATAAAATTACATTAGAGCATCGTATCATGTTCTAAAAGAGATAGAAGAGAGTCTGGAGGCACATCAAAAAGAGTCGTGCGATAGTTTAGAAGATTGTCCAGCTTTGCAAGCATGTTGGCCGGTTTAGTTCCTTCACGGGGAGTCCAATATACGGGATTTAGCAGTGGCACATGCAATAGAATTGGAATCAGAACTCGCATGCAAACCATTCAAGCGCGTAATCACCTCTTTACTATCCTATTGAATTAAGAGCCGTTCGAAACCATTATCCCATTCTATTTGTAATCCAATGAGAAGTGCCAGAGTTCCGCATGAAGAGGCTGAGTGATTCCCAAAGTCTTATTGTATCCAAGAATCCAGGAGCCATCATCCGAGCGAAAAAGACCACCCACCGAGTCTACTCCAGTTATTGACGATACAACACCATCAGTGTTTAAGCAGACCCAGCCCGCATCCGGCCTCGACCAACGAGGGTTGGAAATAGGAAGCCGCTCCCTATAGGAATCATTCTCATGACTTTCAGCATAGTACTGTGCCCAAGTCGCACTCTTTTGAAGGATGGATCCCGCTGGAGATAAGCTACCATTAAAGACATAGTCATTTCTGTTTTTCCATATTTGCCAAAGGGAGGAAGTAAAAAACAGGTTCTAAGGGCACCCCCGAAGTTTGGTGAATCCCACGGTATCCTAGATTCGACATCAACCATTCCTTGAAGTTTAAGCTGAAAAAAAGAAGCATGGAAGTTTGAAGGAAGAAGAGTCATCCATACTTCTCATGCAAATCGATAGTCTTTAAGGGCATGGGATACAGATTGAATATCAGATGAGCAACATGGACAATATGGGTGTTGTCCAATTGGATCTTGTCCAATGGATCGACGACATCGTTCCTCGTTATTCATCAACATTCATTTGAAAGATAACCGAAAAAAGTCATAGGCGTTGAGGCACATGCAAACTCCAGATTAACTTCCAACAAGGAGAACGAAGATCGCCATTACTCCCTATCAATGAGGTATAAGCAAATTTCACATTAAAGGAGAGATTATCATTTAAACCCCAAACTAGTTTGTCAGGCATATTAAGTGGATCAGGGCACCGAATGCTCAGTATATGTTGACCCACAGCTGATGTAAACAAAGACAAGAGTTTCCCTAAATCCTAGTTACCAGAGGAATTCATGAGATCCGTGGAGCTAATAATATGAGACGTATCCAAATCATGCAATAAATACAGATGCAAAGTTCCCAACATTGGTACTCATATATCATCAAAGAGATGGACAGATTCACCTATGCCTAGGGACCAAACAAGGCTAGCGCGTAAATCGCCCCAGCCGATGAAATGGCCCTCCAAAGGGGAGTGCAACTTGCACAATAAACTGAGAGAGGACAAGTTTCGGCCATCCTGTATTTCTCACGTAGCAATCAAACCCATAAGGCGTCAATATCAGTCACCAGGGCATAAGCAATCTTTAGGAAAAAGGCCATATTAAAATTAAGGATTCGCCGTAACCCAAGACCACCACAATCCATCGGTTGACACACGGACTCCCAATTAACAAGAGAAATTTTCGACAAAACTGCAGTAGAACCCCAAATAAATTGGCATAAGAGTTTCTCAATATCATTGCAAACCTCTTTGGGAAGCAAAGATGTTTGCATAAAATACACAAGGATGACAGCGAACATGGATTTAGCCAAAGTCACACTACCAGCCATGGAGAGCGTGTGACTAGCCAAACCATTCAATTTAGACTTAATCTTGTCCAAAATAAAATTGAAATCGGAACATTTTACTCGGCTATGTAGAACCAGAACGCCAAGATACTTTCCCAAAGAATCAACACGTTGATATCCCAAAAAGTTACCGATCTCATCCTAAAGAGAGGGATCTGTGTTTGGTAAAAAAATATTTACGTTTTCTGCTTATTAACACGATGCCCAGAATGATTACCGAAAATGCCAAGTACGCTATGAATTGCCTTCGCCTGATATATGTCGACTTTTGCATGGAGAATGAGGCCATCCGCAGAGAAAAGATGGGAGACATGAATTCTATTTTGAACAAACCGAAAGGGCTGCCATGAGCCAGAAGAGATGGCATGATTAATCAGATGACCCAGTCTCTCTATTGCAAGGACAAAAAGGTACGACGACAGGGGGTCGCCCTGACGAATACCTCGACTTGGTAAGAAAGATTGTGACAGACCACCATTCCATTGGACTTGGAAACTAGAATTTGTAATAGAGCTCATGATAATGCGGCGGATACCCAACGAGAAACCAGCGTCTTCCATAGCATCTAATATGAATTCCCATTGTATCCTATCAAAAGATTTTTCTAAGTCCACCTTTATTGTAATCCAGCCTTCCTTGCGTTTAGATAGATGCATGGCATGGATGATTTTCTGGTAAATCATTATATTTTCCATGATGTGCGCCCAGATATGAAGCTAGTCTAGTTCTGATCAATGAGTAAAGGAGAGATTGGTTTTAATCTACGAACAATCACCTTGGATACAAGTTGTAAAGCACTGTACATAAACTAATAGGTCGAAATTCAGCAAAAGATGTCGGGCTATCACACTTCAGAATTAGAACAATTATTGTTCGATTAAGCTCTGGCTCCAACTCACCACCATTAAAGATATCTTGTATCATTCCACAAATTGACGGCCCCACAGTTGTCCATTGCCTTTGAAAGAATTCCGCATGTAAACCATCCCAACCCGGGGATTTTAAAGGTGCCATATCTATAAGAGCAACATAAATTTCATCACTAGAAGGAATAGCATCAAGAGTACTCCATAGTTCTTGAGGAATGCTCGGGAAATTGCCAAAAGTGGGAAACGGTTCAGCTGGTGCATCACTTGCCGCAAAAAGGCATCGGAAAAACTTTACTGTTTCATCTTTTAAAGTGACATCACCTTTACACCATGTCCCATCGCTAAGTTTAAGGGAGTGGATTTAACTACGTTGCCTTCTAGCGATGGCTCGCCTGTGGAAATAGTGAGTGTTCCTATCACCTTGTGAAACCCAATCTGAGCGCGATTTTTGACGCCATAGAGGTTCTTCCTGATCCAAGAGATGCTCAAGATCAAATAAAAGTTATGATTCCAATTTGCTCAAGAAACGAGACGGACGGATACTGAGAGCCATGACAATACGCTTCTTGGTGCCCAAATAGCCAAACAAAGTTTTGTTCCATGTTTCTGCTGCCTTACAAAAGTCACAGATAGTTTCAGTCATTGAAGAACTTTGCACCCAATTGTCCGCAACCATTCACGGCAAATCCTCATCAAACATCTATCCAGAGAAATACCGAAAGGGCGTAAGAGCTCTAAACTGTGAGGAATTACCAATCTGTAAGAGTATTAGACGATGATCGGAGCGCATGCGTGGGAGATGTTGAACAACAAATTCAGGATAAGCTTCATCATAGTAACTATTACAAATAAAACGATCCAGTCTTACCGAAGCGAGACCCCTGGACCATGTAAAAGTAGGGCCTTGATATCCCATATCCCTTAGACCATAATCTAATAACAAATTCTAAAAAGCTTTGCTTGGTCGTAAAGAAGGAGCACAACGCATTCTATCAGTTGTGTGGAGCGTTGCATTAAAATCCCCAAAGAGTATCCAAGGAGATCGAATAGACGCTACAAGACGGCATAGATGGGGCCAAATGAGCTTTCTACTCGATGCAGATGGGCTAGAATAAATAGCTGTAACATATATGGAAGACCCTTCTCTAATGCTTGTAACACGAATGTGGATAAACTGGAAGTGGTTGATGAGAATATTGGAAGAGACTGTATCGTACCAAGCAACCCAAATCCCATCTGAGAAGCCTGCAGCTTCAACCCAATGTGAGTATGGGAATCCCATAGCAGAGATAATAGAGTCAGCTCGACGGCCACTTATTCGTGGTTGCACAAAACTACCACGTCAGGTCTATAATCCCACAAAAATTGTTTGGATGCAGGCAAGAAACAGAGATCACCACAACCTTGTACATTCCATGATAAGATTTTAATATCCATAAAACTGAGTAAAAACAAAGAAGAATAGTGCTTATCATTTTATCATAGCCATTGCCCGTTCTCCTTCCAAGCTATGGTTAGTATTATCCACAACAGCGTCAACAACTCTAGGATTAGTAGGAACCGTGGGGAGAGTGTCAGAACCATCTCCTTTGGATCTGCTGGGATCTGGGGGATCACCCAAAGGGGAAAGCTCAACCTGTTTCTCACCAAGAAGGGAACGTTCAACATGTTTTTCATGCACGACCGCTGAAATAGTGATCTGCACGAAGTTAGGATCAGTATTTTCCTTCATTACAGCCGCATAATGCTTGTCTGGGCAATTTTCCTTAGCATGACCATACCTGCCACAGTGGAAACAAATCACAGGGAGAGATTCATATTCAATCAGTTGAATGTTTCCATTAACAATTATTTTTGAAACAAGAGTCTTGGGGGCTTGGACAGATCAATGGACAATGCCATACGAGCAAATCGGCCTCTCCTTCCCCCATTTCGATTGGTAATCTAATTTAATCACGGAGCCAATAGATTCACCTATCTCCTCAATAATGCTCTTCTTATAGAGGGTCACCGGTAAACCAGGGAGACGAATCCAAATCATTACCTTAGTCGGGAACGGCTTAGAATTAGTAAAGTCTAGAGTCCATTGCTGGACAGTTAGGTAATAGCCAAAAATCGTCCAGGGGCCACCGTCTAAAGCTTGAAGATAATCAGAACTTAGCCAAAAGGTAACAAGAAAATAGTCGTTTTTGATATCCATTAATCGAATGGCTTGTTTAGGTTTCCATAACTCATATATTTTAGTGCGCAGGGTGGTGTAACCATTTCTTCGACTCGACAACTTCACAACCAGGGTCTGATCGAGACTTTCCTCTGCCAAGGATTGAACGTGATCGAATAAATCCATGGAGAAGACTCCATCTACTATAGAACGGGTGACATCGCTTTCTTGAATCTCAATATCGTCATCTTCGAAAATCTCCTTTGTATGTTGCGCATAATCCATATTGTCTTTCATAAGAGAGAGTCTTTATACGAGGCGGCTTTAGAGGCAGCAGCCTCGGAGGGAGAAGGATCATTACCATTTGGACGCCGTTCATCTCCATCGTTCGGGGGGTCTTCATCAAGCGTCCTATGCTTCCTAGGGTTATGGGGGACATCAGCGCTAGGATCAAAGATTCCATTTATAGAGAGAAAACTAGGGTTACGACTATTAGCACTCGAAATTTTTTTCACTTAAATTTTTTTCACCAAAATACACGAGCTAAGATCTTTTATGGGGTTGGTGAATTATTATTGCCGCTTCATCAAAGGATATTCGGCGAGAGCTACATTGATGATAGAGCTCTTAAAGAAGAATAAGTCGTGGGCATGGACACCAAATTTTCAAGAAGCCTTTAAGAATTTGACTAGGGACATCAACGAAGAGTCGATGCTTAGCCTACCTGACCATAACAAGCCCTATAAAGTACACACCGATGCTTCGAACTTCGGATACCGAAAGACGCTACACCGTTCAAGAAAATGAGATGAGTGCCATCATTCATTACCTTAGAGTGTGGCGACACTACCTCCTTGGGTCTAAATTCTTGATCATGACAGACAACGTGGCCATAAGCTACTTCTAAAATCAGAAAAGCTAAGTCCAAAGCAGGCTCGGTGGCAAGATTTCTTAGCCAAAATTGATTATGGCATGCAATATAAGCCCGACAAGGAAAATATGGTCGCCAATGCGCTAAGTCGAAAGGCATAGCTCGCAAACATTAGCCAAGTCACTAGCCCACTACTCAGAAAGATCAAAGAAGGCTTGCAACAAAAGACACTTACCAGAAGTATTATTACCTTGGTAAATGAAGGTAAGACACAACGATTTTGGCTAATCAACAGCCTACTCTACACCAAGGGCAACCGTCTTTATGTAGCAAAGTGGGATAACATACAAAAGGAGAAATATGTGCAAACATGTCTTCTGTGCCAAAAAGACAAGGTGGTCCAACATCAGCCAGTTGGGCTCCTAGACCCGTTGCCAATACTAGAGAAGCCTTATGAAATCGTTTCTATGGACTTCATCACTTGCTTACCAAAGTCTGATGGGTTCGGAAGCATTATAGTCATTTTGGATCGATTTAGCAAATATGCTACCTTCATTGCCACACCAACTGACTACACTACAGATGAGGCAGCAAGGCTCTTTCTCTATAATGTGGTCAAGTTATGGGGTGTCTCAACCAATATCATTAGTGATTGCGATCCACGTTTCACTAGGAGGTTTTTGACTGAATTATTCAAGATGCTCGGGTCTTACTTAAACTTTTCAACAAGCTTCCACCCTTAAAGTGATGGGCAAATAGAGCGTGTCAGTGCCCTCTTAGAGCTCTACTTGAGGCACTATGTGAGTGCCAACCAACGAGATTGGGCCAAGCTTTTGGACGTGGCACAGTTTTCTTATAACTTGCAACAAAGCGAGGCCACCAACTAAAGTCCCTTTCGAGATCATCATGGGATAACAACCAACCACCCCACTCTCTCTGGCCACACGCTATAAAGGGAAGAGCCTAGCATCCTTCAAGTTTGCTAAGTCGTGGCATAAGCAAAATGAGTTAGCTCAAGTGGCACTACACAAGGCTGCTAAAAGAATAAAGAGATGGGCAGATAAGAAACTAAGGCCCTTGGAGTTCAAGGAAGGCGATCTCGTCTTGTTAAAACTTTTCCCAATAATTCAAGACCTTGCAGAAGGTGCATACGGTCCTAGTGCGTAAGTACAAATGACCATTTCCAGTCATCAAGCGAGTGGGCAGAGTATCTTAGAAACTCTAACTTCCACCAAGACTTAAGATTTATCCCGTCTTCTATGTGAGTTTGTTGAAGCCATATCATGAAGACGTGGATGATCCCTCACGAGGGGTTTCCAAGACAACGCCCACAGCCGTAGTTACTTCATTCGAAAAAGAAGTGGATGAAGTGCTAGCCGACCGATTAATTTGAAGGAGGGGCGTACCAAGCTATAAAGAATACTTCATCAAATAGAAGAGTCTGCCCAACACAGAAGCAAGTTGGGAGTCCGAGGAAGCACTTTAGCAATTCAAGGACCAACTCTAACAGTTCAATGAAGGTGTGACGAGGGCATCACAAGCTTAGGTGGGAGAGAATGTCACGACCCGCCAACTTCCACTAAGGTTAATTCAACTTCCTTGGGCATTTTTGAGGCAAACATGAACCAAGGAAGCTTCTAGAATGGCCTAGAGTGGCCTACATTCATCTTAATAATGCCACAACATTCTAGAAGGTTCCAAGAGGTTCTAGCAAAATCTAGACAAATCCGAAAGGTCTTAAAAGACCCTAGAAGACTTTGGAAAGATTAGGACTTCTCTAGAAGTATCTGGAACTCTTTAGATACTTAGGGAGATATATAGATCCTTGTAGAGTTATCTAGAATTCTCTACACTTGTTACTAGGATGATCTAGAATCATCCCTTAAGGAGGTGGAGGCCTATAAATAGGGCCACCCCTTCATTTGCAAACCATATTTCAAGAATCCAAGAATTCCTAAAGCCTTGTAAAGCTCTCTCAAAGCTTAATACAAAGCTTCTTTCTCTTTCCCTTCAAAATCTTTTTAGCCTTCTTGAGTTTTTCCTTTTACTAGCCATTGTGTTTGTGTGAGTTAAGGCTTGTTAGCATAGTTTTGGGAGTGCTAACGCCGCACGAAAAGCTTAAGGAAGTTTAGTCTGTGACAATTAGCTAGAGTTAGCTTAAGGAAGTCATCTTTTTTGAAGACAATTTTGAGGAAAGGGTCGCAAACCCATTTGATCCTAGCATCCACAAAGCTACAGACTAGAAGCAGTTGATGAGGGACTCTGGTGCGAAGAGCCATGGTAATATAAATTTAATTTATTGAATTTAAAAAAGTAATTTAAATTATGACCAAATTCATAAAACATGTAAGTAACGAGGACCAAACATGTAATTATATGAATTTCTATTAACTACCACATCACCTCTCCATTAGGTTTTAACGGTAAATGGCTTGATTGATACCATTTAAGTAGTTACGTGGTTAAAATGAAAAAAATTAAAAAATAGTGGTCATACCGAAACTAGCCCCATGCTTAGTTGGTCATTTGAGTAGTTTACCCTATTCTTTTTCAGTTGAATTTCACCTTACGTCCCAATGTTATAGACTAAAGTTTAAATTACTCCCTAAACTTCAAAATTTTAAATCGACTTTTAAAGTTTGATAGTGTATGCACACCGTGCGACTAATTACTCGAATCTGAATCTCCTAGTAAGGGTGGATTTGTAAAGACCCCTTAGTAGTAACAAGCATACCCAATTTTTTTGGAAAAGCTGCCAAGTTTAGTTTAGTGTGTGAAGGGGAGAAAAAAATATGCATACCCATTCTATAAAAAGCATAAAGAAATCTGCATGCCCATTTTTTGGACCCATTTTTGAGTTTTTGGATTCCCATTGTCTTCGAGGGATAATAACATTTTGTTTTCCATTAAGATCACTCGATAGGTTCATTTTAGTTGTAAAATTTATTGTTAAACATTGGTTCAGATCGTATATGTTTAGAACTATTTATTAATCTATATGTCTTTAAAAATGAACTACGTCATACTTAAAAATTCTTGTCCGTTTTTCTAAATGCATTGGTTTGTCTGATCCTACAGGTGTTGAAATCAAAGCAGTCAATGAAGCATGGAAAAATTAAGATGGGCGTCCTTATTCTCTTTTATTATCGAGTCTGACTGTGGTTTAGTGATGGATTGGATATCTAAAGGCACAACTGTACCGTCAATCTTTGAGTCGGAACATTGTTTTGTAAACAGCTGGGCAGAAAACTATCGTTTAGTTTTCAAATTATATCTCCTGAAGCAAATGAGGAAGCCGATCATCTCGTTAAGTTTGAAATCGACAGATCCGCTCCATTTTTCTGGGTTGAGTCTCTTTAGTCTCGTTTATTTCCTGTAGTAGAATAAAATGTTTATGGTGTGTAAGATGTCAAGTGTCTTTTTGGGGTTCTAAACTGCTTGTATTAGAAAGGTTCTAAGATGATAATCCATTTTATATCAATAAAAATTGGGTACTCTTTTCCCCTTCTGCTAAATAGATTAGAATCGTATTCTTTTCCTGTTTATGAGGGGGTTCAACGAGGACCAAATTCCTATTAAAAAAATTCAATTAGAAAATTTTGAAGTTAATGAATCAATTAAATTTTGATCAATAAGTTGGTAATGTAGTACATTTGATCTCTAATATGAAAATTCCTTGTGGAATGAACATTTTCTTTTAAACTTGTGCTTATAAAATATTGGTTAAATGTATTTGATTTTTATGGAATACATTACTTTTTACTCTTGTATAAAAATGTAGTATATTTGGATATTTAAGATATGTTAAAGGTAATGTTTCAAAATGTAACCCCTTGACCCGGTCTAGTCGCAAGACCGAATCGAGCGAGTCACACAGGGAATATTTGTCACACCCTGAAAATCGGTCTAGTCAGAGTTAGGTTCCGGTGATCAGAATATTGTATCGATTCTGCTTGAATAATGTAATTGCTTGATCCTTGTATCCTATTTTGAAGCAATGAAAATTGATTGGGCTTAACTTAAGTCGCTGGACCTTTTTGTAAAGAATTCAAACTGGAGATATGAAATTCAAGCCAAGCGTATTGATACGATAAGACCAGTATCGGTACGGCCTAACTACCCTTAACTAACTTACTAGATTTGGCTTAGCTGTATCGATACGGGTCTCTGTCAAAATTCATTTTTGTGATCAATTTGTAAAAATTGAAAGTAAGGTGCTGAGTCACCTACTTGCTTGCCACTCGTCACGTGAAATGGTTCAGAAAAGATGATGGATGGTTACCAATTACCTAGATAGTGTAAAAGGGTTATGAAAAGATGGAAATAATTAGGCTTTCCCTTGCCCAAGGGAAAGCTTCCTATTGGCCCTTGTTAAAGTGAGAATTAAGCCTTAATTCCAGCTTCCTTATTAAGGAGTAAAGAGCAAGCCTTCACTTTTGTATTCACCGTAAACCAAACTTGCCCTTTTGATTAAGGAAACCAAGCTAGCACCTCCATTATCATCTTCAACCCTAAGCTCAAGCACATACCCCCCCCATCGACTTCTTTAATTACAAGTTTCTTCCGATCCGATAGTTCCATAGCATATCTATCAATTGGGTAAGTAAAAGCCCTCAATCAATTGGTGGATTCCATGGATATTTGGAGTTCAATTTCTAGTTGAATTGCTAAACCTAATCTTAGGAATAAATATCGACGTTGTTGTGTTGATTATAACAACTCCTTGTGGTTTCTTCCTAGCTCGAGAATTGGAGGAGACCAGTCCATCGTCCCCAACCAAGCCTAGGAACAAATGAGTGATAATTCAGGAGCCTTGAAAGCATCGAAATTCAATGTGAGTGTAGTTGTGTCACGGGATCGGCTAGGTGCCATCCCATTGCATTTGTTTGTGCTTAAAACTTGCATTTTGTGTAAAGGTTCAAGTAGAGCAAACGTATGTGGATTCTAATGGTAAGTGTGGTAAGTTCTCATATTGCTTTGATATGTTTGTAAGCTTATATGTGATATTCGAAATACGTTACATGTGGAAAGTGATATGATTATGTTATGTTATTTGGAGCCAAGGCTCAATTCGTAATCCGATATGATATGGCCTATGGGTACAAGGTAAGTTTTGTGATAAATTATATAACCTTGGACACTTGTGGACATTGGATACAATTGGCATGCCATAGGATTATTTGAGCTCACTATGTAAGGGATTGGACTATGGTCCGGGGCTACGACTTATATGTGGGGAGAAAATGATGGATTGTGTAAGGGACTTCAGAGCTGCGGCTCAAAGCTACGGCTTATCTTTGTTATATGAGGTGTACGGGGAATATGTGTATCCATTGGTTACTATGTCTGTAATACCCTAATTTTGTTCGAGTATGGGTGTGTGTATATAAAAATAAATAAATAAATAATATAATATAATAATAAAAGCCCAATAATAAATATATAAACCCAAAAAATATATAATGTCCATTACATATATAAAAATGTTCCTTTTACAATTCAAAAGCCCAAACTAAATACAAGGCCCAATTGTCAATTGTTTCCCGCCCAAATTACATCAGATTGTACCAAAGAAACACAAATTTGGTTTTGGAGTCCATTTCCCACTCAAACAATGGACATGTGCCAGCATGTTATTGGTTCGTTTCACTTCACAAGGATCTTGGTTTTCTTCTCGCTGACATTAGCCTTGTGACGTCATCAATGACGTCATTCTCCACTACCTATAAACAGTAAAGAGAGAGAAATAGTCAGACTCAATTATGAACACTAATAATTACCATAATTAAATAATAATAAAGAATAGAGAGAGAAAATGGAAATTGGGAAATTTTACCTTCCACATCAGGAGTCGAATCGCCTCTAGCAGCGAAGGTGTCATTGTGGACGTCGGAACATCGCCGGAAGGCCGTCGGAGCCACGAACGGACGCCAAAGAGAATGTCGACCACTTTTATCGAGGTATAATACTCTCAACTCTTTATTTTCCTGCAAGGGAACATCGAAAAAGCATTAGTTCGAACAAAAAATAACAAATGAAATGAGTTTCGGACGGTGTTTTTCTTGAAATCAGTGGCTGGAGATTTTCTTTAAAGGGTAACTGTTGCACGTAATAAGTGCTATGCAATTGTGCAAGTATACACGTCGCAAGTTATATTATAAAAGATATCGTCTCCACAGGGATTGGTGCCACTTCAAGAATCTAATCTCTTGCAGTGTAAAAAGTAAAAGAAAACACAAGTAGAAGATTATAGGAGTTTAACTAATAACTAAACTAGAAAGCAATAAAGTAAAAGAATAGATGAAATCAAGTGAGAGAGAATAGGCCAGGTTATCGTGAGTTGAGGAGTGATAGCTGATTGGATCGTCTTGGTAAAAGAGTGCAAGGGCAACTCAGTTGTCGTGGCAACTTGCACAACGGGGTTGCCTTGGCAACTAATCGATGGTTGCCTGGGCAACTAGTTGGGCAACTACTTGGGCGTCTGGGCAGCAACTTCAAGGTTCGGAAGAGTGTTTTTCAATGGTTTCTTCTTATCCCTAAGTCGAAACTCTAGCTACTTGTGCATGCCTTGATAATACATCCCTGCGTGAATCAAGGGTGAACAACAACCAATCTTGCGCTCTTCTTAGCCGTTGAAATCCTTAACTTATTCCTAAGCCGGATTAATATTCAGCATCAATAGATTGAATAAAGATCATATTCATTTGTTTCTTGAATCTAACTCTCCCGACATTAGATAAATAGATGAAGTTACGAGATCCCCTCCCAATTCACTCGCAAACAAGAATAAGAACCAAGAATGAATAAACCTTGACTAGAAAATTGCAAACTCTTATTACCTAAACAAAATCCAATTGTTTCTCACAACCACAAAACACAATAACCATAGCCAAATAGATTTAGTTCATGGCTAGGTTCCAAAGAAACAAAAGATAAAGAATTCCTAGCATGAACCTAATTGAACAAGAAAGAAAAAAATGAAGGATGGATGAAGCCTTCTTCTCGAGATCCCCCCTTAAAGCTTGTCGAAAATTCTCTCTCTCTCCCCCTTGGAGTTGTCGAAATTCCTCTAATTTATAAGGCTAGGTCAAAGTCATTCTTTGAGGAGGAAGTTGAGTTGGAATTAAATTATCTTTAAAGAATATAATTCTTTATTATAATTATATTCCTTCTAGAACTTTTCCTATCTTCTTGGAATTTAATTCTTCTTTAACCTCTTCATGGAAATCAAACTCCTTTGGGATTTAGCTTTGCTCCACGTCATCTTGGGCTTGTCTAGTCATCAATTTTGACTACCATATCACCTTATTCTTTGTCGACAATTGCCCTGGCAACTGGCTCGACATCTCCTTCATGCATTGCCCTGGCAACTAGTTCGGCATCTCATTCATGCATTCCCCTGGCAACTAGCTCTAGCCTTGCTTTGGCTAGTGATTCTGTACATACACACAAAACACACCAAAGCAGCATCTTTTCCCACAAAAACAACCAAGTTATGCAATCAAGTTCAACCATGGAAGGAAACATGGATTAATGCACGAATGACTAATTATTTAACTAATATGAGCCTAAGTCTAACAATAATATGAGCAAAAAGGGTAGGAAAAATAGTACTTTTGAACACTTATCACACCCCCAAACTTGAACTATTGCTTGTCCTCAAGCAATGCAAACTAGTAATTACCTGCCAAGACTTCAATTTTCACAAACTTAGCTTTGAACTTGATTTCAATTCTCAGAACCGGGGCACAAAGTATGATTGGCTTTTCATTTTTTCGAAAAACTTAGGAGTTAATCGGAATCAAACTATAATGCTTGTGAGTGTGTACCGAGTTGCGTTGAAGTTGATTTTTTGGATTCCATGCAAACAAGAGGTTTTCAAATTACTTCATTGGGTTCTTTTAACATGTTTTAACTAGAGCCGGTTTTGGGCACCTCCAGTGATCAATTTTTAGTTTTCTTAAGTTAATTGATTTATTCGACTAGAGCCATCAGGCACCTCTACCGATCAATTTTTTAGCACATACTAGAGCCAATTTTGAGCACCTCTAGCGATCAATTTTTTAGCACATGTTATAGCCAATTTCGGGCACCTCTAGCATTCATCCAATTTTTATTCTAATCCCCCAATTTTTTTAACTATCAACCTAAGTTCACTAGAATTCCTTAAATCAATCAAACCACAAAAGTGTTTCATCAAAATTTAGCATCATAGTAAAATTCTAAGTGTTTCCACGGTTATCCTAGAAAAAAATTTCTATCAATTAAGTGCATTGGCAAAGTCATCATCGAATATTCATCAAATCTAGGCAATTCTTGTTCCAACTAAAGGCATGGCAAGCAATTTATGTATCCTAAATGCAATACTTAAGATGAATGCAACTAAACATGGTAACTAACTAATAACAATCCCCCCCAAACTCGAGTGAGGCATTGTCCTCAATGCATGCAACGAAGAAGAATAAATCTAAAGAAAAGTAAAATGCAAACGAGGACTTACTCCGAGAGTTCGTCGTCGTGGATGATTAGTTTCCTTTTGGTCAGTGTCTTGATTTTCTTACTTGAACGCGATGGTTGTTTCCTTGTTGCCGATGGTGGAATCGACCCTCGTACGGGGTTTTCCTTATCGTCTCCTTCATCAATGTCATTGACTTTTCGCTTGAAGGATTCGATTGGTGCGGTCTTTGTTGGTGCAATGGAGGAATCGTCCGATTCTGAAAAATCAGACAATGATTCCGTACGAGTTGATTCGGGCATAGGTGCTTTACCTTTGGCTTTTGCAGTGATTGTCGGGACGTCTTTAGCTCTGGTTGCCGTGGCATCTTCAGGGTTGGTTGCCGTGGCATCTTCATGGTTGGTTTTCGTGGCATCTGCTTGGGCAGGCGCGGTGTAGGTTGTTGCGGCATCATCTGTTGTGGTTGCCGTGGCAAGGATCTCGGCCGGAAAGATTGGTAACGACACACGACTGTCCGGGTACTTTTCTAGGATGACTTGGGTGATGGCATTGTTGTGCTCCTTCATGTACCGCATGAACATTAGTTGTCGGTCTTCAATTTGCCTAAGGTGGCTCGCCAATGGTTGCAAGAGTGCCTCAAAGTGTCCCGGGGTTGATGGTCGATTTGCCCGGGCATTAGGGGTTGCCGAGGCGGCAGGGTTTTTTTTTTAGGGCAAGTTGGAGGCTTTATATAAGCCTTAGATTCAGCCCATTAATTTCCTTGTTGAAGATGTTTTCCTTCTTCAATCAAAATTCCTCTTTATCTTGAACTTTTTTCCTACAATTCAAAGACAAATCAAATAAGGATTAAAATTAAAGATAAATTAATAAAAGAAAATAAATAAAGATGTGTAAAGGGATTCTTAAAAAGATAAATATGAAAGATGTAGTTTTAATCTTAAAGAAAATAAATCTATCCTAAAAAGAGCAAATAATCGAAAATAAAAAATAAAAAAAAATTAATTAGTTCGAAAAAAAAATAAAGTATCGAAAGGAGAGCATGCTCATGCATCTCCTAAGGTGACCACTTCTTTGTTACGTTCCACATGGGCACCATTGTAGTGCTTTGATCTTTGTCCATTAACTTTGAATTCATGTTTGTCAGTGATGGACTTGATTATCACGGCACTATGGGAGAATGGTTTGACAACTTCGAATGGTCCTGACCATCTTGATTTCAGCTTTCCTGGGAAAATTTTTAGCTGAGAATTGATAAGAGAACTAGTTGCCCTGGCATGAATTGCCGCGGTAATAGTTTCTTGTCATGCCATTGCTTTGTTTTCTCCTTGTAGATTCGTGCATTGTTATAGGAGAGTGCTCGAGATTCTTCTATCACGTTGAGGTCCAACAAACACTTTTGTCCGGCACTTTCCCAATCCATATTTACGGTCTTGATTGCTCAATATGCCTTGTGTTCGATTTCCACCGGTAGATGGCATGTTTTGCCATAGACAAGTCGGAATGGGGACATACCTAAAGGTGTTTTGAATGCAGTGCGATATGCCCAAAGTGCGTCATCTAGTCTTAATGACCAATCCTTCCTAGAGGGATTTACAACTTTCTCGAGTATACCCTTCAATTCCCGGTTGGAAATTTCTGCTTGCCTATTGGTTTGTGGGTGATATACCGTGGCAATCTTGTGTGATACGCCGAAGCGTTGCAACATCTTGGCAATAAGTCTGTTGCAAAAATGCTTGCCTTCATCACTGATAATTGCTCTCGGCATCCCAAACTGTGTAAATATGTTTTTCTACAAGAATCGTTGCACGGTCTTGGAATCGTTGTTGGGAACTGCAGCTGCCTCAACCCATTTAGACACGTAGTCAACAGCAAGTAGAATGTAGAGGTTGCCGAATGAAGATAGAAAAGGTCCCATAAAATCGATCCCCCATACATCGAACAATTCCACCTCGATGATGTTTTGGAGCGGCATTTCATGTCGTCTAGATGTATTGCCCGTCCTCTGGCAATGATCACAATGCTTGTAAAAGTTTTGGGCATCTTTGTACAGTGTTGGCCAATACAAACCGGATTGCAAAACTTTGGCCGTGGTACGAGTTCCTCTAAAATGTCCTCCATAGAGTGAAGAATGGCATTACCGGAGTACATTCTGCTGCTCCTCTTCAGGGACACATTGGCGTATAACCTGATCTGTACATTGTTTAAACAAAAGAGACTCGTCCCAAAAGTAATGCTTAGCATCATGGCGGAACCGCTTCTTCCCTTGGTGAGTAAGACCATAAGGTAAAATACCACAAACAAGGAAATTAACTAAATCCACGTACCAGGGTATTGCCAAGGCAAGTGATGTCGTGGCGACTGCTCCCAAAATTACCAAGGTGTGTACGTCTAGGGTTACCGAGGCATGCACGTCAAGGGCTGCCGAGGCATCGAGGGTTGTCGAGGCATGCACATCCATGGTTGTCGAGGCGTGTGCGTCAAGGGCTGCCGAGGCATCAAGGGTTACCGAGGCATGCGCATCCATGGTTGCTGAGGCGTGCACGTCAAGGGCTACCGAGGCGTCGAGGGTTGCCGAGGCATGCGCATCCATGGTTGCCGAGGCGTGCATGTCAAGGGTTGCTGCGGCGTTGAGGGTTGCCGAGGCGTGCGCGTCCATGGTTGCCGAGGCAACTAAAAGTTGCTCATCCATGAATGCATCGCATATCTCTAGATCCGTGTCCTCCTCCCTATTGCGTTCTAAACGTGATAAGTGATCGACCACTTGATTTTCTATTCCTTTCATGTCCTTAATTTCAATATCAAATTCTTGTAAAAGTATTATCCAAGGAATCAAACGAGGTTTGGCATCATTTTTAGCAACTAGATATTTAGTTGTCGAATGGTCCGTATGAATAATTACCTTTGTACCAATCAAATAGGATCAGAACTTGTCAAATGCAAAAACTACAACTAGTAACTCTTTCTCCGTTGTTGTGTAATTCACTTGAGCACTATTAAGAGTTTTAATAGCGTAGTATATCACATGGAAGGTCTTACCTGTGCGTTGGCCTAGGACTGCTCCTACCGCAAAATCACTTGCATCACACATGAGCTCAAAAGGTAGCATCCAATCTGGTGGAACGACAATGGGTGCCGAGGCAAGCTTTTCCTTTAGGGTTTTGAATGCTTGGGTGCAAGAATCATCAAAATCGAAGACTTTATCCTGTTCAAGCAAATTGCGCAAGGGTTTAGTGATTTTAGAAAAATTATGAATGAACCTCCTGTAAAAACCTGCATGTCCAAGAAAGCTTTGAATTCCTTTAACCGAACTTGGTGGGGGTAATCTTTCGACCACGTCCACCTTGGCTTTGTCTACTTCAATTCCCTTGGATGAAATCTTGTGGCCGAGCACTATTCCTTCATCTACCATAAAATGGCACTTCTCCCAATTGAGGACTAAATCAGTTTCTTCACATCTTGCCAACACCTTCTCTAAATTACCAAGGCAGTTGTCAAAGTCATTACCAAAAACAAAAAAATCATCCATGAAGATCTCAAGGAAGTCTTCGACCATGTCTGAAAAGAGTACCATCATGCATCTTTGGAAGGTTACCGGAGCGTTACACAATCCGAACGGCATCATTCAGAAAGCATAAGTATCGTATGGGCATGTGAAGGTTGTCTTTTCTTGATCTTCTGGTGCTATGGAAATTTGATTGTAACCTGAATAACCATCAAGAAAACAACAAAAGGGTTTACCTGCAAGACGATCAAGCATTTGATCAATAAAGGGTAATGGGAAGTGATCTTTCCTAGTGGCTTTGTTTAGCTTTCGATAATCCATACAAACCCTCCAACCGATCACAGTCCTGGTTGGAATGAGTTCATTGTTTTCATTACTTACCACCGTTATACCTCCATTTTTCGGTACACATTGTACTGGACTTACCCATGTACTATCAGAGATAGGGTATATAATGCCGGCGTCAAGCCACTTGATGATTTCTTTCATTACAACCCCTTTCATGGCATGATTCAGTCTCCTCTGAGCCTCAATTGAAGGTTTGTGATCATCTTCCAACAAAATCTTGTGCATGCACACTGTCGGGCTAATTCCCTTCGAGTCGGCAATTGTCCACCCTATTGCCTTCTTGTGTAGCATCAACATTTTGATCAGCTTCTTTTCCTGCTCAGGCTGTAACTTAGAAGAAATAATTATAGGCAATGTATTATCGGTTCCTAAGTATGCATATTTTAGTTGCTCTGGCAACTGTTTCAACTCAAGAATCGGTGGTTGTTCAATAGAGGGCTTTTCGAGCTTATCTTCCTTACCTGAGTAATCCAGTGGTTCAAAGTATGTACCTGGTCGATAGACTAGCCAATTTGTCTCTTCTTTTTGTTCCTCATTGATCGGTTCTTCATACTCCTCAGGTTCCTCTTGATCGGCAATGTAGTTGCCAAGGCAACTAAATTCCTCGTCGAAATTAAACTCCGCCGTGGCATGAAGAAGTTGGCATTCTTCTGGATCATCGGCATGCCTTAGTGTTTGGAACACATTTAGTTTAACTTGTTGGTCATTCACTCTCATTGTGAGTTCTCCCTTTTCAAGATCGATCAAGGTTCTCCCTGTTGCTAAGAATGGTCTCCCGAGAATGATAGGTGCATGCTCATCTGCTTCACAATCCAAAACAATAAATTCAGCGGGAAAAATAAATTTATCAACTTTTACCAGTATGTCTTCGATTTTTCCCTCTGGATGCACATAGGATCTGTCGGCTAGCTGTAGCATAACTGTTGTAGGTCTTGCCTTCTCGATTCCTAGTTTCTGGAAAACCGATTTAGGCATCAAGTTTATGCTAGCCCCAAGGTCGCATAATGCTTTCCCGATATAGTGGTTTCCAATGGAACAGGGTATTATGAAACTTCCAGGATCCTTCAACTTGGGTGGCATACGATTGTGCAACATGGCCATGCATCCCTCTATTGTGGCAACTGTTTCAAACTCTCCTAGCCTTGTTCTCTTGGACACAATGTCTTTAAGGAACTTTGCATAGTTCGGCATTTGTTCAATTGCTTCCACCAATGGCAAGTTGATGTGGACTTGCTTTAGGATATCAAGAAACTTCTTGAATTGATATTCTTGCTTTTGTCACTTCAACCTTTGTGGGAATGGTGGTGGGAGTCGGATATCTTCGATCCTTTCATTGGTTTGGAACCTCATTGACAGCATTGCTGGGACAACTGGAGTTGCCAAGGCATCATCAACTGGGGTTGCTGAGGCATCCTTATCGCCGGTTGACGAGGCATGCTTATTGTCGGTTGCCGATGCATGCTTATTGCTGGTTGCCGAGGCATGCTTATTGTCGGTTGCCGAGGCATTTCCTGGTTCATCCTTTGAGGTTTTGCCGCTGGGTTTGTTTTGATCTTTTTGTGGAGTTTTGTTTGGTGAGCGAGCTTGAGCCTCTTTAAGTTGTTGGCCACTTCTAGTGGCGATCGCCTTACATTGCTCATGACCAGTTCCTCTTGCGACTTCAGCATCGCTAGGTAAACCTCCTTGTGGTCTAGTATTCAGGTTTTGAGCAAATTGTCTGACTTGATTTTCCAATAATTTGATTGCCGCCTCTTGGTTTTGCAATCTCATCTCGGTCCTGTTAATAAAAGCATCAGTTCTTTTTATGAAGTTACTATTCTCAACCATGTAAGATTCAGTTTTCAACATAAAAGCATTGAGAGGATTTTCCAAAGAACTAGATGTTGTCGGTTGTTGCTGCGACAACTGTTGTCGTGGCATATTCTGCTGGAATCCCGATGCTTGTGCATTTTGATTGTTCTGGTTTAGAGCATTGTTGGGATTACTCCATGAAAAATTCGGGTGCTTCTTCCAAGCTGGATTGTATGTATTGGACATCACATTGTTGTTCCGGTTGTAATTCCCCACATAGATGCTAGATTCTGGATTCTGCATACATTCAGAAGAATCATGGTTACCACCACATAATTCACAAAAGGAATCCATTACCTTGACCTTATGTGTGTTGTTTGGTTTCTGCATGTTCTGGACCATCTTGGTTAAAGTGGCCAATTATGCCGAAATTGAGTCTGATGATCCTAGTTCATGTATTGTGGCTTGGCGTCTAACTCCTCATCTTCTAGTGTAGGGGAATTGATAATCATTCTTGGCCATCCTGTTTAGAATTTGCATTGCTTCCTCCGGCGACTTATCTAGGAGTATGTCGTTTGCCGAGGCGTCTAGCATCATCCTTGTTGGTGTATTCGCAGCATTGTAAAACATTGTTACTTGTGTCCACATTGGGAATCTGTGTATGGGGCATTTGTGTAGAAGTTCTCTGTATCGCTCCCAAGCCTCGTACATGGATTTATCATCTGCCTGCCGAAAAGAAGTAATATCGTTACGAAGCTTATCAGTCAAATTTGTAGGATTAAACCGAGCAAGGAAATCACAACAAAGATCGGTCCAAGATCCTATTGATCCGGCAGGAATGCTATTCAACCATGCTTTCGCCATATACCTCAGTGAATAGGGGAATAATCTTAATCGTAAAACATCGGGGGTGACTCCGTGTATTTTGAATGAGTTGCAAATCTCGAGGAAAGATTTAAGATGTTGTCGTGCATCTTCAGTTGCTGAGCCGCCAAATTGAACAATTGTGTTGATCATATTAAACATCACCGGTTTCAACTCAAAGTGGTCGGCTTCAATTTCAGGTGTGACAATTCCTGGATTAAGTCCATCAAGATCTTCTTCAAGATAGTCTCGAATAGTTCTGTTTCGTGCAAGAATCACTCCTCATTCTGCTGGAACATCTTAATTCATATTGCCGTCTTGATTAGCCATTGCTACTCTTAACCTTCGTCTGAGTCTTTGTAAGGTTCGTTCGATTTCTGGATCAAAGGGATATTCTGGTGTGATCGGTCTCGCCCTGGTCATATACCAATGCAAGACCAAAGTTTATTAACCCTTTGAATCTTAAACAAGAAAAATAAAAAGAAAGTGCAAGAAAATAAAAACAAAGCCGCTATTGCCAATCCCAAGCAACGACGCCAAAAACTTGTTGCGCGTAGTAAGTGCTACGCAATTGTGCAAGTATACACGTTGCAAGTTATAGTATAAAAGATATCGTCTCCACAGGGATTGGTGCCACTTCAAGAATCTAATCTCTTGCATAGTAAAAAGTAAAAGAAAACACAAGTAGAAGATTATAGGAGTTTAACTAATAACTAAACTAGAAAGCAACAAAGTAAAAGAATAGATGAAATCAAGTGAGAGAGAATAGGCCAGGTTATCGTGAGTTGAGGAGTGATAGCCGATTGTATCGTCTTGGTAAAAGAGTGCAAGGGCAACTCAGTTGCCGTGGCAACTTGCACAACAGGCTTTCCTTGGCAACTAATTGATGGTTGCCTGGGCGACTAGTTGGGCAACTACTTGGGCGTCTGGGCAGCAACTTCAAGGTTCGGCAGAGCTTTTTTCAATGGTTTCTTCTTATCCCTAAGTCGAAACTCTAGCTACTTGTGCATGCCTTGATAATACATCCCTGCATGAATCAAGGGTCAACAACAACCAATCTTGCACTCCTCTTAGCCGTTAAAATCCTTAACTTATTCCTAAGCCGGATTAATCTTCACCATCAATAGATTGAATAAAGATCATATTCATTCGTTTCTTGAATCTAACTCCCCCGACATTAGATAAATAGATGAAGTTACGAGATCCCCTCCCAATTCACTCGCAAACAAGAATAAGAACCAAGAATGAATAAACCTTGACTAGAAAAGTGCAAACTCTTATTACCTAAACAAAATCCAATTGTTTCTCGCAACCACAAAACACAATAACCATAGCCAAACAGATTTAGTTCATGGCTAGGTTCCAAAGAAACACAAGATAAAGAATTCCTAGCATGAACCTAATTGAACAAGAAAGAAAAAGATGGAGGATGGATGAAGCCTTCTTGTCGAGATCTCCCCTTGAAGCTTGTCGAAAATTCTCTCTCTCTCCCCCTTGGAGTTATCGAAATTCCTCTAATTTATAGGGCTAGGCCAAAGTCCTTCTTTGAGGAGGAAGTTGAGTTAGCATTAAATTATCTTTAAAGAATATAATTCTTTATTATAATTATATTCCTTCTAGAACTTCTCCTATCTTCTTGGAATTTAATTCTTCTTTAACCTCTTCATGGAAATCAAACTTTGGGATTTAGCTTTGCTCCACGTCATCTTGGGCTTGTCTAGTCATCAATTTCAACTACTATATCACCTTATTCTTTGTCAACAATTGCCCTGGCAACTGTCTCAGAATCTCCTTCATGCATTGCCTGGCAACTAGGTCGGCATCTCCTTCATTCATTGCCCTGGCAAATGGTTCGGCATCTCCTTCATGCATTGCCCTGGCAACTAGCTCTAGCCTTGCTTTGGCAAGTGATTCTGTACATACACACAAAACACACCAAAGCAGCATATTTTCCCACAAAAACAACCAAGTTATGTAATCAAGCTAAACGATGGAAGGAAACATGGATTAATGCATGAATGACTAATTATGTAACTAATATGAGCCTAAGTCTAACAATAATATGAGTAAAAAGGGTAAGAAAAATAGTATTTTTGAACACTTATCAGTAACGGTAGAGACATAGAGGGTTTTAGGTTCGGGTAGCTAGGTTTAGTTTTTAGGGTTCAAAAATCAAATTTGGGGACGATTTAGCATTTTGGCCAGTGGCCAAAAATCACCTCACGGCGGCCGGCCAGAGGTGAGTGGGGGACGACGTTCATCTGTGGTGGCCGATGAACAACTGGTTACCAGAGTTCAGCTGCTTAGGATCTAGGGGCGGAGTTGGCGGCAGAGCCATGCTGGGAAATTCATGTTCATCCGAAAATGGATGAACACCATCCCAAAAGTGTGAACTTTGATTCATTTGGGTAATGCTTTCTGGAAATGTGGTGTTAGGATTAAAAGGATTTTGAGTAAGGGCCGAGTTAGAGAGTGAGTGGAGAAAGGGGAAAGTGACTGAGTTGAAATCGGAAAGGGGCTTTATAAGAAAGCCCATACGATGTCGTTTTGAGCCGGGTATGGGGAGGATTCGCTCGTTTATCCGATCCAGATATAGGGTACGCGCCTTTCTTTTCATTTTTCTTAGTTTGAGCATTAAATTTGTAAATCCTTTCATTTCGGTTACTCTTTGTTTGTAAATTGGCACTCGAATTTCAATTTAATTTGGTCTATTTTCCTAATTGCTTTTAATTTAATTAATTGTTTAAATTATATGTATGTTTGCATATTTAAAAATGAGCATATGGTATAATTGTTACGGTGATTAATGGGATGAGTCGATATCGGTCGATGGTGTGAAAACACTTCCTGATATCGAATTCTAAAAACCAGCAAGTGATTCCCCACTCTTCTTTGATCCATCTTAGGACCGAGTGGCAGCCTCGACCCGAGCGAAAGTGCGATGTGTCTGGAAACTCGGGATCGTAAATGGATTCGAGTACAATTCTGGTCGCCTCTTTCATGATCTTTTCTATAGGTAGAACTACTGTGAGCGGTCTAAACTTCGACCCTTATTTTTTTCTTCATATTGTAAAGAGAAGCAAAGCCCGTTTTTTGCTCCCTTTATTAATAATCAAGGGCCCTCCTGCCGTCGTTTCAGTGACTCATAGGGCTTCCCTCAGCTTAGTCTTTTTGGTTCTTGAGAATGGTCGCCACCTCTCCCAGGACCAGAATGATTATCCCTGCCCGACGGGTCTACATCCATCCCTGAATGTCATCGGGTTACATCCAGGCGGTACTTGTTCTATTATCTACAATGACCCTGAAAGGATGAGTGTAGTTCACGAAGTGAACAGAACGCTTTTAGTCTTTGAAGAAAGAGGATAAAATCTGTTTGGCGACGAGACACCCTGGTTTTCCTTTTTGTTTTGTTGTTTAGTCTGGGGATGTATGTTAAAGGGAGACTTTATGTTCCCCCTCCACCCTCTATTTAGTAGTACTATTAGTGTGTCTTCCTCTCTTTTTTTAAGTATGAGTTGAGAGTCAAAGGAATAGCTCCAGAGTGCCTACCTGATTAGAGCCTTTGCGCCTTTCCTAGTTCTAAGCTTGCAGCTCAACGCAAGAGCAAGGTAACGCGCGTTCTTTCGTTCATTAGCTAGGGCTTTGCGCGCTCATGTCCCTCTATTTCTCAGAGATGAATTGAAGAGGCACCATCCATCCAACAAGTAGGCTAGAGTCTCGGACGGCCACCCTGCGAGAAGGTTTAAGAATCCTTAGAGCTTCATGCTATCTCTTCCCTCTGACGAAGAAGTTAAAAGAAGAGACTAAGTAGCATCCATTGCCTGGCCTATGATATTATGATATATGGATCACCTTTCGAAGTCGACAAAGGTTAGTTCATCACATAAGTACGCTCTCGAATGACCAACCTCTTTCGTCAGGTGTAACACATTCAATCAAGGTTAAAGTTTCCTCATTCTTGCTTGACTGAACCCTCCAGTCACGATCAACAGAGAGAGATTCATGGTCGGGGAGGAGAAGGCTTTCTCCGTTGAACAAAATCCTTTCTTCTTTAAAAGGGGATCATCTACCTCTTGCGAGCGCTTTAAAGCGGTTCAAAATAAAGAGCCTTTTAGACACACTCATCAGAGGCTTTGGACGAGAAGTTGGAGTCCAATCCTTCTTTGTTTGAATAAGGATACACCGGATCCTGGGGGAACCTCACAAAGTTTGATGGAAATGCTGCTCACCTAGATGCCGTGTTGGTGCATATGTTCCACGTGCTTCTCACTTAGTATAAATAATTAGAGCCTTTTAACTTAGGTTCTTTAATTAATTTAAATAATTAAAATAGATGAGATCATTGTAGAAAATAAATGATTATTAAATGGAAACATTAATGTTCTAAGTTGATTAGTATCTTATTGTAATGAGATGTTAATCATGGGGTATTTTAGTGAGACATTTAATATTTCATTTGAATTCAAAATGTGTAATTACATAGTTAATTAAAATTGAATAAGGATTAGGTTTAATAGTTAGAATCATTAAGTAATTAGGAATATTATCGATTTAGGGCTTAATATGGATAATGCCCAAGCATTTGAGTGTTATCACATAAACCCTAAATTCAATAATATTCATAGATTCTTTAACTAATTAATTGGAGCCCTAATTATGTTTGAACTTAAAATTGAAAAGAAAATAATTGGACATGCATTAAAAAACTTTTTTGTGTTGAGATACATTTTTAAATATGAATTGAAGTATCCTAAAGTAACTGGATATTTCAAAAATTATATTCGCTAAAAATGTTTTTTTACAAAAGGATATCTCCATTTGGAACAAAAATTCAATTAACGATTAAGGAATTAATTAAATTCAAATTATCGTTTGAAATGCCAAAATGCCACGTGAAATTAATAAGGTACTGATAACAGGCGTTTGTGGGGGTGCTAATCCTTCCCCACACGTAACCGACTCCCGAACTCAAATTTTAAGAAAAAGAATCTCTTGTTGTTTTATGGTGTTTGGTCTACCAAAATGACCGGTGGCTACTCCAAATTGAATTTCAAGAATTAAAATATAAAACCCTAATTTTCAAGATTAAATGAAAAAATGGACAAAAACCCTAATTTTCAAAACCCTAATCGTCAGGCTATTTTCTACACTCGATTTTAAAAATGGTCGCGATGACTTACTTAGCGACTCACTACTGGGATGAAATTGAGAGTCAGGCTTAATTAATCAATTTCACGTGCCATTTTGAGCAATAATCCGAGTTTAATTTTTCCAAGAATTGTTGGATGAATTTTCAGGAAAAATGGAGGTAGCTTTTGTGTATGATATATATGTCATTCATGCATAAGCCCTCTACCGAGCTTTTCACCCTTAAGTGGGAGAAAGACATGATCCGAGGCTCTCCACCTCCGTTCGAAATTTTGTCTTTCTTCCGATATACTAACTGATAAGTGTTCAAAAGTACTATTTTTCTTACCCTTTTTACTCATATTATTGTTAGACTTAGGCTCATATTAGTTGCATAGTTAGCCATTCATGCATTAATCCATGTTTCCTTCAATCGTTGAGCTTGATTACATAACTTGGTGATTTTTGTGGAAAAGATGCTGCTTTTTGTGTGTTTTTGTGTGTGTATGTGCAGGATCACTTGCCAAAGCAATGCCGAGCTAGTTGCGAGGGCAATGCATGAAGGATATGTCGAGCTAGTTGCGAGGCGGTGCATGAAGGAGACGCCGAGCCAGTGGCCATGGCATTTGTCGACAAAGACCAAAAGCAATATGGATGTCGAAATTCATGACTTTACAAGCCCAAGATGACATGGAGCAAGGCCCAAGCCCAAAGGAATTTGATTGCCATGCAGAGATTAAAGAAGAATTAAATTCCAAGAAGATAGGAGAAGTTCTAATAGGAATAAAATTATAATAAAGAATTATATTCTTTAAAGATAATTTAATTCCAACTCAAACTCCTCCTCAAAGAAGGACTTTGGCCTAGCCCTATAAATATCAAGGAGATTTCGACAATTCCATAGAGAGAACAAGAGGGAATTTCGACAAGACCAAGAGAGGAAGCAAAGGGGAATTTTCGACAAGCTTCATCTTTTCTTCCTTGTTCGATTGGGTTCATGCTAGGGATTGTTTATCTTGTGTTTCTTTGGAACCTAGCCATGAACTAAATTTACTTGACTATGGTTATTGTGTTTTGTGGTTGTGAGAAACTATTGGTTTTTGTTTAGGTAATAAGAGTTTGCACTTTTCTATTTCAAGGTTTATTCATTCTTGATTCTTATTATTGTTTGCGAGTGAATTTGGAGAGGATCTCGTGATTTCATCCATTTATCTAATATCGGGAGAGTTAGATTCAAGAAACGAATGAATATGATCTTTATTCAATCCAATGATGGTGAAGATTAATCCGGCTTAGGAATAAGTTAAGTATTTCAACGGCTAAGAGGAGCGCAAGATTGGTTGTTGTTCACCCTTGATTCACTTGAGGATGTATTATCAAGGCATGCACAAGTAGCTAGAGTTTCGACTTAGGGATAAGAAGAAACCATTGAAGAACGCTCCGCCGAACCTTGAAGTTGCTGCCCAGTTGCCCAACTAGTCGCCCAGGCAACCATCAATTAGTTGCCAAGGCAACCCCGTCGTGCAAGTTGCCACGGCAACTGAGTTGCCCGTGCACTCTTTTACCAAGACAATCCAATTGGCTATCACACCTCAACTCACGATAACCTGGCCTATTCTCTCTCAATTGAATTCATCTTTTCTTTTACTTATTTGCTTTCTAGATTAGTTAAAACTTCTATAATCTTTTATTTGTGTTTTTACTTTTTACGATTGCAAGAGACTAGATTCTTGAAGTAGCACCAATCCTGTGGAGCGATATCTTTTATACTATAACTTGCGGCGTGTATACTTGCACAATTGCGTAGCACTTATTACGCGCAACAAGTTTTTGGCGCCGTTGCGGGATTGGCAATAGCGACTTTTTGTTTTACTTTCTTGCACTTTCTTTTTATTTTTCTTGTTTAAAATTCAAAGGGCTAACAAACTTTGGTTTTGCATTGGTATATATGACGTATGAGACCGACTTCACAGAATATCCCTTTGATCCGAAATCGAGCGAACCTTACAAAGACTTAGGCGAAGGATAAGAGAAGCAATGGCAAATCAAGGCGGCAATATTAATCAAGATGTTCGGCGGGAGGAGGAGTGATTCTTGCGAAAGCAGAACTATTCGAGACTATCTTGAAGAAGATCTTGATGGACTTAACCCGGGAGTTGTCGCACCCGAAATTGAAGCCGACCACTTTGAGTTGAAACCGGTAATGTTTAATATGATCAACACAATAGGTCAATTTGGCGGCTCAGCAAGCGAAGATGCGACAACATCTGAAATCTTTCCTCGAGATTTGCAACTCGTTCAAGATACACGGAGTCACCCCGATGTCTTACGATTAAGATTATTCCCCTATTCACTGAGGATAGGCGAAAGCATGGCTAAATAGCATTCTGCCGGATCCATAGCATCTTGGACTGATCTTTGTCGTGATTTCCTTGCTAGATTTAATCCTACAAATTTGGTGATAAGCCGTAACAACATTACTTCTTTTGGCAGGCGGATGATGAATCCATGTACGAGGCTTGGGAGCGATATAGAGAACTTCTACACAAATGCCCTTTACACGGATTCGGTGTGGACTCAAGTAACAATGTTTTACAACGCCGTGAATACACCAACAAGGATGATGCTAGGCGCCTCGGCAAGCGGCATACTCCTAGATAAGTCGCCGGAAGAAGCAATGCAAATCTTAAGCAGGCTGGCCAAGAATGATTATCAATTCCCATCCACTAGAAGAGGAGGAGTTAGGCGCCAAGCCACAATACATGAACTAGGATCATCAGATTCAATTTGGCACAATTGGTCGCTTTAACCAAGATGGTCAGAACATGCAAAAACCAAACAACACACATGAAGTCAAGGTAATGGATTCTTTTTGTGAGTTATGTGGCGATAACCATAATTCTTACGAATGTATGCGAGAATCCGGAATCTAGCTTCTATGTGGGGAATTACAATCGGAGCAACAACATGATGTCAAATACATACAATCCAGCTTGGAAGAAGCACCCGAATTTTTCATGGAGTAATCCCAACAATGCTCTAACCCAGAACAATCAGAATGCACAAGCATCGGGATTCGGTGAGAATATGCCACGACAGCGGATGCGCAACATCAACCGAGCGACATCTAGTTCTTTGGAAAATTCTCTAAATGCTTTTATGATGAAAACTGAATCTTCTTATGGGTGAGAATAGTAATTTCATAAAAAGAAGCGATGCTTTTATTAACAGGACCGAGATGAGATTGCAAAACCAAGAGGCGGCAATCAAATCATTGGAAAATCAAGTCGGACGGTTTGCTCAAAATCTGAACACTAGACCACAAGGAGGTTTACCTAGCGATACTGAAGTCGCAAGAGGAAGGCGGCCATGAGCAATGTAAGGCAATCACCACGAAGTGGCCAACAACTTAGAGAGGTTCAAACCCGCTCGTCAAACAAAACTCCACAAAAAGATCAAGGCGAACCTAGCGGCAAAGCCTCGGATCTTTGAACCCGGGAATTGCTGCGGCAGCCGGCAATAAACATGCCTCGGCAACCGATGGCGCCTCGGCAACTTGCGGCATGCCTCGGCCGGGGTTGATAACGCGCCGGCAACTCGGATGTCCGGCAAATCAAGGTTTCAAACCAATGAAAGGATAGAAGATATCGACTTCCACCACCATTCCCACAAAGGTTGAGGCGACAAAAGCAAGAATATCAATTCAAGAAGTTTCTTGATATCCTAAAGCAAGTCCACATCAACTTGCCATTGGTGGAAGCAATTGAACAAATGCCAAACTATGCCAAGTTTCTTAAAGACATTGTGTCCAAGAGAACAAGGCTAGGAGAGTTTGAAGCTTGATTTGCATGACGAGAGGATGCATGGCAATTTTACAATCGCATGCCGCCCAAGTTGAAGGATCCCGGAAGTTTCACAATACCTGTTCTATTGGAAATCACTATGTCGGGAAAGCACTATGCGACCTAGGGGCTAGCATAAACTTGATGCCTAAATCGGTTTTTCAAAAACTAGGAATCGGGAAGGCAAGACCTACATGATTATGCTACTGACTAGCAAAGCAGATCCTATGTGCATCAGAGGGAAAAATCGAGGACATCTTGGTAAAGTTGATAAATTCATTTTTTCCGTGACTTTATTATTTTGGATTGTGAAGCGGATGAGCATGCACCTATCATTCTCGGGAGACCATTCCTAGCGGCAGGGAGAACCTTGATTGATGTTGAAAAGAGAGAACTCACAATGAGGGTGAATGACCAGCAGGTAAAACTAAATGTGTTCCAAACACTAAGGCATGCCGATGATCGAGAAGAATGCCAACTACTTCATTCCACGGCGAGTTTAACCGATGAGGAATTTAGTTGCCTCGGCAACTACATTGCCCGATCAAGTACATACTTTGAACCCTTTGGACTACTCGGGTAAGGAAGGTAAGATCGAAAAACCCTCATCGAAAATCCA